>BLBF01000055.1:14983119-15001283 GCA_015471245.1 Laticauda colubrina | reverse complement strand
TATATATATATTGACACACACACACACACACACACACACATACATACATATAAAAATACTGTTGCATTGGGTTAACTCTACCCTCCTAGACTTTACAAAATGATGTAGCCACAGGAATAATTCTTTGATGCTCGCTCTTTACAACAGGTAAAAATCCTAAAGTCTCTTGTGGCATCCAGCTTTTGCCTCCCTCCAAAACTGCTGGCATTCATTAAGATTAGAGGCTGGTTGCTTCCCCTGCACACACACCCTCCCTTTGGCTATGGAGCTGCAGGCTAAGCTCCAAGTTTCGCTCACCAGCAAGGTTGTAATTCAGCACTTTTGTAAAGGGATAAAGCAGATTAGCCTTGGGGAAGGGAGGTAGGAAGTAGGGAGTGGGAAAGGCTGCTTTCGTGATTTAGTGCAGGCAGCAATCGATCTTAACTTCCACTCCTCTTACCTCCCAAATGTCCCTTTAAGTCACTGTTTCTGCAACTATTTTCTCTCAGAGTCTCTTCCCCCTTTTAAAAATTATGGAAACCCGCAGAAGAGCTGTTGCTTGTATGAGTTTATACAGGGGGTCCTGGAGATACGACCACAATTAAGCCCAAAATTTATGCTGCTATGTGAAACATTTCGGTGAGTTTGCCCCATGTTTTTGTGCCACCGTTGTCAAGTCGATCTTTGCATTTGTTAAGTTGGTAACATGGTCATTAAGTGAATCTGGCTTCCCCATGGACTTTGCTTGTCAGAAGTTCGCAAAAGCTGACCACATGACTTTCGGACACCGCAACAGCCATAAACATGAATCAGTTGTCAAGCATTTGAATTTTGATCACATGACTATGGGGATGCTGCAGCTGTGTGAAAAGTGGTCATAACTCACTTTTGTCACTGCCATTGCAACTTTGAACGGTCACTAAATGAACTGGTGTAAGTTGAGGACTACCTGTATTGATCATATGGATGTGAACATGTCACATGGACGTACTCATTTTTGCTGCAGCTTTTCACTCGATTTTAAGATTCTGGTCTTATTCCACATACTGGTAAATTGTTTTGATTTCGTGAGTCCGTCAGAGAATTTGGGGGCACCTCCAGGGGTCCTTGGACCACATTTGGAGAACCAGGAGAGAGGGAGAAAGAGAGGGAGGGAGAGACAGAAAGAGAGAGAATAACACACCTCCACCTGTGTGTATCTTGTTCCCTTTCTTGCCATCTTGGCTGATGTTAAGTGAATTTCAATGTTAATATTAACAACTATTAAAGTTCTTTGAAGACTTTAATGTGTTGCCTTGTTGCTTTGACTTGATTGTAAGCCGGTGGGCAGCATTTAATACAATGTCCATATGGAGATGCTCAATCATCCAGGTCGTGCTTTTCCAAAGGACAACCGGACTTTCTTGGGTTTCCCCTTGTACTCTAAAGGATTCCCTTCTCATCCAAGAAGCTCAGAACCGAAGAAGCCGCTTGGATGAGAAGCGAAACGTTTTGAAGACCAAAAAAAAAAAAAAAAAAAACAAAACATACCAAAACCCCGAGAACGTCCAGTTGCTTCTTGGAAATGCACCTCTGGGACATTTCATGTCATCAGTAAAAGAACATTCAATTTTTTTCCCCCTCTCTTCTCCTCCGCGTCCCAACCACGTCAAACGCAGCTTTAAAAAGCATCCGAAGAGCACCTGCCGCTCCTCCCGGCCGCGTAAAAACGGAGAAAGAGGACGAGGACGAGGAGGCGGAAGCGCCACTTCCCAATCGCAGTTAAGTTTCGCTTTCGAGTTTGGCTGCTTCGGCGGCAGGAAACCAAAACTCAGCGGCGGGGCGGGGAAAGCGGCTCCTTGAAAAGGGCGCCGGGAGGAGACGCGGCGCCAAGTCGCGAAAGAGGGAGAGACGGCGCGAGTTGGAGACCCGATGCCCGCGGTAAGGCTCACCCCGGTCTCTCCTCTTCCTCCCCTCACCCCCTTTGGGGGGCTTTTCCACGCTTATCACCCCAGCCGTAGGCGCCTCATCCTGATTTTATGGAATAAAAACCTGTTTTTGGGGGGGGTGGGGGGACGGTTTGCAAGCCTTTTCCCAAAGATTTTTTGCAAGTCGAAGGAGAGAAGGGAGGTGGACGACGTTTGGCTAAACCCCGATGTGGCTTCCCTCGTGGGTTAAGCCGCTGAGACCCAAGTCTGCAACTGAACGATGATGGGCCCCCGATGGTTTTATTGCGATAGAAGGAAGGAAAGAAGGAAGGGAGGAAGGAAGGAAGGAAGGAAGGAAAGGCATGAAGTTCGTTGTTAAATCACAGGTTGCACTGCCTAAAATTCAGTAAAGCCAATAGTGGGATAGTAAGATGAAGTACTGAATGTAACATAAAGGTAAAATAAAGTAATAAGAAGAATATTCGAAGGAATCAAGTTAAAAGAAGACAATGAAGTGAAGACTTGAGAATTGAAGATTTCCCCCCCCCCCATCAAAAGCTAGGACTGTTTTGTTTTTAAATGAAGTTTAAGTGACAGCAGAAGCTTCATGACCGCTAACAATTGGAGACACATCTGCAACAAGGTCATTCCATTATTTCATGCCTGAGTTATAGAATTCACCTCTCGTGAATAATTTGTGTCCAATCTCATAAATGGGATTGTGGAGAAGAGAAATGAATACATGTCCTCTGCTTGAGGGGAAAGGAACGGAACAAGGACCAAGACCTTGTTGGGCAGGGAGCTGAGGGCATGGTCTGTCAGCTAAAGATAAAAAGGTCCTTTTCAGTAACTGACTTTTAACCAGATATTAACCAGGTTTCAGGAGAGTGGCTCCAGTGTTTTTATAGTGGTGGCACTAAGATGACCATCTGGATGATTGCAACATCTTTATTGGTATCTCTTTTAGCTTTCCTCTAATATTGTGATTGGAGTTGCTCTTGACACTTTCTACGCAGGAGGCTAAGGAGAGAAAGGGTATATAATAGGCAGTTCTCTACAGAATAACAGTGTTGGAAGGAACTCTGGAGGCCTCCTAGTCCAACCCCCTTGGTCAAGCAAAAAAACCTTATTCCATTTCAGATAAATGGTTGTCCAATCTCTTCTTATAAACCTCCAGTGTTGGAGTATCCAGAAGATTGTAAAATTGGCACTGTTCACTTAACAATTGCCTTGCTTAGCAAATGAAATTCTACTCCCAATTGTCCAAAGATTGAGGACTAGCTATTTCTTTATTTAGTGGACAGTTTGAATCACCCCAACGCACCCACACTGATGAAGATTTTGATAAATACTGATTGCAAAGCAGGCTAGGTCTCTATCCCTGTTGTATTCAGAACTATCAACCTTCATGTTTATTCTAAACTTAAATAAGAAAAAAAGTTAGTAAAAGGGATTTTCCCCCTTCCTGCCCTTTATCTTGGGAGCAAGATCTTCCTATGTCTTTGTTTTGTGGAACTGCAAAGGAAATTTAAGTCATTAAAGATACAAATCTTTTTTTAGGCTTAAGATACAAATCTTATTTTAGGAACAAAACTCTGCATAAAATGCTATCTTGCTTGTCAACACTTTGCTGCTTTTTTGATGCCTGCTCTATTCCAAGTCACAGGCAAAATGCTGCTGCTGTTGTTCTGGTGGTCTCGGACTGGGACTGCTGTTGCCCAGGCAAAGTGATTGGGTTCCTCCCCTCAATTTTCAGCACATGCCCATCCAGGGAGGAAAATATCCACCATTTTTGGGGACAGGGGAGATGCAGTTTGCATCAGCAATTGGGAATATCTCATTTTAGGATTCTGCTTACTTTTTTCTAAGTTTGTTTTCCGCACCTCTCTCCCCTCACCAGTTTGGTCATTTCTCATGGTAATGTATAATAAAGAAACATGGAGAAAGGCACTGGGACAGAATGAGCAACTAGCTGGGTAGATCCCTTAAAGCAGGAGAAATGAGACTGCTTAGCTGTTAAACCTCTACTGTGAACTAAAAATGATTGAAACTGACCCATTCAGGGAAATTTACAAATTGGAGCAATACTCTAATTCACTCTCCACCCCCTTATTTTCTGGATATTGATATGAGGAGAAGCATAACTAAGACATCTAAAGATGAAGATGGATTGCTGAAAGCTACTGAATTGGAATAGTGTATGGACAAGTCTCCAGTTCTTCAAATGGTGATTTGGCAATTTCAGAATATTGTTTGAGAATAAGCCTCCCCAAAGAACCTCTTCTCTTTCCCCAAATAAACTGAAGGATCTCTGCCGCCTTCTAGTGCTGGTTACAATCCAAGATCAAAGTTTGGGAAGCCAGGAAAATAACTGGTGCAGAAAGAACTTGGAGCAGTGTGTAGTCAGAGAAGACCACTGAACCACATCTCAACCCATGATAATGAATTGCCATCACTACAGATTTTACAGATTCTGAAACTCTGGAGTGAAAGGTCAGTTTAAAAGGAAAAAATAGTTTTAAAATTAATAACTGAGATTGTTTCTCTCATAGATTGAGATAGAAAAACTTGTGGTCAAGGAGAAAAGATTGGCATTGCCAGAGCATAATGGCATTATGGTGACATACAAGTCAAGGTGGGAGACTTAATATAGTTGCATATTATTGTCTCCAGAAAATCAAGTCAGGTGAAGTATAAATAGTAAAATACAGTAAAAGAGCCAATTTGGTCCAGTGATTAAGGCAACCAGGCTAGAAACTAGGAGGTTTTCAGTTCTAGTTCTGTTTTAGGCATGAAAGCTGGCTGAGTAACTTTGGGCCAGTCATTGGGTCTCATCCCATCCTACCTCACAGGGTTGTTAGCAATATAGGAAGGAGGAGGATTAGGTATGTTCACCGCTTTTTGTTATTAAAAAAAACAAAGGTGGGATATAAATAAATAAAAATAAAATAGGCATTTAAAAAAGCAATATTACAGTGGTAGCAGACCTTCAAGGATTCTCCCTAACTGAGCAATTGGACCTGATTAGAACTTGAATGGGAGGCTGCTAGAAAATACCAGGTGTGTTAGCTGGACTGGGCAGTCAAGGTTACTGGAAAAAAGCTGTGGTGAACAGATTGCCCTTTGCTGCAAAAGAAATGACATAAATACAGGTAATTCTTGATGAAGTACGGTCATTGGGCTGGCATTTTGTGGTTGCCAAGTGATGTGGTGGAAAATGTGATGTTAACAATTCTGGCTGTCCCCATTACTGTCATTAAGCAACTGCCTGCCAGCCTTCAAAAAGCAAAGTCAGTATGGAAGTTGGAAAGGATTTGCAAGTTCCTGGTGATTTGTAAGTAGGTAGGCAGGTAAATAGTTAATGATTATAGAACCCTGTAATTTTCTAGTGTGAGTTGGTTGCCATGGAACAGATTGTGACCACATGACTATGGGGGTAGTACAATGGCTAAAACTTTGAGGACCAATCTTAAATACCATTCATGGACTAACAGAGCCTTTTCCTGGTCACCCAGGCTCTGGTCACCTCGAGTTTGGACTATTGTAATGCATTCTTCCTGGGGCTGCTCTTGAAGAGCATCTGAGAAACAGCTGACTCAAAATAATACAGTGACCCACATGATTTTGTGCAATTCCAAATGTTCACATGTTTTAAGTGGTCCCCAACCTTTTTGTACCAGGGACCAGTTTCACACAGAAACACTTTTTCAAGGACTGGCAAAATCAATTCTTCCCCAATAGTAAAGGGCTTCTTTACTATTTCTTTACTAAAAACATATTTTTATATATATTTTAATCACGATTATTCTTTGCGGCCGTTACAAAATGATCCATGGACTGGTACCGGTCTCTGGCCCGGTGGTTGGGGACCCCTGTTTTAACCTTTTTTGCAAGAGCTGCACTGGGTTTCAATTTCCTTCTGGATGAAACTTAAGTTGCTAGTTACAACCTTTAAAAGCCTTACATGGCTTGGGACCAGGTCATTTGACAGACCTCCTCTCCCCAATTACATGTATCTAGTCCATAAGAATAAGAAAGCAGAACAAGTTGCAGGTCCCAACTATCAAGGAAGTACATCTGGTGGGACTTAGGAGAAAAGCTTTCTTTGTGGTGGCTCCCTCCCTGTGGAACATCATTACTCAATACCTGCCTCAGAGTGAAGATTGGCTCCTATTTTGTTGCTTTTCTGCAAAGCTTAAGGACATGAGAGTCAGTCACGAGGCTTCGTTGATTCTATTGTCATTGCTATAGGGTGTGGTGGGATTAAAGTGTTAATTTTTAACTCTGTATTTTTAATGAATGCTGCCTGGAGTCACTTATGAGTTGCACGGCTATATAAATTTGATTAACAAATACATACCATCCATTCAGTGCTGTGATAACTTTGAACAGTCTCTGACAAATGGTCATTAACCAAGGGTTACTACTTGTATATCCTCAATTTGAAGGAGATTTTCTTTTTAAAGTCATTTTAGGAGAAAAAAAGTCCTGTTCTTTGGATCTTGCTAACCAAGTGTCATTCTTAAAAGATCATTCTCAAGCAGCTCAGATACAAATGTTAATAGTCTGTTCTTTTTCTATTTATTTTACTAATCTTCTGATTTCACTGGGATTCATATGTAGGATGAAATTCTCCTTCTGTATGGTAACTCTGTCTAGATTCTGGCTTTGAAGCAAGGTATTTGGGTACTTTTGGAAAGGAACCTAGTGGACAAAATGGTCTCTATCCAGCTGGTTACAAAACTAGCTTGGTCTTCAGAAAGGAGTTGCTAAAAATATTTTATGCGACAAGTACCATCTCTGGATGCTGGTTAATGTAGTTGAGAATGGAAAAATCATTTTTCCATTAGCAATACTATGTAGAAAAGTCATGTATGTCTTGACATACAAGGATGTTCTTTATCTTTTTGATTTATTCCTCTGTGCATGGTAAAGAGCAACAAACCACTTTTATCCAGGAAGAAATGGGCGTTCAACTTAACATTGGCTGCCTCACCCTCTCACACTCCATTTTACAGCTTTTGTGAAGCCACAGATGATCCACAATCTGAGAGGAAAACATGATGCAGAAAATGGCTACCCACCCATGTTTCTTTTGGTATTGAGAGGCTGAGGGTTGTGTGGTTGCTCCAGCTACACTTGAGATGGGAATATTCTTTCAGCTGCCTTGATTATAAAAATCAGTGATATTTCAACAAGGCTGATGAGTGAGAAGCAGGATAGGGTGTGGTGGTCAGAAAAGTCAAGATGGCAGTCACAGTGCTGTAACTGAATCTCTGATCATATTTACATGCATCACATGTTTGATACAAAAACAGATGGAGCTTTGTACCAGTAGACAGTACCTTGACTTCTTACTCTACTTTATAGATAGATATAATGGAAACTTTTGTTTCCTACTTTTTTTTTTAACCCTTTCCATATCTGTATCTTCCATAGATAATAAAGTGACATTCTGGATGTTTGTTCCATTCCAATTTTTTTAAAAAAGAATTACATGTAGTTCCTTACTTATGATGGCAACTGAGCCTGAAATTATAGTCATAAGTAATTGTGACTGTTAACCGGATCACCATGTGATTGTGACTGGATCTGGTTTTTTGACATTTTTTGCAGTGGTTGTTAATGTAGCACTTGTTAAGCGAATCCATTATACCGAATGGGTATTTTTTTGGCAGAAACTGGAAATAAATGCCAGAAATTGGTGACAAATGTTAAAATAGAAGTGATGTCACTGGGATGCTGCAAAAGGCCATAAAGGTGAGCTAGTTGCCAAGTGCCCAAAATGTGAACATGTGACTGCAGGTGTGTGTGTGCGGAATCGGATCCTTTTAGGGAATCTGTCATCAATCAAGGACTACCTCTATGTGACTGCTCTTATTTCCTATCATGTCTGCTTTGTCTTTAGATTCGTTTTGAGGACTATAATGTCCTCTTTTCTTGCTGGAGGAGCTCTTTCCAGGCTTTTTGCATTTTTATTTAAACCATTTCTTCTTGCTCTCAAATATCTTTCCTTGGCAGAATTGGGATTGGACCTGATGAAGTTCACTTCCTTCCTTTGTCTTATTTCCGACTTGTTACCTTGACTTTCTTTCAGGAGAATACATAGATTGCACTCCTCCTGTTCCACCCCAAACAATAATCCTGAGACGAAAAAGTCACCAGCTTTGCCCTCAGAAGTTGTGGGATCATCATCACTTGAAACTTTCAAGAAGAGATTGGACTGCCATTTGTCAGAAATGGTGTAGGGCAGGGGTCTTTAACCTTAGCAACTTTAAGATTTGTGGACTCCAACTCCCAGAATTCCTCAGCCAGCTTTGCTGGCTGAGGAATTCTGGGAATTGAAGGCCACTAGTCTTAAAGTTGCCAAGATTGGAGACCCCTGGTATCGGGTCTCCAGCTGGGGGGGGGGTTAACTAGATGACCTACAAGGTCCTTTCCAACTCTGATTATCTGTTAAATACTTTCAGTAGGTGAGAGTAGACTAGGACCTGTGTGTCTGAGGCCCAGTCTGATATCCCTTAACAATCACACTGTTCAACTGGTAATTTCTCCATCATTTGAACATTAATTGATTTACATTGATTTATTTCATTTCATTTATTTTAATGAATTTGTGTTGTAAATTTGACAAGGGTGCTACCTGTGAATTTTGAATCAGACTGTTGGAATCTCTTCTTTCCAGAAAAAAAAAAAAACAACAGCATTCAGTCCTCTGAGGAAAGTTGTGGAACAGAGGTGGAGAACGATTCATGATTTGTGGACTTCAACTCCAGAATTCCTGAGCCGGTCATTGTTCCCCCACCCCTATTGTAGAATATTGGTAGGTAGGGAAGACCTTTACAGCTTTTATTGTTTTATTTTTTAATTTTACATTATTTGTATCCTACCTTTGTTATTTTTCATAAAATCAAGGCAGCAAACATGTACAATACTCTTTCCTCCTCCTCCTTTTCTGCACAAAACAACCCTGTGAGGTGGGTTGGGCTGAGAAAGAGAGAGATTGCCCAAAGTCACCCAGCTGCTTTCATTGCCTAAAGTGGGATTAGAACTCACAGTCTCCCACTTTCTAGCCTGCTGCCTTCATTACTGGACTGGCTCTCTTTTTCCCATTTAAATTATTCAGTAGTTTTGTAACTTAAAACCCATCAAATACCTGGTACTGGGTGCTACTGAGTGGGTCAGGTTTTGGTGCAAAGCCCTGTTTTATTGAAGAAGTCAGAGTTGCAGGTTTATTGTGTGTTTTGTGTGTTTATTGTGTGTTTTGTACACAGCAAACCTTCATGGGTCAGAAATCTGGGCATCCCAAGTTAAAAAGATCTCCCAAGCTGTATGGTTATCAGATTTTAGAACCAGAGGAACAAGAAGAAAGCAACGAGAAAGAAAACATCAAGGATTTGGAAAAGAGTAGCAATCAGTTTGATGAAATCCTTGGAATGGCAGACTCAAGAAATGGTACTTTTTGGTGGTTTTTGACTTGTGCTTCATTTATTTATCTGACTTTTATTTGTGTACGCTGCTGCTGCTGCCAAAAAGAACCCTCGGCAGGTTGCATAGCAAAATGCAATATAAAACAAGCTCCATAGCAAAAGAAAAAACACAACAGGACTAGAAAAGGGAAAAAATAAAAGATGGCAAGGAGATTTAAATCAGAGAAACACTTTGGAAAAACCCGATCTTCAGGAGCTTGTAAAGCAGTGAAAAGACATCCAGTTTGATTGCCTCCCTACTAGGTCCAATTGGTTGGGGTGCAGCTGGTTGCAAACAGCAATCCAAAATGTATCTGGATGCCAAACACTGAGGGGCTTTATAGGTCAAACCAGCACCTTTGATAGGACTTGGAATCCAACTGACAGAACCTGCTTCCAGAGTCAGAGCCTGTAAATGTGCAGCTGCTATAACTGGTTGCAATTTTGGAATAGTATTTAAGGACAGCCCCAAGTAGAGCGTATTATAGTAGTCTGGATACAGGGAATGAGGACATAAATTATCACAGCCAGTTTCTATTGTCTGTCATCCTTTTCCTCTACAGGTGCCTATTATTACTTCAACTCCTTAGGTAAGGAGGCCCAAACATAATTTTTCACTCAATCCTTCATAAGCAAAAACCTCTTATTATAATAAGAGTTTTAGTAGGATGTCAGATTTTATAGCATGATAATTTTGTAAGCTGCAACGCCTACTCTGGGGACAGAGAGTCTTGATTTCATATTTCTCTTTCTGGCACTTGGAGAAAGTTGCATTTCCAGGGTTAAAAGTCCAGTGGCATAAGCCTTGAAAATAGTATGGGTTGTGGAAGGATTTACATCTATCTATCTATCTATCTATCTATCTATCTATCTATCTATCTATCTATCTATCTATCTATCTGTTTTGTTTGGAAAAACACGAGGTAGACCGGGTTCCAACAAATAAAAGTCTTTATTTACAGGAGTCAGTAAAACGGAACGGTTGGCCGACTTAGCAGCAGCCTTTTATACAGGCTAGCCTGCCGGCTTGTAACCAATGGCAGCTGATCGAATTTGCCGCTTTTTTTTACTTTATTTGGATTGGTTCTTAGTGAACCAATCCAATGCTTACTTTAGTTGACCAATCAGATTTGCATGTTTTGGAGTAACCCAATTTGCATACAGAACACCCCTCCCTCCTTAGTTCAGTCCTACATGGTGATGTAGTCGCGCAGGTAGGCGGGGCTTTTCCTGACTCGACTGGACCTGCGCAGTTCACTTTCGGCGGAGACTTCGACCTGTTCGGATGGGGCTGCTGTGTCGTCCGTCCTTCTCTCTGGAACCGTCTGGAAGGGTGAGTCAGCCATTCTGCCGCCTGAGTTTCTTAGGCCGGCGGTTTTGCCGCTCCCTCCCGTTTGTTTGATTACAGTTTCTGTTGTCGTTGATGGCATGATTTTTACTTCTAGCCAATTAGAATAGGCATCAACGACAATCAGGAATGTATGCCCCTTGGTAGGACCCGCGAAATCGATGTGGATTCTTGACCAAGGGCCTCGCGGGGTTTCCTAGTCTCTAATGGGTGCTTTAGGCGGGGACGGTCTAATTCCCTGGCACTTGTTGCACGAGCTTACCCAATATTCTATGTCCTTATCAATACCCGGCCACCAAACATAACTTCTTGCAAGGCTTTTCATTTTCACAATTCCCGGGTGCCCTTCATGTAACATCCCAAGTACCCTGGGTTGTAGTTTGTTAGGAATGACTACCCGATCACCCCACAATAAACACCCTTTTTGAATCGAAAGTTCAGTCTGTCTGGTCCGGAAAGGTTTAAAGTTTTCAGTTTTTTGATTTTCCGGCCAGTCTTTACCTACCCAGCTGAGGATGCGGGAAGTCACTGAGTCTTTTGCGGTGGCTCTGGCGACATCATAAGCAGATATGGGTAGATCGGGGCAAGTCTCTATTTGTAATGCTGTCATCGCTGGTGCCGGGTCTTCCTTGGTTTCTGGTAAGGGTGCTCTGCTCAAAGCGTCCGCATGGGAAATTTGTTTCCCTGGTCGATGTGTCAGAGTGTAGGAATAGGCTGCTAGGAACTCTGACCATCTAGTCATTCTTGGAGAAAGGATATTTGGTGTTGGCTTGTTTCCCGCCAAAATTCCCATTAGTGGTTTGTGGTCTGTTATAATTTGAAAAGTCCGCCCGTAGAGGTACTCGTGGAAGCGTTTCACTCCAGTGACAATTGCTAGAGTTTCTCTGTCGAGTTGGCTGTAATTCCTCTCGGTTTTAGACAAGGTCCTTGAGTAGTAGGCGACGGGTGCCTCTCTGCCATCAGGCAGTTGGTGGCTCAGGATGGCACCGACTCCAAATGGCGAAGCATCGCAGGTCACCCTCAATAGCAGTGTGTTGCTAAATTGAATGAGAACGTTTGTTGATGTTAGCAATTTTTTAATTTTCCGGAAGGAATTCTTCTCTCTATAACCCCAAGTCCAAATTGCTTTCTTGTCCAATAGACGGTGCAATGGTTCTGCTATTGTGGCTTTATTCGGTGGGAATACATTATAAAAATTTATCAGTCCAAGAAATGCTTGTAGTTCGGCTTTGTTTCTTGGTTCTGGTGCTTCATTGATAGCTTTAATTTTCTTGTCTGTAGGGTGTATACCCTCTCCGTCTATTAAATAGCCCAGGAATTCGACGCTATTCTTAACTAGGCAACACTTTTCTCTTTTCACCTTGAGGCCAGATTCTCTAAACTTAGTTAGTACTTCTTTGAGTCTTTTTTTTAATTGGGTTTCATCTTTGGCTGAGATCAGGATGTTGTCAAAGTATGGTACGACTCCTTGTATGCCATTTAGGAGGCGTTCCATTAGACTCTGGAAAACGCCTGGGGCTACACTTACTCCAAATTGCAGTCGGTGACATTTGAATGCGCCCTTATGGGTAACTATAGTCTGTGCTTCCGCAGTTTCTGGGTCCACTGGGAGTTGTTGGTAGGCTTGTGCTAGGTCGAATTTAGCAAAAACCTTTCCTTTTCCCAGGGAGTGAAGCAAATGCTGGACTACTGGCACCGGGTATGCGCTTGGTTGTAATGCGTGGTTCAGGGTAGCCTTATAGACACCACAGATTCTAACGGACCCGTCGGGTTTTATAGGTGTGACTATAGGTGTTTCCCACTTGGCATGGTCCACAGGTTCTAATACCCCTTGGGCTATTAATTTGTCTAGCTGTTCCTCTATTTTTGCCTTTAGTGCAAAAGGAACTCGTCTGGCTTTTATTCTTCGTGGGGCTATTTGGGGGTTTAAACTGAAAGAAATGGGATTTCCCCGATACTTGTCAAGTGAGCCGTCAAAAACGTCCTGGAATTCCCGGATGAGGTCTTCTTCCCAGCCAGTTGCAGTCACTCGATCGATCCCGGTCATCCCGATGCCCAATGGTGCGAACCATTCGATGCCCAGGAGACTTGGTCTGTCTCTGTCGACTATGGTCAGCGGTAGCACTTTGACGTGTTCTTTGTAGGTAACTCGGAAATGTCCCATGCCGACTACAGGGATTTGGTTTCCCTGGTAGTCCTTGAGAGTTAGGTGCTGCTTCTTTAGTTCTTTGGTTTTGATATCTGGGACTAGCTGTTTTATTGTGTCCCACGATACCATAGAGAGAAAGGACCCCGAGTCTACTTCCATCTTGCAGGGCTTCCCTTCGATTTCTACAATGACTTTAACTTTCTTCCCACTTTCCGTCTGAGCGCTCTTTATAATGACAGTTTGGTGTGTATTGGCTCGCTTCTCTTGTTGCCACTTTCTCTCAGCTCGTTTAGGCTGAGCTCGTGTTGGGGAATTTCTGCGTCTCGTTGGGCTGTAGTATTTTTTGTTTCTGCAGACTTTTTCGATATGCCCTCGTTTCTTGCAGACCCTGCAGATGGCATCGAGAAATCAGCATTCGGCTCGGGGATGGTTTCCTCCGCAGCCAGCGTATTCCCGCCAATTTCTTCTTTCGCGCTCTTTTCTGTTAGTGTATAGGCGGTGGACCTCGTCGTCTTCTTCGCTATTGTCAGGTGTTTTGCCATACTCTTCGTAATGCGTGGTGGTGGTAGATTGTTTTTTGTCTTTGGTTGGGTTCGTTTCATCACTATGTGTGTTCATTTTCTTCATAGTGACAGCCGATTTTTTCGCGGCTTCGGCGGCTATGGCTTCCTTGATAGCTTCGGCTACACTGATGTTGGGTTTGTTGAGTAATTTACTCTGTGTGGTCGAGTCTCTCAAACCCAACACCACTCGATCCCTCATTGCCTCGTCGAGGTTTGAGAATTCACACTCACCACCTATTTGTCGAAGTGCAGCAACGAAATTGGCGACGGTCTCTCCCTCTCTCTGGTCTCTCCTGTAGAATTCGTGTCGCTTTATTAAGTTTTACACCATCGGAGTGTAGTGTGCTTTGAGAATTCGTTGCAATTCTGGCCACGTTAGTTGTTTGACATCTTGGGGCTTCGCTAGAGCCTTTGCCATCTTGAAAACCGTTGGCCCACAGTGTGTTAGGAACACAGCTCTCTTACGTTGCTCTGAAATTCCTTCCATTTCATTGCTTTCCAGATACATTTGGAAGAGATCTGCATAGGAATCCCAATCCTCTTCTTTGGGGTTGAAGGGTGCGGGCGGTGCGTTGTTTCCAGGCATCTTTGTTGTCATCTGGGCTTCTTATCACCACGTGCAGTTTTTCGTGTTCAGGACGATCCCACCCTCGTTGCCAGTGTTTTGTTCGGAAAAACACGAGGTAGACCGGGTTCCAACAAATAAAAGTCTTTATTTACAGGAGTCAGTAAAACGGAACGGTTGGCCGACTTAGCGGCAGCCTTTTATACAGGCTAGCCTGCCGGCTTGTAACCAATGGCAGCTGATCGAATTTGCTGCCTTTTTTTACTTTATTTGGATTGGTTCTTAGTGAACCAATCCAATGCTTACTTTAGTTGACCAATCAGATTTGCATGTTTTGGAGTAACCCAATTTGCATACAGAACACCATCTATCTAAGCGAAATACCACTCACACGTCATAACAAAATCTCCAGAACTATAAAGCCTACAAATTTGAAATTTGGCATATATGTTCCTCTTGGCTTCTAGGTGCTCAGGAGTTTTCAAAATGACCATCAGAATATTAGTATTTAGTATATTATGATTAACATGCTCTGACGCTAAGGCGTTCTACTCCCCCTCCCCACCTGCAAAACACAAGCAGAGGAGAGGAGTTTTGGTTAGTTTCACAGCAGCAAGAAGCTTTACTACAGAACAGTTGAGCTAAGCCATGCCCAGGCTCCTTGCTGTCTCCTTGCTCACACAGCAAATATTGTTTCAGTTTCCAAAGAGCCCTCAACTCTCACACACCGACAGGATGCTAGCCAGATGAATACCAATGGATGCTGGTAGGCAGATGCATAATTTTTTTCTCCTTATTTTCTGATCACATAGTTTCATAGCGAAGCACGGGTATGCAGTTAGTTTACCATAAAACTAAATAAATAATTTAAAATTCAGTGCTCCTTTCTTCAAATGGGAAAATCCTGAACATTTTTCTCCTTCCAGTATAAACCTTGTATTGCTATAGATATTCTGTGGTCTCCAAATTTGGAGCTCTGAAAAAAACAGGTAACCTTAGACGTCTGCAACATCTTTCTTCCTTTTTGTCCAAGCTATACATTCTAGTTTTGGGTCTTACTTTCAGGTGCTGTTGGTTTGTACAACATTGGATTGAGCTGCTGCATCAACTCACTGCTTCAAAGCTTCTTAATGAACAGATATTTCACTTCAATACTCCGGAGGTGAGTCATGCTCAAAGAGTATAATTATGTGTGCAGACAGTTGATAATTGGAAATACTTATTCTTTCTTATCTCTTCTCTACCCATTTTTTCCACTGGGTAAACTTTTTGGCAAGCCACCTCTTTCAAGCCAGCTTCTGCATTTGCAGAATGGAAAATGAACATTCCTTTCCAGGATTGTTGCAAAACCATAGAATACTTTGAACATTTTGTATTTTACTTATGGCTAATATTATGATTAATTGAAACTGTAAAGGGGGTGTGGCTCCCTTCAAACCAGGTGTGCAACTGTAGCACATTATTATTTAATAAAATACATATTGTTTACACAAATAATTATATTTATAAAAAAGTATAAAGTTTTAAATGTGTATATTTAAGCTTTAAAGCCATGGCCTTCCCTCTCTTCTTTATGGTGTTGGCAAAACTTCAATATCTGTACAGTATAGGAAATATGTTAGATTTTTATTTTTTTCATAAGGACTTGGCCTTTAAGTGTGAGCTCAGTTTTTTCCTGATTGAAGGACAATCATAGTTTTGATTCTTTTCACTGCAGGATCAGTGTACCGCATGGAACAGCAGAACGGAAGGCCAGTGTCCCTTATCAAATGCTTCTGCTGTTGGAAAGTATGCAGCAGGCCAAGGGGAACTCCGTGCGCCCTTTCGATCTTTTACGCTGCCTTTCTCATCATGGTGTGAGATGTAAGGAATATATGGAGCCTCTTAGATACCATTTGGATGGCGTAGGGGGATTGGAAAGCAAATAGTGTGAGCTGGGAAAGGCAAAATTCTGTAAATGGGTTTATTGGGATTATTAGGAATCCAGACTGGGTTAAAAATATCTTGGAAGTTGGAAGAATATAGTCATGGAAGTAGATGAAAGTATTAGAATTTGGAAAACGATTGTAGAATCCCCTAGGCTAAATTGTGGCTTATTATTTCTTTTCTTCTAGTGTTTGTTGTTCACGATGCTTCGGAAGTCTATTACAAAATCTGGAACCTACTTAAAAACCAAACTGCAAACACAGACCTGGTAAAATCCTACTTTTATAAAGCAGAAAATATATTTTTATCATTGTGGTTTTATACAGGCACAATGAATTAATTAATTGTAATCCCCTTTAAGTAAAGCCCAGTTGCTAGACTTCACACTTTGACTTTTGCCAACCTGATGCCAATAAGAATTGTTGGACAGAGGGTTGTTGTGACAAAGGACCTGAGACTAAATCAAGTGGTTCCATATCTTTCTTCTAAGAAGGAGCCATAATTTGCTAGAGGCCCTGCCAGAGACCTGGTATAAATCATGTTGATTTATTTACTGATACATTCACTTTACAATACTTTTATATGCCCAGCTCACATGAATGTGGGTGGTTTATGGTGAGAGCCTCAGTGGTGCAGTGGGTAGAGTGCAGTATTGCAGGCTACTTCTGCTGACTTCTGGCTGACTGCCGTTTGGCAAATTGAATCTCACCAGGCTCAAGGTTGACTCTTTCCGAGGTGGGTAAAATGAGGACCCAGATTTTTGGGGCAATATGCTGACTCTGTAAACCACTTAGAGAGAGCTGTTAAGCACTATAAAGCGGTATATCAGTCTTAGTGCTATTGCTATTAAGATTAAAAATACAGAACTCCATAATTCCAGGTTGAAACCCACAATAAATATAAAAAGCAATAATGTGGCGGGCCATCAATAAAATTCATCAAAAATAATAATTTAAAAAATCATCCACCAGGAGCCTGATTATATAATAATATCAATTTTTCCTTATGGTAAGTACATAGCTAGGAAGAAGAATTCTTTAATAGGGATCACCTTGGACAGAAAATGGTTTCTCTCCATATCTATTTGTTGTGGGGGCTGTCTGAGCATCCAGTGGTGTAATGTAGTGTAATGTAGTTTGGCTCTTGAGTTTTAAATGGAAGCTTGACTGGGGAAAACAGCATTATGGGAATTGTGTAGTCCTGCTTTGTTTATGGATTCCTAGAATAATAAACATGACTCTTTCCCGACTTTTAACAGAGAGTAGAATGGGGAAAAAACCACTATAATTAACATGATCATAGTTATTTTTTTCCTACTGCTCTCTGTTCAATGTAGTGGTGATCTCTGTTGTATTTACTTTGGCCAAGTTTTTTTGGTGTGGGAGGGAATCATGGGAACTACATAATTCTAACCATCTGGACATCAATAAGTTGGACATGGTGGGGGATTGCATTAGATAAGGGGTCCCCAACCTCTGGGCTGGAGCCCAATATTGTGCTGTGATCCGTTCGGAACTGGGCTGCACAAGCATTGAGCATATGTGCACAGCTCCATTTTTGCAAGCAACAGGTGTTTGTGCCTGCCACTTGTGTGTTCACACATGCTTGCACAATCACTTGCCACTGACACAGAACCATCCCTTCTCTCTCCCCACTACCCCAGACTGCCAAGCCCAAAAAGGTTAGCGACTCTTGCACACAATGGTAGGAATCAGATAGAATCTATCTGTCAAACTGTATAGTACTGTGCTGGTATTGACAGATACAGTCCTTGATTTATAGCCATCTGTTTAACAACAGTTCAAAGTTACAACGGCACTGAAAAAAGTGATTTATGACCGGTCTTCATACTTATTCCCCTTCCCCCCGGTCATGTGATAAAAAATTGGGTGCTTAGCAGTTGGCTTGTATTTACGATGGTATCCAGGGCCATGTGATTGCCATTTGTGACCTTCCCAGCTGGCTTTCCTGCCAGGTTCACTTATCCTGGCAAAAAAGGTTGTAAAACTGAGCACAATTCACTTAACAACCACCTTGCTTAACAACAGATATTCTAGTTCCAGTTGTAATCATAAGGCAAGCACTACCTGTATAGCCTGCTCTAAGCAATTGCCCTGTAGATTAATCTAAACCTGCATACATGGCAGAAGAGATTTTTGGATCTGCAGTTCCAGCATGTGTTGGTATCAAATTAGAAAAGACTGGTACAAAATCATGTTTCTCTAGAAGCAATGAAACTACTACTACTACTACTACTA
>BLBF01000055.1:14950594-14978119 GCA_015471245.1 Laticauda colubrina | reverse complement strand
ATAATGATAATAATAATAGAATACAGATGGATCATCATTTGGAACACAATACGCCAGATACCACAATTGTTAAAAACCAAAATGTATAATTTATTGATATCACTGTACTAAAAGATGCCAGAGTCGAAGAAAAAGAACTGGAAAAAATCATAAAAGATCACGATCTGACCATTGAAACTAAGTGATTATGGATGAAACATGTACAGTGATAACCATTGTCATCGCTGCACTTGGTACCATGTCCAAGAATTTTGCAAAATACATCAAGAAGTTATAGCTTCCTGCTGTAGCGTCAGCGGAGCTGCAAAAGACTGTGCCACTCGGAACAAGATATATTTTAAGAAGATACTTGGCTGATACTAGGTGCTGGCAGTATCCCATATCAACCATCAGAGAGAGCCAGTCAGTGTAATTTGTGATACCTTTTAAATGTTCGGTTGACTGAGTTTCATGTTTAATGAATAAAATCAGATCATGATGATGATAATAGTAGTAGTAATATGATGATGATGTTTTCTTTTCTATCTATTGAAGGTTGGAAGATTGACTGATCTATATGCCATCCGTTTGCAAGAGCTCCTGGTCTGCCAAAAATGTTCCCATGAAATAAAGATAGAAAGTAAATGGCTAATGCTTCATCTTCCAATGTTTGATTTTGATTCTCATCTGATTATTAACTTGGTAAGTTCATTTGGGCATTTTTAAAAGACAGGAAAGTGCATCCATGACACTCTATGAGTGGACAGGGCTGCATTCATGTTAATTTTAGAGAACTGAGCATCTTGGGATTATTCATTTGCTTGCTTAACCTGACAGGTCATGGTTTTAATTATAAGTTATCCAGAGTCAGGGGTGGGCTGCTGGGGGTTCAAGACAGTCACTAGCTAAGATTCTGTGCAGTTTGGAGAACCCCAAATCCCACTCCTGGCTGGCCCCGCCTACCCCCCCCCTCCCAGGAGTCCCACGTGGCCCACTTTGGATGCAGGTAAGTGCAGGGCGTGCATGGAGGCTCAGGGCGGGTGAAAAACGGGCCTCTCAGAAGTTTGGAAAGGTTGGAAACGGGCCTGTTTCCAGCTTCCAGAGAGCCTTCAGAGCCCAGGGAGGGCAAAAGCGTCCACCCTGCCATGGTGCAGGAGGCTGACTAGGCCATGCCCACCCAACAACTGGGCAAAGAACCCTTTGCTAAAATTTTTGAAGCCCACCCCTGCCCAGAGTCACTTTGCAGAATGAGATAGGTGACATATAAATGTAATAAATAAATAACGGCTGAAGGGGAGAAGTTGATGCAGTTGATTTATTTATTAAATTTGTATTCTGTCTATTACACTATCCAAAATGACTGGACAGCTTACAATACCACAAAAATAATAAAAACAAAAAACATTAACAGAAATTAGGTCAAGCAAAGAACCAAGTACACAAGCAGCATGGAGGTGGGATGTTTTTCTGTAACTCCACCAATCACATCCAGTGTCAAATAAAGTTTTGAGGTCCTTCCAGAAGACCAAGAGGATGGAGGTGGATCTCACCTCTGGCAGCAAGATATTTCAAATGGAAGGAGCCACAGCAGAAAAGACCCTTCTCTTAGAGCCTGCCAGCCAAAATTCCTTGACCGATGAGGTCTGCAGCATGCTCCTTGATTGCTTTAAGTAGGTGGTAAAAGTGCATTTTCAGTGGTATTACTCTTAACATTGCCACTGGTAGTTGAAATGATACAACCTAGAGTCCAATACATTTGGAAAATTGCAAGTTGGGAAACAGTAGCTTTTTGGCCTCAATTAAGTGGAAAGAATTAAATATGGAATATATTGAGGGAACTAATCTCTGTTCTTGCATTCTACAATCTATTACTTCTCTTTTTGTAGGAAAATTCACTACACTGCTTTTTCAAACCAGAGCAATTAACTAAAGAAAATATGTGCCATTGTGTAAAGTGTAACAAGAAAACTTCATATATGCAGGTAAGCTGTTTTGGGTGGCAGGATAGGTGAGATTATTGTTTTGGGAATTTCATGGTCTTTATATTTTGGGATTAAATTAAATTAATCCCAAAATATAAAGACCATGAAATTCCCAAAACAGCTGACAGAGAGCCGCAGGAGAGGACCCAAAGAGCCACATATAGCTCTGGAGCCACAGGTTGCTGATACCCGGGCCTAAGAGAATGGGTATTGTATTTCTTTATGGCTGGAAAAAATCCACAGGCAGTTCCAAGGCTTTTGTCAAATACACCTTTTGTCAAACACTCCAGTACATCTTGCTTAATGTTAGAGTCAGATTTTAGATGATCCTGGTTGATAATTTTTGAAATTGATGTTTAATTGCATCACAATTAAATACAATTAAATTATATTTAATTATGGAGATGTTCCATCTTTGTACGGTAGTTTCTTTATGTGGCTGTAGTTTCTTTATGTGTTTTGCTGGTCCTTAAACCCCAGTTACGGTCCTTAAAGCCCTCTTCAGACATAGTTGGCCAACACCTGATTGTGTTTCCAATCAGGAAGAAGACACAGCCTTTCACCCATGGATTTCCCAATGTCTACCAAGACTGCCAATTCAGACAGAATATTTTTTGTTGATTTTGCAGAGGATGAAAATAAGTTATTTGCCACGCATGTTGACATTGCATCTCGTTCGCTTCCATTCCAAAGATGGCAACAGAACCAAGAAAATCACACATAGCTTGGCTTTCCCACCAGAGCTTGATTTCAGCCAGATCTTGACACTGGAACAGTATCAACCAGATGCTAAAAACAAGGTAGGGTATTTGCATGCATTCCCTCTAGCATTAAGGCTAGTACTGCAGGCTACTTCTGCTACCTGCTGGCTGCCTGCGATTTGGCAGTTCCAATCTCACTAGGCTCAAGGTTGACTCAGCCTTCCATCCTTATGAAATTGGTAAAATGAGAACCCAGATTGTTGGGGGCAATAGGCTGACTGTAAACCTCTTAGAGAGGGGCTGTAAAAAGCACAGTTCTATTGCTATTGCTAGTGTTATTTAGGGTGAGCAGTTACACTCTGAGGGATAAAGCCAATCCTTGAATCCCAGTCATAGTCCTTAAAACTCTCCAGACACAGTTGCCCAAAATTGGTGTTTTAGACCAGGAACCCCAGCAGCATGCTGGTGTCTCACCCCCTTGCTCCACCATTATCGGAATGAAAGGAGAACTATCCTTTTACTGTTCTGCTCTTTATAATTACTAGCTGAATTTAAGACAGGCAAATTTACTCCACAAAGGCATCCATACAAAGTCTCTTTATTGGTTCATCAGGCATCCTCAAATATAATTCACAGTTGCGTCGAGATTCATCTCAATGTCCAATTCTCTGCATAGCTGACTTTCTGGTGTAAAAGGATGGTGCTCTTTTCATCCCATAGTAGTGGAGCAAAGGTGAGAAATGCCAGCATGATGCTGGGGTCCGAGCAAGAGTGAGGGGACCTCCCACAACCCAACCAAGGGTCAATTCAGTGACCAGTCAGGATTACAGAGGTGGCCACATGATATGGACTACATTTCCCAAGATACCTAACTACATTTACCATGTCCCCTTTAAAGGGACAGTTCCTAATTCCTAACTAACTATACCAGTTCCCTATTAACTATAACTGGCTGGACAGCACAGGAAGACACAGCCTTTTCTCCATGAATTTTCCAATGTCTTATCAAGGGTGTCCATTGAGACAGAGCTTTATGTTATTCTCTAATACAGAGGTCCCCAACCCCTGGCCGGCCTATGGATCAGCACCTGTCCATGGCATGCCAGCAATCGGTCCAGGCAAACCAGAGAAGCCCCATCCACAGGATCCAAGCAGCACACAAAACCATGCCCCCTCCGGTCCATGGAAAAACCTCTCTCCACAGAAGCAGTCCCTGTTGGCCAAAAGATTGAGGGCCGCTGCTCTAATCTGTTCAGCTGGAGACATCTTACTCCTTATATCCTGGGTGTTTTCCTTCAGCCCGGTTCTAGAAAAATATATATGAAGGTACCTCCCCCCCCTGCTCAAAACCCTGAAATGCAGATCTAAAGGCCCTGTCACACTGTCCAACGGATGCAAAACGTTTGTAAAAAGGACACAGCGGACGAGAAAAATGTTCCATCTGTTATCCGCTCTCAAAAGGGGCAAAAAATTGCATAACCAGAGCGGATAACACGGAAAGGAACGGACGGGGGGAGGACGCAGGGCGGATGGAAAGTGGATGCAGAGCGGATGCGTAGAGGATGCAGAGTGGATGCGTAGCGGATGATGCAGATGCGATTTGCATCCGCTTTCATCCTTTCTCCGTCCGTGCTACTAACACTGCGCGTCCGTTCCACTTCCTCCCTGCGTCCGTTTACCACTGGAACGGATTTGAGTTGCGCGGATGTGCAGCGGATGCCTAGCGGATATAAGCAGATGCGTAATGGATGCAGAACGGATGTCCCCCGTATGCCTAGAGGATGCAGAACGGATGCATTGGATACATTTTCCGCTCAAAAGTTTTGAGCAGCTCAAAACCTTCTGAGCGGATGAAATGTCAATAGACGGATGCTGGACGGATAGAGAGGAAGCAAAACGGAGGCAGTGAGTACAGAACGGAAGCATCGCTTTAACCAACGGATGGCAAGTGTTTTTCTCCGTTTTACATCCTCTTTCCATCCTTTGGTGCAGTGTGACAGGGGCTTTAAGACCAGTATCAGTGCAAAGCAGAATGTA
Organism: Laticauda colubrina; assembly: GCA_015471245.1. NCBI lineage: Eukaryota > Metazoa > Chordata > Lepidosauria > Squamata > Elapidae > Laticauda > Laticauda colubrina. The sequence continues at coordinate 14,973,420 of BLBF01000055.1, read as the reverse complement.
ATTCTGCAGTCTTGCATGTTGGGAAGGCTTGCCTGAGCACTGTTTACAGGGAATTAAATTTTTCTCTCTTTTTCTCTGAAAGAGAAATATTGGGAAAAGATAAAATGCGAAGGCAACACTCTCACACTTCAAATAAAATAATACAATCAGCCTAATTAAATTGATTAGCTATTTCCTCCTTGAGTAAGCCTTAAATCTCAGGTCCCGTTTTCTCTGAAAATTAGACTGGCCCTATCTATGATAGCCGCCTGTAAATTTTTGAAGATCACTGTTCCAGAGGATCTTGAGGAACGTCTGTTTCTGATTTTTACTTAAATCTTATTGATTTCCAAATCCTGTATTACTGGTTGTTCTTGTATTATTCTTATTTACTGTGGACATTTTATGTTAAGTACGTAAGCTACATCGAGTCTTGAAGATTTAGCAGCATACAAATTAGATAGATGGATTGTAGTAAAAAACCATTACATCTTTTTAAAAAAAATCTCATACTTTTATAGGATATAAAGGATAAGTGAAGATAACATATTTGGTGGGGGAAAAAAGCAAATCTGAAATTATTGAGAGACTAAACCCACTTCCTTAAAGGCTTTGTGGAATTATAAAGTTAGTTTGATTTTCACCTTTCGCCTTTGCATAAATCGTTATATGAGTCTGGCTTCTTGGAGACAAAAACTTGTTTCCATTTATTCAGAATGCTTAATATGAGGTGAGTTTACAAAATGCTTTAGGGTCCTTATTATGCCAGTTCTTTTCCCCTGGAGAAAGAAATGGTATCCAAGAAGCCAGCCCAAGACTGAAGGAGAGGGGCCAAGCCAGCCCCATCTTCAAATGGCTAATAGACATCAGTCTGGGATAATCCTATGTGAATCCTTTTGACTGCTCCCATAATAGAAGAGTTGGCAAAGTGCATTAGATGCTATTTACCTTGAAACTGCCATAGTTTATTTGATAAATACTGCTTTAAAGCCAGGAAAGATCAAGATGAGGTGAAGGAAACATCACAGGGACAAAGTAGGGCATATTTGTAGCATAGTTAGATCCAGATGGAGGAAATGCCTTTTTCCCCTCTTAACTTGCTCTGCCAAGCAACTACCTGAAAACTCCCAATTATCTGACCTACTTCCTGCATCAAGATCCTTCCCTTCTCTCTCCCTTAAAATAAACAATTGCCTTGTTGGTAAAATGCCTTAATTGCTGTATGGAAAGTAAGCCTGCAAAAATAGTACTTGTTAGGGGAAAGAGTCGAAACAAAGGAGTTCATGTTGTATGAGCCTCATGTTGTATGAGCCACAGTGGCGCAGTGGTTAGAGTGCAGTACTGTGGGCTGCTTCTGCTGACTGTCTGCAATTTGGCAGTTCAAATCTCTCCAGGCCCAAGGTTGACTCAGCCTTCCATCCTTCCGAACCCAAATTGTTGGGGGGCAATATGCTGACTTTGTACACCGCTTAGAGAGGGCAATGTAAAGCACTTTAAAGTGGTATATAAGTGCTATTGCTCTTTGTCCTTTGACAGTAGGTAGCCCAGGAACGATGTGACAATAATAGTCATTCCCTGTTAGAAGAAGGAAGTGTTTCATCTGCTTTGTTCTTCAAAGTATTTGCTCTGTACTTCTTTCCAGAATGATGGGTTGTATGATCTCTTTGCGGTGATTGCCCACTCGGGACCAGCTGACTTTGGTCATTATTGTGCCTATATCTGGAGTCTCACCGAAAGCAAGTGGTACTGCTTCAACGATTCCAGTGTTTGTGAGGTGAGGAAGCCAGGCAGTACTGGAGATGGTCTTACACAATAATGATCACTTCCAATGTTGCTAGATGCATTTTGACTTGAATCTGGGGCTTCTGGCAGAGATGTGGGGAAGAGCAGAAGATTAAAAAAGAGTTATTAAACAGGCTAGCAGAGAGGTTCTAAACCTTCTCTTCACCATGGACCCACTTCAAATACCTTTTGTGGTCTCGGACCACCAAGACTTAAGATTTAAAGCACTAGTTTGTACCAAGTATTTGTGGACCCCCTGTGAAAACACACACACATATCCCCACACACCGGGATCTGTGGATCACAGGTTAAGAACCCCTGGGCTAAGAAGTTCAGAATCAAATTCAGGGGCAGGAAACATTGATTGTCAAAATGGTGTTGCGTCTTTTAACTCCCAGTAACGACATCCGGTACCTAAGGGCATGATGGCGAACCTATGGTAAGTGTGCCGAAAGTGGCATGCTGAGCCATTTCTGCCAGCATGTGAGCCGTCGCCTGGAACTGATCCACTGTGCATGTATGTGTGCGCACCTCCCACCAGCCAGCTGATTTTCAGATATCTGCCGTGCATGCATGGGAGAGATGTGTGCACATATGCAGGGGAGGTGTAGTGCACATGGGGGGTTGCACACACATGACCAGAGGGTGCAGTACAGGGGGGTTGCACATGCATATGCAGGGGAGGGGGGTGCATGCATTTCATTATGGGTGCATACACGCAACCATGCATTTTCAGCAGGTGACAATGAAAAGGTTAGCCATTACTGACCTAAGGGATCATGGAAATGACAGTCCAGTTTCCTGTGAAAGGCCAGTGACTCCATTTCTGAAACCGATTACAGTTTAAAGGGCACATTTACAAATTGGGGTTTACGCAACAAATTAAGCCATAGTTTAATCAAGCTTAATGGTACAAGCAGGATGTTCTGTTTCTAAACTACAAGCCATATTTCAGTTTGCAGCATCTATATCTGTTCTAAGCTGAAGCCAAGCAAACTGACTTAAAATCTAAGAATGGTCATGAAAAAGAATTTTAATTAGATACTTGTGGTACAAAAGCATAAATCTTATCAGTGAATTCATGTTCTGTAATGATGAGATACGGCAACTACCATTGATCCATTTTTCACAGAAGGTAACTTGTTGCACTAAGTTGGCTTGTGCCTTGATTTTGCAGTATATCCAGTCTTTTGTGGCAGGAAATTAGAATCTGAAAGTTTTTTTCCCCTGGTTGGTATTATGTCTGACCTACCTATTTGCAGAGCTTCAAGGCAAGAGGAATTAAAGGAGGAATGAAAATGAAACAAATTGGGCAAGATTTTCCAGATTATTTTGCTCCTCTACAGCAGTGATGGGCAATTAATTTTTTTAAGGGGCCACATGAGAAACTGGAACTCTTGTGCTGGGAGGGTGGGGGGGAGGGCAGGGAACCAATAGGGCTGTGAAGGTGTATAGGCATGCACACATACACATATGTAAATTGAAAAAAAAAGGGGTTGCCCTTCGAAATAACAGTCCACATGGGATGCAGAGGGGTCAGCCAAAGGACTGGATGTAGCCCTGGGGTAGTAAAACGCCAGGTCTGATCTATACTATGAACTAATTTACTTCTATGTTGTTTGACAAGCAAAAATTAAAATATGAGCCATGATTGTGCGTTCAACATGTTTTGAAAAATATCCTTGAATGCGAACACTTATGCTTTATATTCTGCAGGTATCCTGGGATGATATCAAATGTACTTACGGAAGTCAGTCTCTCTGTTGGTAAGGAAGAATGCCAGGTTTTATTCTGATCCATCTGGAATAATAGTTCAGAGGGAGGAGAAGGAGTTAACTACAGAATAAGGCTGTGTCATGCCTACAGGGAGTGGCTACAGAGTGTGGCTCTGGAGGTTGTGGAGGAGGTTGGCAGTCAGGGGAGGACCCAGGCCCATCCCCTATCCATCCTAGGGCACGCAGGGAGGAGAGGACAAGGGAGAGACTTCAGAAGGAGAGGGCCTTGATCCTCTTCATGGGCTGTAGCTGTGACAACTGAATAAGAGGATAAGATATGCGTATGGGCAAAAGCTGGAAACAAAGCGTGAAATTATCTCTATGGTTCCTCTCTGAGTTTGGCATCCTTCCCCGTGTGTGTTCTGTTATCTTATCTTGCCTGGTTTGTGTTGCTTTTTCCCTCCTTCTTGTAACTGCTTGTGGGGGAGCTTTTTGTCTTCTGTCAAGGATATTTGGAGTTTGGAAGCAAAGTGAAGGAATAAAAGGGGCTTCACTGGGTTTTTGTGACTGTTTGTTTTGTATCCTACCCTGGGTCATCACAGACTGGCTGTGCAGAGAACATTAGATCCGTACAGTATACTGGTAGTCCTTGACTTATGACCACACTTGAGCCCCAAATTTCCCTTGCTAAGGAAGACAGGTGTTAAGTGAGTTTTGCCACGTTTTGTGAGCTTTCTTGCCACACTGGTTAAATGAACCACTGCAGTTATTAAGCTAGTAACATGATTGTTAAGTGAGTCTGGTTTCCCCATTGACTTTGCTTGTCAGAAGGTCTGGAAAGGTGATCACATAACCCTGGGATACTGCAATTGTGATAAATATGAGCCAGTTGCCAAGCTCTGAATTTAGAAACGTGACTCTGGGGATGGTTATAACAAGTCCTAAGTCATTTTTTTCAGTGTTGTTTTAACTTTGGCCACAAGAAAGAAAGAAAGAAAGAAAGAAAGAAAGAAAGAAAGAAAGAAAGAAAGAAAGAAAGAAAGAAAGAAAGAAAGAATTCTTTATTGGCCAAGTGTGATTGGACACACAAGGAATTTGTCTTGGTGCAAATGCTTTCAGTGTACATAAAAGAAAAGATACATTCGTCAAGAATCATCAGGTACAACAATCATAGTCAAGGTACAATAAGCAATCCAATCATACTAGGAAACAGTCAATATAAATCATAAGGATACAAGCGACAAAGTTACAGTCCTACAGGCACAAGTGGGAGGAGATGGGCGATAACGGGTGATGAGAAGATTAATAGTAATAGTAGTGCAGACTTTGTAAATAGTTGGACAGTGTTGAAGGAACTGTTTAGCAGAGTGATGGCATTCAGGAAGAAACTGTCTTTGTGTCTAGTGGTTCTGCTGGGCAGTGCTCTATAGCGTCATTTTGAAGGTAGGAGTTGAAACAGTTTATGTCTGGGATGTAAGGGATCTGTAAATATTTTCATAGATGGTTATAAGTTGATGATTATCTGTATTCTCTTTTCCTACTGATTATGAGACATTTGGAGGACACTCAAGTTGCTTGTCCCAATTTGAAACAATTTAAATTGACTAAATTCTGGGCAAAAGAACTTCATATCATTCTATGTATTCCCCTGGAAGATGTTTGGAAAAGTAATTGCTACCTGATTCTTGTGTTATCACTTGATTTGTTTTCCATCATTCATTTTTTTCTTCCATTATTTTGCAGGGGTGAAACTGCTTACCTTCTGGTTTACATGAGAAAAAGTAGCACATCGCTGTAAATGGAAATGAACGGGAAAGCTGGGAAAGCTCCCATTCACACTTCCCCCCTAAACAGAAGCCAGCAAGTTGAACCCATGCCCATCAGTGAATGAGCATGCACATGAAAAGTGTACATTTCAGAGGGAGAATTAAGAATGTAGTTAGCACTTTGAGCCCTCCAGAAAATGAGTGCAAAAGCAAAAGAATGAATTTCTTTCCGAATAGCTCTGGAAAGCTTCCTATAACTCCTTCCTGGTGATCCAGGAAGCTTCTGGGATGAGAAGTGAAATGTCTTCAGGGAAAAACAAAGAAAATGCAATTGCTTCTTGAAAAAGCATCTCTGGGACAATCATGACCTGAATGACAGAATCTCCATAGTCCAATATAAATGAAAGTTCTGTGGTAGGATTCAAATTTTTTTACTACTGATTCTGTGGGCGTGACTTGGTGGGCGTGGCAGAGAAAAGATACTATATAATCTCCAGTATTTTCTGGTTCTCCGAACTACTCAAAATTTCTGCTAACTGGTTCTCCAGAACTAGTCAGAACCTGCTGAATGTCACCTCTGGTTCTGTCTCATCTGTTGGCTTTATTCTTCTGATCATAACCAGTCTTCAAGAAAAAAATGTGTTGGATCAACAACAGTTTTAAAACAAGATCTTCAGGATAACGTTTCCATTTCATGTAAGCTTATGAAACATATCTATATATTTACAACAGATCAATAGATGTGAAGAAATATTCATCTACTTCTGCAACTTTTAAAAGATCAGGATCTCTGCTACAGAAAAGAAAACCACTCCTGGAGCATGATTTCTTAATCTGTACTTCATATAGTCCTACTTTAATAAGTTCTTTCTCTAGATTAGCAGAAAGTTAATCATAGCATATTATAAAATAGCATATTATAAAATTCCATAAAAATGGAATTAGGGATTGTAGCAGATCATAAATTAGTTTTAATTCAATTATGGAATATTCAGCTATGTTTGGACTTTGAAAATCCAAAGTGAAGATACGCTAAATACAGTTAGTACAACCCATGTTCATATTAATCAGTGTTAAGGAATTATAGAGTGCAATATTAATCACATCTGAATACAGATTTCTTCATATTTATGTTCATGTAATGACCCATGGGTAAAAATGAAATTGCCAGCATGATCGCCAACATCCAATAATAGATATGGCACAAGAAGAATGACCCACTGGCAAAGTATACAGGCCAAATCTAACCTTACATATTTTGGGTTCTCCAATCGTTGATTTTATTTTAGATGGGAAGGCCCTTGGGCTGAGACTTATTTCTCCCTTTTGCTTTTAAAAGACAATTTTGAAACAAGGTGGAGAAAGGATTCAAACAAGGAGAAAGCATTCAAGGTTGGGAGGAAAGTTGATACTAAGCAAATATTTTGCTCAGAACATCCTCAGGTGCTTCATCTTGGTCACAAAATGCCAGCAAACTCATTGGTGACATTTGACTGGATGGATGTCTAGGTATGCTAGATGTCTTGGCTCTCTTCTGTTGCAAAGGAGACATCATTCCTTAAGCAAGCTGGGCTAAGAAATCTAGAACCACATTATTTCCAATGTATTAACAGCAGAGGGCAGCCTAAGAACTCGGCAGAGAAATTCCATTCCCCTATCCCACCCCTTTCCCAATTTAGTGTAAAAGAATTAACTTTAGAAATGTATTGCATAGGAGAAGATAATTTTAGCTAAATTTTCTTGGGTGGAATGGGGTGTTCTTGCACATATCCAATATCAGATGATGAAGAGATGAACTTCTTTCTATTTTCTTTATATGTATTAAATTTATTCATATCCTACTTTTATTGTTTTTTTTTTTTAATAAACCAACTCAAGGTGTTGAACATAGTTAATACTCTTTCCTCCTATTTTCCCACAACTCTGAGATAAATTGGACTGAAAACTACCAGAATCACCTATCTGGCTTTCATGTCCAACTTTTTCATTGTACAGGAATCTCCCTTTATTTTTATCTCTACAATAGACTAAAGAGGTAAGTTGGGTTGAAAATGGTTGGCTCAAAGTCTTTCAAGATCAATATTTTGTGCAAAGGAAGGATTTGAACCTGGATTTCTCCATTTCTCATCCAATGCTCCAAATCCACATTACACTATATTGGATTTTTGACATCCTACTAACGGATGGACAGCTGTAAATCTCATCCCATTTCTTTATGGTGGAAGAGACGTGATAATCCACCTTCCATGGAAGGATGGGACAGTTCTGTAGGACATGAAACATATTAAACCAAAGGTCTCCAACCATAGCAACTTTAAGCCTGGTGGACTGGGAGTTGATACCTGCCAGGGTTAATTAAAGTTGCCATGTTGAAGACCTGCATTAAAGTACACTGCCATTATAGGTTCAATCGGGGCTGAGAAACCTAAGAAAGGTTTGAGCAAGGTTACAAAAATGCTGGGTATTGTCACACCAAATAACTTTTTCCAATCTAGAAGCTTCCATGTGGGTAGTCTTTAACTTCCAGAATTCTCAGAAATTCTTGGTTGGGAATTAGGGGAGCTGAAGTCTATATTGTCTGGAGGTCCCCAATTTTCTTGCCCTGTTCCTTGCTTTACATGCAGTTGTCCTAAAATTTTGTAGCTGTACTTGAAAAAGAATTGGTAGAATTTTTGTTTAATGTTTCTCAACCTTGGCAATTGCACACAGTTCTTATATTTAGTGATTGTCATTGTGGTTAAACTAGTGTTTCCCAATGGTTGTTTTTCAACTCCCACAATACTGGCTGCAGGAATTCTGGGAGTTGAAGTCCAGACATCTTAAATTTGCTGTCAGGTGGTGCTCCGTTCAAAATCCAAGAAAGAAATACTTAAGACTCCTTTAATCAGAGAAAAGATATCTTTTACTGGAAATCAAGTGGTAGCAACAAAAGAATTCTGAATCTGAGAAAATGGGTGCGTAAATCACATATACAAAGTAATGGCAACGTTCCCACCCCCAAGAGTTCAATTGGTTCATCCACTTAAAAGTTGTGTATATCATGTGGGCATCTCCAGGTGGTGATGAGGCTTCTGTCCGTTGACCTTGATATAGTTTGATAAAGAGTTGCAGCTGTGCATAGCATTGAATAGAAACCTAAGCAAGAATGTACCTCTGCCCCCTGTTTATACAGCTCTGGTTCATAACACCTCCAGCTCACTTCCCATAACCATTCCCCCCTCCTCCCCTGTTAGGACAGCCGAAAGATGCAAAGCAAAGGAAGAAAATCTTGAAGGCTGACATTCGGCCCTCCTAGAAAAGAGACCTTAGTCCTAAAAACGATAAAAATAGAAGGTAATAGACAATACACAGGTAACAGCAACACACTATTTTTTAAGGGTTTACCAGGATATTTAGTACGAAATGCCTTGATAAGTGTAGGAGCTCTAACATCCTTCTCATTCACCCACTCAGCCTGGAAAGGAGGAAAATCTTTCCAAGCAACCAAATACTGGAGTTGACCCCTTTGTTTTCAAGAATCCAAAATTTCTTTAACTTCAAAATGTTGTTCACCTTCAATTAGCAATGGTACAGGGGGATCAGCCTGAGTTGGTCTCAAGTCAGAGGTATGTTCAGGTTTTAATAAACTTAACATGGAAAACGGTGAATCCGTCGAAGAGTTTTTGGTAATTTCAGTTGGACTGCCACAGGGTTTACAATTCGTTCAATTGAGAAAGGTCTGACATACTTAGGACCGAGTTTTTTTGACTTTTGATTGTGTAGTTTGCAAATATCTGGTGGATAAAAAGATCTTGTCACCCACCTATATGGTTTTTGGGGAGTTCTCTTTTTATCTGCAAATTTTTATGAGCTTGATGAGCATCATCTAATGCTTTACGAGTAACTGGCTAGGTAAGCCGAAGCTGTGTTATCCATTCATCTAATGAGTGAATGTTAGGTTTCTCCCGTGGAAGCTCGGGTATGGGTACAAAGTCTTGTCCTGAAGCCACTTTAAACAGAATAAACCCAGTACTACTATGTACTGAATTATTATATGCCACCTCAGCAAATGGCAATGTCAGCCCAATTATCTTGCTGATAGCTTATATAACATCAAAGATATTGTTCCAATACCGAGTTAGTCCTCTCACAAGCCCCATTGGTTTGTGGATGGTGGGCGGAGCTTAAGCCCTGGGCGGAGCCCAATAACTTCAGGAATTCCTTCCAAAAGTTTGAGGTAAACTGGACACCCCGTGTGAAATTATGCATTCAGGAACCCCATGTAACCTGTAGATATGTAAAATAAACAGTTTAGCCAATATTTTTGCAGAAGGGATTTTCGGACATGGTATGAAATGTACCTGTTTGGAAAACAAATCAGTTACTACCCAGTGTATTCCCCCCACTTTCAGGTAATTCCATGATAAAATCCATTGAGATTTCCTTCAACGGAGCTGTTGGTCTGGTCACATTTTGTAGTAAGCCTGCTGGTTTACCAGGAGGCTGTTTGGCTGAGGCACAGATAGGACAACTAGCTATATAAGTTTCAATGTCCTTTTTCAAGGTAGGCCACCAAAATTGCCTTTTAACCAAGTGTAGGGTTTTCACGAATCCAAAATGACCAGCGGCTTTAGAATCATGAACTTGCTGTAATATTTGGTTTCTCAGCTTCGCTGATACATATAATTTAGCCCCCACCCATGCCAATCCATCTCCAACTGTACAGTTATTTAAGTGAGCAAGGAACCAATCATCAAGTTTTAGAGCATCTCTTAATTGTGCAGTCAAATCATTTGATAAATCAACCTCCTTTTTCTGGGCTCTGGTAACCACTGGAGCTGCCAACTGTTTGGTTGGGACAATCAGCCATACCACTTCTTGGCGAGCACTATTATATTGAGGTAATTGAGATAAAGCATCCGCCATGAAGTTCCTCCCCCCTGGAATGTACTTCAGTGAAAAATTGAAGTGCTTAAAATACTGCACACAGCGAACTTGCTTGGGAGACAGCTTCCGAGGTGTTTTCAAAGCCTCCAAATTTTTATGATCCATCCACACCTCAAATGGGTGTTTTGCCCCTTCTAAGAAATGCCTCCAGGTTAACAGAACCCAGCGAACTGCAAAAGCTTCCTTTTCCCAGATGGCCCATCTTCTTTCGGTTTCAGTTAGTTTAAGGGAAGTATATCCACATGGTTGCAGAGTCCCCATCTTGTTTGCTTGTAATAACACCGCCCCAACTGCTACGTCACTCCATCAGCTTGGATTACAAAAGGAGCGTCCATGTCCGGGTGCTTGAGTACTGGTTCAGCAGCAAACAATCATTTCAGCTTTTCAAAAGCGGCTTGACATTCCATGGACCACTCCAGTTTTTTACTAGGCTTTGGTTTCATCTCCCCTTTGGTTTTTAGGAGATATGTGACAGGTATTGCTATCCGCAAAAGCAGGGATAAATTGACGGTAAAAATTGGCAAACCCCAAGAAACTTTGAAGTTGTTTCCTGGTGCGGGGAGGGGCCCATTCCAACACGGCACAAACCTTCCTCAGATCCATTTCTATACCCTCATGTGAGATGCAATAACCTAAATAGTCAATGTTTTCCTGGTGGAATTCACACTTGGACAACTTTGCATACAGCTTAGCGGCTCGAAGTTTTTCCAGAACTGACCGCACTAGTTTTACATGTTCATCACGAGTCTCCGTGTAGATAAGTATATCATCAAGATAAACCACACCTTTGTAGAGATGTTCATGCAACACCTGATTGATCATTTGCATGAATACTGCAGGGGGGCCCTGTAGGCCAAATGGAAGAACGTTGAATTGGAAACAAACCATTGGGCAATTAAAAGCAGTTTTCCATTCATCCCCTTCCTTCATTCGAACCCAGTAGTATGCTTCTCTCAAGTTGAGTTTTGTAAAAATTTTCCCTTTGGCCAAGTGGGCCAACATGTCCTTCATCAAGGGGAGGGGGTATACATTCTCCACTGAAATAGTGTTCAGGTTTCTATAGTCAACACATAAACGAAGGGAGCCATCTTTCTTTTCACGGACCAATACTGGGGTTGCTACCCGGGGTCTAGCGAGTTGGATAAAACTATGTTCCAAATTCTTATTGATAAATGACCGCAGCTCTTCTAGCTCCCGCGGTGTCATCAAGTACAGTTTCGGTTTTGTGAGTTTCACCCCAGGTAAAATTTCAATACTACAATCTGTTGAACGATGGGGTGGAAGCTCATCCAAGGCCTTTTCACTGAATACTTCCTTTAAGTCCCAATATTCCTCCGGAATTTTCTCCTCCCACTTCAGGTTCTCTGTGCCAGTGGAGGCCAGTTCAGTGGGACTCTTATGTTTTGGTTGAAATTGCCCCTCCCCTTCTGGGCGCTGGTCAGTACGTACGTGCAATGACCCTCTCCCCCAATCAACATGGGGGTTCCATTTCCAGAGCCAGGGCAACCCCAGTATTAGGGGCTGCTCCATCCCAGGAGCCACAATAAAACACAAAGTCTCTCTATGCTTCCCCATCGTCATTTCTATTAGTTCCGTTATGAAATGGGCAGGGCCTCCCCCAGCTGTCCAATTGGCATAGCCTCCCCAAGCTATCCCCCGATCCATCCAATTGGCAAAAGGCTATGGGCGCTTTTAAAGTCTTCAGCCTTAAGCCCATTTTCTCCACTACCTCTGAGCTGATTATGCACCTTGTGCACCCAAAGTCTAATAAGGCGAGCATTTCCCCTTTGGCCCCCAATGTGGGTACCCTTAATCTCACTGGAATGGTCATAGGGACCTTGTTTGGACTTACCAGTGAGTCATCTTCCAATTCGGATTCACTCTCTTCAGAAGAGGTTGGAGTTCCCAGCTCCTCTCCTTTCGGAGGGGTGATCTCTACAACCTCCACTGTTTTAAGCGCCATTTCGCGAGGCTTCGCTGGGGTTTTTTCAGGTTTCTTCCTCCTCCTGGTGCCCCCTGCAGCCCGGTGACCTTCCTTCCCACATTGGAAGCAAGCAGTGGTCTTGGGTTTTGCCGCCATTCTTCCTTTTTGAGGTTTTAAGGCTTCTCGAGGGCTGGTGGAGGAGGACTTGTTCCAACCAACCCCCCCCCGTGTCTGTTTCGAGTCAGATCGATTTCCACCTCCACTGCCAGCACGTACCACAGCTACAGCTCATTGGGGTCTCTTCTGGAAATACAGCTTTGATATACATCTTCATTCAACCCATCTTTAAAAGCTTCTATCAGGGCTCCCTGGGACCAGCCTCGAGTATGACACGCCAGATCTCTAAATTCCTGGGTGTATTCGGCCACTGATCTCCGCCCGATTTATGATCTTCATCCTAATTCTGGCCTTATGTTCAGCAAGTGGGTCTTCAAACCTGGCCTGTAGCGCAGTCATGAACAGGTCATAATTCAACAGCTGAGGGGCATAATCATTATGCAAAGTCACCATCCCCTTTGCAGCTGTTCCCTCCAGATCCCTGGTAACACATCTAACTTTGGCTATTTCTGAGGAAAAATCCCCTCCATACTCCTCCATATGGCTCCAGACTTGTGCCAGGAAGAATCCTAACTCCTTGGGATCCCCCCCATATTTTATTTCCAACGGAGGCACCTTTGGAGTTCTACATCTTCTGGCAATTACTCCTCCCACTGGAGGCCCCTGGGCTGCTGCTGCCTGTTCCGCTAGCCCAGGGTTGATTTATGGGGGTGGCTGCTCTGATTCTTCTGGCTGGGGCTGCCTCCTCCTTCTCTCCCTCATACCTTTGTTCAGTTTGAGGTTCTCCAATTGCTTCATTTAGAAGATGCATGGCTTGCGTTAGTAAAAAATTCTTTCTTTCCTTCTCCTGCCTTGGCTTCTCTCTTCCACGCTGATGGGTAGTGGTCACTCCCGGAGGAGGTTTTTCCTCAGGATCCTTCCAACTGACTCCTAGGGACCATTTGGGTTTTACAGCTGGTTTTTCCCCAAGATTTAGTTCTGCTAACAAGTTGGTTTCCCCTGCTTCCTCTAGCAGCAAAGAATATTGTCCTCCAGTTGCTCCCAGATCTTCTTGGTCACTGGCTGGATTTGACATTGTGTTCAGACCCCCTCGGAAGAAAATTTATTAATTCTCCGGGTGGGCTGGTAATGTAGAGATTCAGAATAATGTCAGGTGATGCTGCATTCAAAATCCAAGAAAGAAATACTTAGTCTCCTTTAATCAGAGAAAAGATATCTTTTACTGGAAATCAAGTGGTAGCAACAAAAGAATTCTGAATCTGAGAAAATGGGTGCGTAAATCACATATACAAAGTAATGGCAACATTCCCACCCCCAAGAGTTCAATTGGTTCATCCACTTAAAAGTTGTGTATATCATCATGTGGGCATCTCCAGGTGGTGATGAGGCTTCTGTCCATTGACCTTGACATAGTTTGATAAGAACCAATCCAAATAAAGTAAAAGAGGCGGCAAATTCGATCAGCTGCCATTGGTTACAAGCCGGCAGGCTAGCCTGTATAAAAGGCTGCCGCTAAGTCGGCCAACCGTTCCGTTTTACTGACTCCTGTAAATAAAGACTTTTCGTTGTTGGAACCCGGTCTACCTCGTGTTTTTCCGAACAAAACACCCCCCCCTTCTCAAGGTCAAACAGAACCCTGATGCGGCCCTTAATGAAATCACGTTTGTTACACCTGTATCAGATGTTCAACTCCATCCAACTCCAGGACTACTAACAAATACTTGACCCACTGTGATCTGTCTGTGTTTGATCAAAGACAGAGTTCTGCTCTGCCCAGTTTATTTGATCATGGCTATAAATTCAGAAAAACTGCTAGCAATGGACTGTCTAGCTCTTCCTGTTTTGGATGATATTAGATCACCCTTTGCTTTTATAGAAGTTCAAGTGTGATCGTTCATATACTCAACCATGCCATCATGTTCTTCTTGGCATGGACAATGGGTTAATCTTGACATTAATCCTTGGGTCACATGAAGAAGCTTGAATGAAAACAAGATAACCATTCCAATCCTCTCTGAATGTATAGCATCTATGCAACTTCATGGGTAATTTTACAAGTTAAGGAATTCTCTTGCCCAATGAAAATCACACAAAACTTTTTTACTTTGTCAGCTATGAACAGAAACATTGACAACTTCTCTTCCAGGGTATAGAGGTCTTTTGAAATAGATTAACTTGCCTTTGCAACTAATGTTCTCAACTTTCTTTAAGATGCTTCAGAGGGGGAAATTTAGCTAGAAGAGACATTCTACAAATATGGGGACCCTAATTCCTTCATTTCTCAGTGATCCTATATGGGTTTCCAAATACTTTTGATTTATTGTAACAGCAAAGAAGATGTGTTTTGAACCTGCTATCCCTCATCACAGTCATTGCTTGTGACATTGAAATAATACCACTATATGCTTGGTTTGCTGTAGTATGAGTATATGGCATATAATAATAGGAAGAAATCAATATTAAACAAGCACAACAGACCAAAATCTTGTGCTGCACAGTAAATTTCACATAACTTTTCATGAACCATATCCAAAAGATAATAAGATAGGAAAAAGAAAGGCACCACAATGGCTACATCTCTGGAATTGTAGGGCCTACATTTCCTCTATAACCTTGGCAAATAGATTTGTGGACTTCAGCTTCCAGAATTCCATGCTGGCTGGGGAATTCTAGGAGTTGAAGTCCATAGGTCACAGCCCTGCTCTATAAGGAATTGTGCCTTCAAACAAATGTTAAAGATAATAAAAGATCACCTGTCCCAAATCCTCTTGAAAGCTAAAGCTATAGTGAATTGCATAAGGTTTTCAGTCACATATGAGTGTCAGGTTTACATACTGATATAAGGGAAAGCTCCGTTTCTTCCATTTATCCCAGAGTGGAAATTCCTTTAAAGTACACATAATATAGAACCCTTTTTCTTCTCATCTCAAATCTTATTTCATTATTTTTATTCTAAAGATTACAATACTGCCATTTAACACCAAATTTTCAAGACCATAAAGAAAAAGAAAAAAGAAAGAAAAGACACTGAAGCAGTTTTACTACTAGCTTAGTACTGATAGAAGAGAATATTTGTAGCTCAGAATTAAACTCTGGTCCTCAGTGCTCTCTGAGCTTGCTGGTTTTCTTGCAGATGTTTTATTGCCAAATTAGGCAATATCACCAGGGCTGCCATATTGCTTCCTGGAGATTTCCTATTTACTGCATTACGATTTTGCCAGTTTTCAGTTCTTACTGGTAAAAAATAAAGCCACGCAAACTTTCCCTTGGCCCTTCATTAAATTCCTGTAGGTGGTTTCCTGCTAGTAGAGAAAGATATCATGAAACGGATATCGTCAGCATCAAGATAAGAATCAGCATTGTTTCCCTTTTTAGTTAATGATGGAAAACAAACAGAGATTCTTGATAAACCATAGGGGAACTGAGTTTGTATTCTGAACTTAAAATTGCTCTGCTGGGTCACTTAGACAGAAGGCTCCGAGTCAGAATCATTCTGCTGTACTGTATGGATTTAACCAGCACATTGACCCACTAACCAAGAAACCACATTTTAGCTTAATGTGCTGTACAGTACAGTACTCCAGCCTATGTGATTAGTTCACAGTTTGGTGGTTTGTGTGAAGCCCGGAAACTGGATTAATTGGCTTTTAAGCTAAAAAGTCAGCAGCCACCATATGGCAAATGTAATCGATTCCAGACCTGCCAACCCAACCCAGGGAGAAGAAGGCAGAGGGAGGAAAGAAACAGTCCAAAGCAACAGCCCACTACGAAGACATCGAATTCCAGAGTGATACCGAGGACGACAATGAAGATGTCCATAGACTCTATTCAGATAAAAAATGGCGCAAAAAGAGGAGAAATCAGCGGGATTTTCAATGTGCAGGCTGTGGAGGCAACCACCCGCGAGCTGAATGCAGGTTCCTTGACGTGATATGCAGGGCTTGTAAGAAAAGGGGGCACATCGAAAGGGTCTGCTGCAACAAAAAGAGCTATAGTCCAAAAAGACGCAGCAGCACCCCTCCAGACTTGAAGAAAGACAAGCCAGCAGCAGATAGAACCGTAACAAGAGAACTGGTGACAGGGAAGAAATGCATCAGTCACAATCGGCAATGCCAGGACAGAGAGTGGAAAGAAGGTTCGGATAGAGGTGAGCATCGAGGGAAAGCCCTGCAAAATGAAAGTTGACTCAGGGTCGTTCCTATCCATGGTATCCTGGAATACCATCCAGCGCCTAATACCGAACATTAAACAGAGAGAACTAAAGAAGCAAAGACTAGTGCTTAAAGACTACCAGGGAAATTGAATCCTGGTAGTAGGCCTTGGACATTTCCTCGTCAAATTTAAAAACCACGCCGAAATCTTGCCTCTGACCATTGTCAATTGAGACCGCCCTAGTCTGCTAGGGATCGAATGGTTCGTGCCCCTGGGAATCAGGATGACCGGGATCAACCGCATCACCACAGCCAACTGGGAGGAGAGCCTGCTACAATAATTCCAAGATGTTTTCAACGAGACTCTAGGCAAGTACAAGGGGACCTCAATTTCATTTAGCCTAGACCTGAAAATAGCCTCTATCTGTTCAAAGGCAAGACGCGTCCCATTCGTGTTAAAGCAGAAAATTGACAAGCAACTGAATAAAATTGACAAGCAACTGAACTGAATAATCAAGTGGTTTTAGAGCCAATCGATCATGTCAGGTGGGAAACAACTATCTTCACACCAGTGAAGCCAGATGGGTCAGTGCGCATCTGTGGAGACTATAAGGCAACCCTGAACCATGCGCTCCAGCAAAGTGCATACCCAGTACCGGTAGTGCAA
Source organism: Laticauda colubrina (assembly GCA_015471245.1). Lineage (NCBI taxonomy): Eukaryota > Metazoa > Chordata > Lepidosauria > Squamata > Elapidae > Laticauda > Laticauda colubrina. The sequence continues at coordinate 14,956,393 of BLBF01000055.1, read as the reverse complement.
CATTTACTGCACTTGCTAGGGGGAGGAAAATTTTTTGTGAAGCTCGACCTTGCACAGGCGTATCAACAACTACCTGTTGATCCCATGACAGCAGAGGCACAGACTATTGTAACACATAGAGGGGCATTCAAGTGTAACCGCCTCCAATTTGACGTTAGCGTTGCTCCAGGCATGTTCCAAAGCCTCATGGAATGCCTATTAAACAGAATCAAAGGTGTCGTCCCTTACTTTGATGATGTACTGGTTTCAGCAAAAAATGCCAACCAGTTAGAAACCAGATTAAGAGAAGTATTAACAAGATTGAGGAAATCAGGCCTCAAAGTTAAAAGAGAGAAGTGTGAATTAGCCACCAACCAGGTCGAGTTTTTGGGCTATTTAATCAATGAACAAGGCATTCACCCCACCGAAAAAAAAATAAAGGCTATAAAAGACGCTCCTAGGCCCAGGAATAAAACTGAACTCCAAGCATTCCTAGGCCTCATACATTTTTACGTGTTCCTGCCCCATAAGGCAACAATAGCAAAACCCCTACATTGACTGCTAGGTAAGAAAACCATTTGGACATGGGGCCATCGGGAACAAAAAAGCCTTCCAGGGTATAAAGATCTATTAACGTCCAACACCGTTCTCATCCAGTATAGCAATACCCTGCCTTTGACAGTCACCTGTGATGCATCACCTTTTGGGATCGGCGCTATCCTGAGCCACCAGCTACCAGGCGGCAGAGAGGCACTGGTCGCCTTTTACTCCAAGACGCTCTCCAAATCGGAACGCAATTTCAGCCAACTCGATAGAGAAGCCCTCGCAATCATCGCCAGAGTCAAAAGATTCCATGAGTACCTTTATGGTAGACCTTTTTCCATAATCACTGATCACAAGCCCCTTCTTGGAATCCTGGCAGGGAACAAGCCAACCCCGAACATTCTGTCACCTAGAATGATGAGATGGTCTGAGTTCCTCGCTGCCTACTCCTACACGCTGATTCACCGACCCGGCAAAGCCATCGCACACACCGACGCCCTGAGCCGTTCCCCACTGCCCATCATGGAAGACGACCCTGCACCAACTACCTCCACACTTCAGCTCGAGACCTGTCCGGACCTGCTACTGACTGCAGCAGACGTCACGAGAGCCACAGCTAAAGACTCTTTGACAGTGCGCATATTGAATTGGGTAGGTAAAGGCTGGCTGGAGGAGAACAAAACTGAGACTTTTAAACCATTTCGTACCAGACAGACCGAACTATCCATAGAAAAAAGGGTGCATTCTATGAGGTGACAGGGTGGTGATTCTGTACAGTCTCCAGGAAGATGTCCTGGGCATGTTGCACGAGGGGCACCCAGGCATAGTCACAATGAAAGCCCTGGCCACGAGTTACGTGTGGTGGCCAGGGCTGGATAAAAACCCAGTGCTGGGTTGCAACATGCCAGGCCTGTCAAAAATCGAGGCCTAATCCCCCACAGGCACCAGTAAGAGACTGGGAAACTCCCCGGGGTCCATGATCTAGAGTACATATTGACATATTGCTGGGCCAACGAAGGGAAACACATTTCTAATAATTGTGGATGCATACTCAAACAGGTTGGAAGTCATCCTCATGGTTTCCACAACCACCGAAGCTGTAATGAAACAGCTAGACAAACTCTTTGCAACACATGGGCTACTGGTTTCTGATAATGGGCCCCAATTTACAGCTTTGCAATTCGAACAATATCTGGCTGCCCAGGGTATCCGAGATGCCTTGACTGTATCCGACATGCCTTGGGTATCCGACATGCCTTGACATGCCGGCCCACCTGGCTGCGAATGGCAGGGCTGAATGCATGGTCCGGTACACTAAAGAGGGCCTAGAAAGAATGGACAAGGGGGACGTACAAGACAAACTAAACCGACTACTAACTTTGCAGCATATTACCTCTAGCAGCACAATGAACAAAAGCCCAGTGGAACTCCTAATGGGTAGGAAACTACGTTCCTACCTGGACAGATTGCACCCCACTTACACCTGGGACAATCCCCCCGATTCCTCCAGCAAATACCATATGTTTGAAATCGGTGACCTGGTCTATTCCAAAAACCTCACTGGGGACCCATTGTGGCTTCCAGACACCATCACCCAAATTACAGGCCCCCAGTCCTACCATCTACTCTTAGACGATGGTAGGGAATGGAAGCGGCACATAGACCAGCTTCGTTCCCACCACTTCGAACGGAAAAACACCATAGACTCAAAAATAAATATCGACCTAAAAACAACCAAGGAGGGGGGGAAAATACAAATTATTAAAAAAGGGAGAGACGAACCTCCTGTAACAAGATAACAATTTAACTAAACAAAAAGAGCACTCACAGTTAGATGAACCCCAAGAAAGAAGTCTGGGACCAGGAGAGCGAGGCCTTCCTGGAAGGAGGCAGCCAGGCCAGCTTGACCAACCCGGTCAAACCAGGAGGGAGCGGAGGAGCCATCTCAACCGGCCCGAGAGACTCAGGTGGGAGCGGCAGGGCTAACTCACCCTTCCAGGAGGTTCCATGGAGAAGGACCAGAGAAACAGCGATCCCGTCTGAACCGCTCGAAGACCACGCCACAACTGAGCTGCGCAGGTCAAGCAGAACTAGAAAAAGGCCCACTTACCTGTGTGATTATGTAACGCATGTTGGACTGAACTAAGGGGGGAGGGGTGTTCTGTATGGAACTTGGTAGGTTCCAAGTTCCTCTTTCTGATTGGCCGAAAAGGCCACTCACGGATTGGTTAATTAAGAACCAATCCGGAAAGTCCGCCAAATGGCGGGAACTGTCAAAAGAGTGTCATTGGCCACAAGCCGCAGGCAAGCCGCTATGAAAAGGGCTGCCGCAGCTTGGGCTGTGTTCCGTATACGTTTACCTTGCTAGTTTAATAAATTGTTGTTGTTTGGAACCCAGTCTCACGCGCTTCTTTCCGGACGGAACAATTAGTAAAACTACCAACAGAATCTTTCCAACTTTGCACACAGATCCTCAGCTATTTAGAACTTTATAGATTTGCATTAATACCTGAAAATCTGGAATTGGGCTGTAGGTTTTGGGGTGTCCTTAGAAAGCTCTGGCTAAAAACTCCTGCATTTGCAATCTGATACATTAATACAGAGGTTTCCAAACTTGGCAAATTTAAGACTTGTGGACTTCAACTCCCATAATTCTTCAGCCCTGCATTAACGTAATGAAAACTTGGACTGGGAAGAGATAATACTATTTAGATAAAATAATACAAACTAGAAAGTTCTCTGTCTACTTTTCTTAACTAGGCCATGTCAGCAGATTGATGGCTGTTCAACGGGAAGATTGTTATCACCAATTAATGTGATGAATGGCCACCGTGGGACATTTATGCCTTGAAATTTTGCAATGTCACCAACTGTGCCTCCTGCACTCCATTTGCCCTCACTGTTTACAAAGGAGCATTGTTTTTCTATATCCAGGTATGTATTAATGTCTCCCAGAGGACAGACAGTTGAGCCTTTCAGGCAAAGGTTCTCACTCAAGAATGCAAATGCCAAAAAATATGTTAGTATTTATGGGGTAAACTGATAGGAGCCATTTTGTTGAATCTGGTGATATATAAACAAGAAAGATAAAAAATAGCTAGCTTGCTAGATGATAGCTAGCTACCTAGATGATAGACAGATAGACAGACAGTTGGATGGATGGATGGATAGGTAGGTGGGTAGATAGGTGGGTAGGTAGCAGAGAAAATGTCTGCTGCAAACTACATAAGGGTGTCAGACAGCCAGTAAACATTCATCTCCATTCAATCACCCACTTTACTCCGAATTAAAGGATTATATATATGTGCTTACCAAAAATGAGAAAAGGTGTTTGGACGGGGATGTAGAAGTAGTGAAGGGTTTGGGAGAAGAGAGTGATAGCATTCAATTCAGTTCAATATTCAGTGAAAAATTAAATTCAAAAATTCAAACTGCAGCAGGAATATAGCAGATAGGAACAAGTCCCAAATCAGGTATAGGCCTGCAGTGATATTGAATATTTGCTTGATGCCCGACGGAATGCTGAACGGGAGCCAGGAATGAAACGTATTTGTTACAGTTTCCACCAAGAAACTCCTTTCATATTTACAATAAATCCATTCAAGATCCATTCAGACAATTAAGCATTATAACATTTCTGCTTAGGGAACAGAAGTTTCTGGAAAATTAATACTTGTAGTATATGTAGCAATGTTCGTTTATATACCCTGATAATGTTATTATAGCAGAAGGACTTTGTCTTGCTGGTTGGAAAAGGGTCATTTCCAGTTTCTTACAACTAGATTTCCAGATTTTTTTCCCTAGCTTTATTTTTTATTTTCCACTTTGATAGTATTATTGTGGTTTTGGCTTAATCCTGTTTATTGTTATTTTTCTTACTTTGCTTGAACTGTGGATGTTTTAACCGTATTATATATTTTGCAGAAGCAGCTGAGAATCTCTTTTGGATTGTGGTGGAATAAAAATACAGTGAATAAAAAAGTAAGCAAATGACACTGCAGGCTACTTCTGCTGATCACCAGCTACCTGCGATATGGCAGTTCAAATTTCACCAGGTTCAAGATTGACTCAGCCTTCCATCCTTCCGAGATGGGTAAAATGAGGACCCAGATTGTTGGGGCAATATGCTGACTCTGTAAACCACTTAGAGAGGGCTGTAAAGCACTGTAAAGCAATATACAAGTCTAAGTGCTATTGTTAGTCACAGGTTTATTCTACTTCTGGTCTTTTTTGCATATGTGAATGTGCACGTGTATGCACACACACACACATACACACACATTCACAAGTTTGCACCCAACAGACTGTCAAATACATTTCTACGTCCAGATTAATGCAAAACACATAGACCATTCAATTTAGCATACAAAAATATAATATGTGCTTATTTATCAAATATTACCAGACATTAAAAGTATAATGATTCAAATAATCAGCCCTGACAGATAAAAGCAGAGACATGATAGCATTACCAGCAAAGGGAGGACATGTGCTTTTTTATCCTCTTGTTCTCTGTCCAATAGCCTTAAAATCAAGTTTTGTCTGTTTTTCTGAGTGTATCTTTTTTGGGAGGGAAGCAGAGGTGGTATTCAGCAGGTTCTGACCAGTTCTGGAGAAATGATAGTGGAAACTTTGAGTAGTTCGGAGAACAGGCAAAAACCACCTCTGACTGACCCTGCCCTCATCTATTCTCTACCTCCCAAGTCCCAGCTCATCAGCTGGATCTTCTTTTGTTTTCCTGCACAGGAGAACAGAGATGGAAAGCTGGTTAGTGGGGTGGGAAGGGAATGGGATTTTGCAGTAACCTTCCTCTGCAATGCCCACCAAGCCATGCCCACAGAATGGGTAGTAAAAAAAATTTGAATCCCACCACTGCCTGTTAAGATATCTGGAGAAAAAGACACAAGAGACAAGTATTTCCATTTTCCATTTTCAGAAGAAGCTCTGATAATCAATCTGGCTATTTAATGGCAGATCCATTGAACAGAGAGAATCATTTAAATATCTAACTTTTCACTTTCAATCTTTTTCAATCAGAGATCGCTTTTGGGAAGGAAAGCAGACTGCTCCACCCCTTGGTATCCCTATACAGTACATAAGAGATAACCTTTATTGTCATATTTTATTGTAAAAACACTGAGACACATTAAACATTAAATTCTGTTGCCTGCTCTCAAAAGAAAGTGTATGTATATATATATCTAAATATATCTATATCTATCTATCTATCTATCTATCTATCTATCTATCTATCTATCTATCTATCTATCTATCTAT
>BLBF01000055.1:14930166-14940594 GCA_015471245.1 Laticauda colubrina | reverse complement strand
AACTGTATGTCTTTCATATGGTTTTATTATTTGCATCTGTAAATTGCCTGGAGATACTTGGATAGTCTCTAAATTAAAAAACAAAACAAGGCAGAAAAGTTGATGGATTTGAGATATATTTCATAATTTCAAGCAGCTTTGCAGTTCCTTATCCTAGTTGCCTAGCAAATGGAACAGAGTATTGTTAGTTCCTTGTCACATGGTGCCCAGGAACTATGCCATGAAATGCAATCTGTGTTGATCTAAATGTTGACTGACCCAGTGATAGAGATTTGTTTCCTAGTGTTCTTGGATATGGCCTGCCTGACTTGGGAAATCTTGCTGCTTTCTGCTCATTTAGTTTTCAGAAAAGATGGAGGTACCATGACTCTTCAGATATGTTGAAACATTTACATTGCAGAATGTAAAGTACATTCTGTTAGAAAAACTTTTGCAAAAATGAAAGTAGTGTCTATTGAACCAACTATCCAGATAGGTAGCGGGGTGCTCTTTATCAGATGTATACCAGCAGACAGCCATCCATTTGGGATGTTTTAAGTTGGACCCCTGCATTGAGCAAGAGGTTAGTATCAAGGATACTAACCCTTCCTCTATTCTGTTCCTTGTAGTATCCCTTAAGGCCAAAGTGTTCTTCCTTCCTTGACTAGAGTTGTGTGTCTTCCCAAAAAGCAACTTGAATATCAAGTCTCACAGCTGTATTACACTCAACACAAAAACTATATCCAAAGGCTTGCCAACCCTTTATATCCATATAGTATGCTGCTGATCCAGATAGTGTGCTGCTGATCTAGTCTTTATCCCTTTTGGGGCGAGGTCTACTGATAACCATTCTGATCTGGAAACCACAAGGTATTTATTATTATAGCAATAACAACAGCACTTAAAACTTATATATCGCTCAATAGTGATTTTATAGCACTCTCTGAGAGGTTTACAATATTGCTCCAACAATCTGGACCCTTATTTTACCAACCCTGGAATGATGGAAGGCTGAATCAACCTTGAGTCTTCAGGATCGAACTCCAGACTGTGGGCAGAGTTAGCCTGCAATACTACCAAAGCTCCTATTATAGGCTTTTAATATATCTGTTTTACATACGTGGTTTTTGAAATTATTCATAGCTGATATGATTTTTATCATCTGGAAACAGAAGAACCACTAGAGTAACCAAAGAATTTTATTAAAGGTTAGCACTCTGAGAAGAATAAATTCCAAATTCTTGAATGAGAATCTGACATAGAGTTAACTATAAAAACATACAACTCCACCAAAGCTTTAATGCATCATGTCTGGAACCAAAGAAAGAATTGAGTGTAATACAAGCATACACACAGATTATTAAATCCCCCCCCCCCCAATGTTTAAAAAGAATGGGAGACATTAACTCGAAATGGTTTCAGAAGAAATATAAGACAAATTAAATTACGGGTCATTTTTCTAAAGTGATCTCATCAGAGAAGTATTGTAGTATATGCTTATAAAAATAATCATATCATATTCAATTTAGGCAGAAAAAAAGTTGATCAAGATTGCATGGAGAGGCTGATTCCAAAAGAAATGGCGACATAATCAACACCAACAGTCCACTGTATACTCCCTTCTTTTTCAGGACTTTTAGTATTCAATGCTGAAAGGATATTCCTTGTGATTGATACACCTGAAGAGAGAGAGAATTGGACATTGGAATTAAATGGCACTTAAGGCTGCCTTGGGAGAGCAGGTCAAGCAAGAATTGTATGCTAATACCCGAAATTTCAAAAGTCTTTGATATCATCTAGCATGAATTAGCACAAATTGTGATCATCAAACATATATAGCCTCGTCTAACACTCATATGAGTTTCTTCATTTGGTATGTTTAATTTTTTCCCATCCTCAAAACTACAAAGGCAGATCCTCTGTTTTAGAAACTTGGCTGGATTAATATCAAACATAATGAATTCGTATTTTAATGTTGACAATTGCTTTTCAGCAAATAAAATTGGGACTTAGAAGACATTAATCATAGGCTGGTCAACTCATAGGCAAGCCATTGGCAAACACTCAATATGTCTGTTGAACACTGATTACTCACAACTTTAAAAGCATTACATGAGCCCACAATTATCTCTCTGACCCTTCCCCAACCTGGTGTCCTTCACATATTTTGGACCATATGCCATACCGGCTGGAAATTCAGAGATTTAGTCCAGCATACAACATAGGGTTGACAAAATGTTATTTTATCATCAGAAGCATATATAAAGTCAAGCAAAAAACAACAGCAGCAGTAAAGTTGAGTACCCTCAACTTATGTCCACAACTTGGACCAGAACCTCTGTTGCTAAGCAAGGTGGTGTTATGGCCTGCCGGTATCTGACGGAGCTGGCAGCAGAGCTGGACAGTAGTGAAGAGGTTGGGGAGGAACCTGGGCAGGGGTGGGATTTACCGGTTCTGTCCGACTCTGTAGAACCGGAAGCTCTGAAGAGCAGCAGACATAGAACCAGTTCTATGTCTGCTGCTGTTTTGTCCCACCTGCCCGCCTGGGCTCTTTCCTGTCCTTTATTTCCTACCTTTTCAACCTCAGCTGCTTTGTGTGGCACAGCTGTGGTCGAAAAAGCAGGCAAAAAATGCTTTTTCAACCGCTGCACACCCACGCACAGTGCTGCTCAGCTGTCCAGGCGGCAAGCTGACAATGATTCATACACGCACAAATCGAAAAATCACCGAACTGGTAGTTACACCAGTCGGATCCCACCCCTGCACCTAAGCCAGTTTTGGATACTGAGGAGGGCTCGGACAAGGGCTCTGCATCGGAGGCAGGGATGGGGCCAGAACAGGCTGGCCATCATCAGCTGCCTTCAGACTCAGACAGCAGTAAGGCAGGGGAGTTCTTGGAACTGGTTCCCAGCCTGCACAGGGCTACCAGAAGACAAGAACAATTGAGAAAGCAGGGTCGATTGAGGAGTAAGGCCATACCTTGGAGATGATTGGCCCCTCTCATAGGACATAGAGGAGCGAACGGGATGTGAACTTTTGCAGGAAGCAATTAGTTCGTCTGATCAATTCAAGCTTTGAAAAGGTCTGTTTGACTGTATCCTGCATTCTGTGTTTGACTTTGCCCTGCATTTGGGCAGTTAGTTCTCTGGCAGCATTCCAAGTGCCATAAGGTGGGTGTTTATAAACATTCACCTGAAAGACTGTTTGTGAAGCCTTGCAGGCTGTGAATGAACATAATTCAAAGCCATGGAAATAAGAGATTTTGCCCAGACAAAGATTGTGTTTTATGCTTTCTAAGGAAGCCTAGGTCAGGACAGGTGGATGTTAAGTGAGTCACAGCTTCTGCCATTGACTTCGCTTGTTAGAAGCCAGCTGGGAAGGGTTGCAAATGATAACATATTAACAACTGTTGCAAATACATGCTGTTTGCCAAATGTCCAAATTTTGACCAACTGACTGTGGGGATACTGCAATGGTTAAAGTGCAATGATCAGTTTTTTCAATGCTTGTTAAAAGATGACCAGGGCTGAGCCTGAAGGATCCAAGCATGTCATCAGTCATGAGTCCCTTCATGCCTACAAGAGAACTAAGTCCAGTCTACCTTGAATTCCTTAACTCTTATCTACAGCCGATCTGCTTTGACTGTTAGTAGTTCACATTCTTGTTAAGCTTGCAATAAATCTTGATACCCATTTGAACTGCTTGGATCACCTGATTTCCCTGGCACTTGACAGTGCTGTTATGACTCTAAATTGGGGTCCCCAAACTAGGCAACTTTAACACTTGTGGACTTCAACCCCAAGAATTCTCCAGACAGCTTAGCTTTGTTTGGATTTGTTAAATCAAAGAAATGACATGGTAGCTCAGGGTAATATGGGAATCCAACTAAGAAGCCTTGTTTCTAATAAAATGGATTAGGTTGAACATATTGTTTATAGTGAGAAAAGTGTTTATTTAGTATAACTAATCATTTACCAAGTACCATCTTATGGTTTGATCCATGGTTAACCTGGAATTCCCCTTCAATTAAAAAAATAATGTTGTGGAATTACATTACTTTTGATCAATTCAAATTTCAAAAATGATCATAAAAATACCAGCAAAAATAATTCCAAAAAGAGTAGTCTATTTCATTTCGTTTTGAGATAATTTAAATATCTGAAGCATGTATAATTTTACAGGAAAAAAATTCATACAAAACCTGAGTTCTACTTGCTTTATGAGTTCAGCTGCCCATAAAAATCATACAAGGGCTTTTACAAGCTGTTGCCCAAGAAAGCATAATAGCTCTAATTAGTACTGAATTGGACAACGCTCCCAACATTTTCTCCAAATCATACTTACGAAGTCATTGCACATGCTCTCCAGTTCCTGTTGAAACTGAGGATGGTTTCCATGTCCTGCTTAGACAAGTCAAAGTCAAATACCTAGCAGGCAGGGAAAAAAATAACAGTAAGAAATTCTAAGAACTCCCAAAACCATAATTCTGTGGAATATGCTTGAGGAACCTTTAACATTGGGTGTCATATGCTATATATCTTCAACTACAGCATTTATGAATCTGGTTGAGTACAACGAATTATTGTCTAAAATTCCTGAAGGTCTAAGAAAGTACATCCCTGTTTTTAATTTATATTTAAGAAGGAATTGATTTTCCTCCATTGCCAAGTACAGTTCAGTGCCATTCTGTGCCTGGTCCTGCTACCTACAGAAATATTTCAGCAGCATGGATTTGTATTGATCTGTCTACAATCCTCTGCTTCTTGAAAGCAGTTAAATTAAAAATAAACAGAATGCTTCTCAATTTGCCCTGATCAAAACAAGCAGGCTACCAAAAATAAGGATGACATTAGACACAATCCATTCCCAGCACTTACAAAGTTAGTTTATAGTTGGTTTGGGCAATTATTTGACAACTCTGTTGAACATTCATAGCAGAATCCATTGATATTATTTGACCTGAGCAACAAGAATATACTGTTTTTTTTTAATAGTGATCTCAAAGCCCACAGCATAATTAGAATAAGTATACACTTGCCGGTTACCGCTCAAGTTGGTGTTCCTTCTTCCCCAAAGACTGTAATTTTGGAACAAGTGAGCCACGGAAATTATAATTTTCTATTCTATTCTATAGTCAGAATAACATTTCACAAAACAGATCCTTTATAGTGGGAATTGAGCTGTCAAAATTGATGGTATCCTGAGGATTACAAAAATGTAGCTGGGATGGCCCTAATTAGTCCATTAGATAGCATAAATCAGTGTTTCTCAACCTTGGAGACTAAGATCTGTGGATTTTAACTCCCAGAATTCTCCAGCCAGTGCTGGCTGAAGAATTCTGGAAATTGAAACCCACAAATCTTAATGTCGCCAAGGTTGAGAAACTTTGGCATTGGCAACTGATCTGTTATGCAGAAGAGAGAAATGAATGCAATAAATCCCAGAAGAGAGAAATGAATGCAATTAATCTCTACATTAGCCGGCTTCCATCAAGTGCTACAACGCCAATAGTTGAGCGCGCATGTAATAGTTACATTCTTTTTTGCCGATCACTATGAACCTCTGTGCAGATAATTCTTTGCCTATCAGCCTACCTTATCTTTATTGGGAAATGCAATAACTGCCAGATACACAAAGAGTCCCAAAGCAATTATAAACAGCTACAGCTGGGTTGGGAAACATTTGCCTGTTAAGACATGTCTTCTATAACTCCAATCCACTCCAGCCACCAATCAAAAAAAAATAGGAACTGTATCAAACAATGCTAGCAGGGCTCAGGAGTCTTATAATTCATTCAAAGCTACCTTTCAGTAATACCCATCTTCTCACAATTGGGGTGAGCTGTTTCATTCTTGGGAACAAATGGAGTCTTCAAGCCGAATCTTATTCATATTTTCTCACTTTTGGTCAACTTGTGTAGACAAACTAACTTCAGAAGAGGAAAGCTGAGAGTAATTGTATTCATGTATTCTAATACCTCATTTATTTTCACTCCCTAGTTTATTAAATAAGTCTCAATGATGATCCGTTTGATGCACTGCTAAACCATTAATCTAATAAAACACATTACAGCTTAGTATGAACCCAGCCAGGCTTTATTATGATGTTAAAACTTCTTCCAAAGCATCTGTTTGGATTAGAAATTGTTTTTTCTCTGAGTCTTGGGGTCTTTCCAACTTCTGATATTAAATCCTATTACAGCTAGGCCTTGAGTGATGACTAAAATTGAGCCCAAAATTTCTGTTGCTAAGTGAGACAGTTGTGAAGTGTATTTTGCCCTGTTTTATGATCTTTCTTGCCATAGTTGTTAAGTGAATCACTGCAGTTATTAAATTCGTGATATGGTTAAGTGAATTTGGCTTCCCCATCACATGATCCCAGGACACTGCAAATGCCATAAATATGAATTAATTGACAAGCGTCTGAATTTTGAGCAATAGTTGTAAGTGTGAAAACTGGTCATCAGTCATTTTTTTTCAGTGTTGGTCTAACTTTGAAGGGTCACTAAATGAATAGCTGTAAATCAAGGACTTCTTGTAAACTGCAGGAGTCAGAAGAGAAAACATCATAAAATATATGCTCTTCCATCTGTTGGAAGAATCTAAAGCAGGTGGGTCAAACTCAAGGCCCATGGGCCAGACCTGCCCTGCAGGGTGCGTAGATTTGGTCCATAGGCCCACCCTGGAAACAGTGGGGGACCGGCCCGCGGTGCCTCTGCCAGCAAAAAGAGGCTCCCGAGCTCCATTTCCAGGTGTAATGACTTTCTGCAACCCTCTGCCAGCAAAAACGGAGCTCAGTTTTTGCTGGCAGAGGGTTGCAGAAGGCCATTGTAGCCGGAAACAGAGCTCAGGAGCCTGTTTTTGCTGGCAGAGCACTCGGGCTGCCATAGGTGCCCCCGAGATGAGTGACACTGAGCAGGCCATGCCCACTCTAGCCACACACACCCAGTCCTCCCCGAGGTCAAACAACCCTGATGCAGCCTTCAATGAAATCGAATTTGACGCCCTGATCTAAAGCATCAAATTTGGAATCTTATAATAAACAGAAAAATCTCAATTTAATGGATAACATATACCATGTGAGAGCCATGATGATGTATTTATTTATTAAATTTATAAGCCATCCATTTCACTGTCGAGTGACTCTGGGTGGCATAGAATAAAACAATTAGAGTGTTAAAACAAGGAAGCCCAAGTTCTAATAATCTCTTAGAGAGGAAAGCAAGTCAGGTGTTTGCTGAATTTTGCTTTAGTTAAACCACAAGAGTGACCCACAACTATCTTAAAGGCCCGGTCCCACTGGCCGACGGATGCAAAACATATGCATAAAGGACACAGCGGATGAGCAAAATTTTGGGGGTGGCTCCATCCGTTGTCATCCGCTCCAAAAAGTAGCGAAAATTTGCATAAACAGAATGGAAAAGAACAGAAAAGAACGGATGTGGGTAGTATGTAGTGGGGATGTTAAAAGGATGTTCATAGGAAGCCTAGTGGATGAAAGTGGATGACACCTCCAAAGGGGTTCCGGGGGAGAATTTCAAAGCAGATGCATAGCGGAAGGGGCGGATGCATAGCGGATGAAGCGAATGCATCACGGATGCCTATAGGAAACAAAGGGGATGCCGTGCAGATGTATATTGGATGCAAAGCGTTCACTGCGCACGTGGGGAGTATGAATTGTGTCAGCTCTGCGGATATAAAAGGATGCAGCACGCACGCAGTCAGTATACAGGGGAAAAACGTGCTGCCACATACATCTTGCAGGAACACCATGGTTCGTCAGTCAGGCAAGAAGAGAAAGCCCGTGCCTACTTGTTCAAGCCCTGGCAAGGTGGAGAAGGCCAGAACCAGCATCCCACCCCCTGGCACTGACTCTGAAGCTGCTGCTGTTGTTGTGGTGGACCAGCCCCAAGGCCCTCAAAGCCCTGCTGCTGAAGGCCCTGCTGCTCAAGCCCCTGAAGGCCTTGCTGCTCAAGCCCCTGAAGGCCCTGCTGCTCAAGCCCCTGAAGGTCCTGCTCAAGCCCCTGCCAGAGGGAGGAAGAGGCAAGGGAAGGAGAAGGGAGACAGTTTCCGAGGAGCATGAGGATGAGGTGCTGGAATGGCTGAGGGAGAACGAATACCTCTGGAGAAAGGGCCACAGACTGTATCGGGACACCAAGAAGCAGGCAGCTTGGAGAGACAAGGCAGAGAGCCTGGGGTACACTGCAGAAGTACTCCTTGGATGGTGGAAGCACATGCACACCTGGTATGGCAAGCTACACCTCAAGAAATCCGGGCAGGCCACTGTCAAGCTCACTGACTGGGAGATGTACGTCATGGCCAAGTGCAGTTTCCTGGAGGGTGAGATCCGCCACCAAGGAGCAGCCCCTCTGAGACCCCTCTCCCTCAGACAGCCCGTCCTCTTCCAGCCAGGAGCCAGCTACCCTATCCAGGCAGATGTCTTCAGAGGGCCCCACAGAAGAAACCCCGACAGCTGCACTCCCCATGCCGGCGGACTTGGAGGATCCCGTGGAGGATGATGCCCTGCTGTCACAAATGGAGGAAGCAGCAGCAGCCACCAGAGGCCAACCCGCCCCCACCCCCCCACCCCACCCCCAGAGGATGCAGGCAGAGAGGCAGACTGGAGGGCCAGGACCACAGTGTGCTGTTGGAGATCAGGGACACAATGAAGACCAGCACAGAACTTCTCTCTCAGCTGGTCCACTTGGACAGAGCATCCTTGGGTCGGAACACCTTCATCACCTACGTGAGCCAGACCCTGAGGGACCTGCCCGAAGCCCAGTACCAGGTGATGAAGCAGAAGATAACAGCACTTCTGCACAACCCTCAAGGCCCAGCTGAAGCTGTTTCCACCCAGTCCAGGTCTGCTCCTCCACCCCAGGAGATGTCACAGCCCTTCCACGGCTTTCAACAGCCCCTCACCTACCAAGGCTATGACTACCAGGACTTCCCACAGCAGAAGCAGAATTTCCCAGTCCAGGCCCAGGTTCATCGCATGCCAGACGCCAGCCCTCACCCAGCTGCAGACCAGACAGCCCCACTACACTCCTTCCAACCCTTCCTCCACCCCACAGCCAAGCCTGTCAACGGACAATCTGTCATCAGTATTGGGCCTGACATCTCAAGTCCTTGATGAAGGGCCTCTCAACTTCACGGGACTGAGTCAGCTCTCGGATAGCTTCCTGAACACACCACCACCTGTTGTACCCTCTGGGCCAAGAACCCCAATGGTGTCTCAGACCAGCACTCAAGCCACAGCCACCTCCACAGTCCCTGCCCGCTTAACAGCTGAGACCATGGACATGACTCAGAGTGACTGAGAATAGTGTCAGAGACTGAGTTGTTTACTTGTTAAGTTTATCTTTGCTTAAGACACTTTACTTGGTTCATTTTGCTTATTTAATACAGTCATAAAGTTTACTTAAGAAAGTTAATAAAGGTTATCTTTGCTTAACACACTTAATTTATTTGGTTCATTTTTTTTACTTAATAAAGTGTTGGTGAAAACTTTGAAAAAATGGTTAAGCCTTTGCATGCTTGTGGGATAGATAAGGATAGTTGGGGGATAGAAAAACCTCCAGTGCAACCATAGTGGGACTGTATGGTCCACCATCCCAGAGATCCAGATGATTTTCTCCCCCTTTTTATAGAAAATATCGGTTGTCCGCTAGGTGTCCTTCTACATACTCTAGACATACTGCAGACATCCTAAATATATGAGATACATCCCAGATACAAACGTTTTGTCCGTCTATTTCCATGCTACTAACGCTGTGTAGACGTTCCGTGTACCTTTTGTTTCCTCTCTCTTTCTGTTTTCAGCTGCAGCGGATGAGTTGAGGGGATGGCCAGAGGATGCAGAGAGGATACAGCGGACGTTTAATGGATGATAACGGACATAGAACGTTTGTTGCCCATATATGTTGCAGATGTACATCGTATGCGGCGGAAAGTTCATCCGCTCAAAAAGTTTTGTGCAGTGCAAAACTTCTTGGCGGATGAAATCGCAGTGGACGGATGCTCGACGGATAGAGCGTATGAAACACGTATGCAGTGAGTACACAACGGATGCATAGCATTTTCCAACGGATGGCAAGCTTTTTTTTTTTTTTTTTAAAGAAGGTTTTACATCCTCTTTGCATCCGTAAGTGCAGTGGGACCAGGCCTTTAGCCAGGAGTATAATCACAACTAACTCTTTTTTTTAGTGTCTAAAGCAGTATTATATTTATATTTATATCATATCATGTCATATCATATCATCCTTAAGATTTGGAGACACTGGGAGGTCAAAAAACATCCATCTACTAACCCAGACTACATCAATCATATATATTAGTCCACAACCTCCAGGAAGAACCCTTTATCCTAATAACATAACATAACATAACATAACATAACATAACATAACATAACATAACATAACATAACATAACATAACATAACATAACA
>BLBF01000055.1:14909815-14923427 GCA_015471245.1 Laticauda colubrina | reverse complement strand
TGTTTAGCTTGTCTACCTAACCCTGGTTGGGGAACCCAGGCTTAACATTTGTTTTTTTAAGTTTTCGCGGGGACTTACATGTGTGCTGTTCAGCTTCCTTCGGGTATTATCCCACGTCATTGTAGTGCTTTTAAAGTTGTAGCAACGTTTCAGCAGAATCTGAACCCGAAGGAAGCTGAACAGCATACACACACACACACACACATATATATATATGTTTAAAAGTATTTTTTTTATATATATATATATATATATATATATATATATATATATATATATATATATATAGAGAGAGAGAGAGAGAGAGAGAGAGAGAGAGAGAGAGAGAGAGAGAGAGAGAGAGAGAGAGAGAGAGAAAACTTAAAAAAACATGCATACATACATACATACATATATATATATGTTTTTTTAAGTTTTCACAGGAACTTACATGTGTGCTGTTCAGCTTCCTTCGGGTATTATCCCACGTCATTGTAGTGCTTTTAAAGTTGTAGCAACGTTTCAGCAGAATCTCATCTGCTGTTGGAAACGTTATATATTATAATACTAAAACAAATATCAGACTTCTACGGGGAGGAAACAAATAGCCAGCTCAAAAGCTATGAGAAGCTGGAAGTTAAAAGAGCAGGAATATTATGTGACCTGAAATTCCTACGCAGCTGCAGAGACAACAATGCAACACCAACCTGCTTCAAATTAACATTTCATCACAGCACAGCAGCTACTAAACGTATCCTGAAAAGAACTGAAATGGCTCTTCTCAGGTACGAGGTCCACAGTAAGAGATTCCAATTGGATCAGTTAAACAAAGATTTGCTAGCACTACACCTGGAATTGAGCAGCAAAATCCACCCTCTACTTTGGGATAAGATAAAACAACTTACAACTTGGAGAGCTGAAACTGAAACCACTTACAAAAATGAAAAACTCTTGAAGAAACTAATTAAATTAGAACATGACAACAAACCACCCAACAACTCACAACAACACCTGAAACAATTAGTACATAACGTTTCCAACAGAGAACTCACCAAAAGAGAAACAGATGTCCTAACCAAAGGATTCAATTATACCATAGCACCAAAAAAACTCCCCACAGAATCCATCATATGTGCAGTAGAATCCAGCCTAACCAAATTAAATACAGATGAAGCTGACAGAATAAGACACCAGGTTACAAGCATCTTATGCACAAGCAAACCACCCAAAAGCAACTTGCAAAAAGATGAATTCAAAGCGCTACAAACCCTGAAAAATGATAACAGCACAATAATACTCCCAGCAGACAAAGGGAATGCCACAGTAGGAATGGACAGAAAAGACTATGAAACAAAATTGACAGACCTACTCCAAGACTCCACATACAAACCTATAAACACAGACCCAACCACATATCTAGAAAAATCAACCAAGAAGAAAATTATAACCAGCCACATAAGCAAAGAAATCCAACAGACGATCATCCCAAGAGAAAAATCTTCCAGATGCCCCAGACTATACGGCCTCCCAAAAATACACAAAGAAGGCATACCTCTCAGAGCCATAGTCAGCTCCAAAGGAGCACCACTACAAAACCTAGCTAAACACTTAGCAAAACAACTACAGCCCCATGCTGAAACCGCAGCTTCATATGTACAAAACTCATACCACTTCTTAGAAATGATCAAAGATCTACACGTGGAACAAGAAGATCTGCTTGTAAGTTTCGACGTGGTTTCACTATTCACTCAAGTCCCGATAAAAGAAACTCTTGAAATCATCAAAAATAAATACCAACCAGCTAAACACCTCATGGAACTAACAGAACACTGCTTAACCAACACATATTTCATATACAAAGGACAAAGATACAAGCAAATTGAAGGAGCCCCTATGGGATCACCACTGTCACCCGTCATTGCAAACCTGTTCATGGAAGAATTCGAATCCAGAGCCCTGGCTAATGCCACCCACAAACCCAAACTATGGCTAAGATACATCGATGACACATTTGTGATTTGGCCCCATGGAAAAGAAAACCTAAACAATTTCCTAACACACCTAAACAGCACACACCCCAAAATCAAGTTCACCATGGAAATGGAAATTAACAAACAACTACCATTCCTAGATGTACTAATCTACAAAAGAACAGATGGCACACTAGGACACACCATATACCAGAAGAAAACACACACCAACCACTACCTCAACGCCCAATCCCACCACCACCCAGCACAGATAAATTCCGTGGCCAAAACACTAATCACCAGAACCAAATGCCTGGCAGACAAGACACATATAAAGACTGAACTATGCACCCTGACTAAAGTACTGACAGCCAACGGCTTCCACAAAAACAAAATCACCAGCCTGATCCACAAAAACACACTAAGACAGAATAGAGACCTAGAAGATCAACAGACCTATGGAACAGCTGTCCTGCCCTACATAAGAGGTACTACAGACAAAATCAGTAAGATACTACACAGGCATCACATCAAGATTGCCTTCAAAACAGACAAAAAAATAGCAGCCATCCTGAGAAACCCCAAAGATAAAATTGACCTGGAAAACCAAGGCATATACGAAGTTCCCTGTGCATCATGCCCGGCCACATACATTGAACAGACCAATAGAAGAATAAGTACCCGCCTAGATGAACACAAAAATGCAGTAAAAAAGCTGGAACACACCTCCTCACTAGTCCAACACATGAAAACCACAGGTCACAACATCAACTTCAATGGCACTAAAACCCTGGCCACTATAGAAAACCCCAGCCACAGAATCATCAGAGAAGCCATAGAGATTGAAAAAAGATCTGAAAGCATGAATAGAAGAGATGATTCCACCAGACTGTCAATCATTTGGAAGCCTGCACTCTCAAATAGAAAGATCTCCACACCACAAGCCAGGCAAACACCTGGGCACAAACAGACTCCCTCTGATACCTCCAGCTCAAACACACCCCAACCAGGCACCCAGATGAAACCTAGCTTCCGAATATATGATAGCCGTCTTTTCATGCGAAGCCAAGCTGCACTGAAAGCCTCCAATACAGGAACACAGTGTTGCCAGCCAATCAAAGCCACAAAACAGACAGAAGAAACCAGAAACACCAATCAAACAAACTCCAAGACCAATAAACACAGACCAAGACTCCCAACCAATCAGGATGTAGAAAAAGCCATCCTGGGACAACAGTAGGTTAGCCTCAAATTTAAAACTAATGGCTGTGAGAGCCTGACCCACATACGAACTCAATACAGAAGCCTGATGATGGCAGATGAGATTTTGCTGAAACTTTGCTTCAACTTTAAAAGCACAACTCCAATGACATGGGATAATACCCGAAGGAAGCTGAACAGCGCACGCGCTCACACACACATATATATAATTAGAAATAGAATTTAGAAATAGAAATTATTTATATATATATAAATAATTTCTAGCTGTTTGGTTTTCTCTGGGTTCTTTTGCTTATCCTAAATAGGAGGGAGAACAATGAGATTTAAATAATACCTTAATCTCTTCCTCTTGAAAGCTTGCAATAGCCAAGGAAATCTTAGTCTGCATTTCTAACCAAAAATATTTTTGTTTTTTTGGTAAATATCCTCAAAAAAAATCAAGAGGGACCCATAATTAAGCAAGTGTCATGTTAAAATAAATCACAAATAAAAAAAATCTCCATGATATAATATTTATATCATAATTTCAACAAATGCCAAGTTATAATATCTGCAATATAAAAGTACAAGGTATAAAATATCCACATTCAAACCACTGCCTACAGGGAAGAAACATTAATTGAAATTGAACATACCTCCCATGTGTCTAAAATACTTGTGTTACTGGATATCATCATGCCTTTATCATCCACAGGAAACAGATCATCTCCTGCCTGTCAATAAATACCAAGAGCCCCAGTCAGTTTACTTCTAAACTACCAGAAAACAATGCTGAAAGGGTTGCATGACAGGCACAAAATATCAGGACCATACATTAAGTTGCAATACAAAAGGATTTACTGCTCAGCCTATAGACAAGAATCTAATCAATTAACAGTGAATTCTAAATTGGTGCTGCATAAGAATTTACAGAATTCAGTGGGGGCGCTGGACGTGATTGATCATTTGTGACTCTAGATTAATTACTTACTTAACTCTGCCCCCTGGCTCCGCTTCTTTCCTCCATAATCACCTGGAGGACCATGCACATCATCAGCCAAGAGTGGTGACATCAAAGTAAACATAATTTCATTTTTTTTGAAGGTCACGGCTGAACTGCTTCCATTTGCATAATCAAAAATCCTTCACCCTTCCAAGAAACGGTCTGAACTGCCCCACTGGATCCCAGCAATTAAACAGCTGAATTTAGGGTTATTTGAGAGGTCTAGGTGATCCTATCCCCCAGAAGTCTCCTGCTCCTATTTCAACCCTTTTAGGAAAAGTCAGAAAGAGGCCATTTTTAGGGCCTCATCTCAGGGTATCAAGGAACTATAGATGGTCCACACACTGCTCAACCTGTCCTTGTTTAATGACTACAATTAGATCTGGCAAGTGGAAAGACATATGATTAGGATAGGCTTACATCATTACTTTCCATTTGGTTATTAAGCAAGACATCACATGACTATGACTTGCAATTTTACCTCCACATCTCTGTAACTCTTCTTGTCAGTGGCAAGTTGGGAAGCACAAATGGTGATTGTGTAACTCTGTGTTGGTCATAAATGTATGCTGTCGTAACTGTCCAAATAGTGACTGTATGATTGTGTGACACTACAATGGCTGTGAATGTAAGGATTGGCTACTTTTTAAAAAAAACATTGTTGTAACTTTGAGTGATTGCTAAATGAGGTAGTTGGTAAGCAAGGACTATCTGAAATAGGATGTGCTTGGTTCTGAATTTGGGAAGATGCTTAAAAAAAATCAAAGCAGTATCCAGTTAATTAAATAATGATTCTCTAAATTCCTGGCAGTAATTTTTCATAGCTTTACCTTGAGATATCGGGGACTAAACATGGAATGTACTGATTGCAAAGCAGATATTACAATCTATGTTCTCCAAGAGCACATTGTTGTACATTTCCTTCACAAACTAAAAATAGTACTTTCTTATATTCATAAAAGACTATTCAGCCAATTGCTTAAATATCATTAAAAATGGACTTGAAAATATAAAGAGTCCAGAGAGGACATCAGCAAAAAGTTTTTAGAAGGCAGATTCCATGGTAAAGTCTCTTCAGATTCTACCGGCACCCCAAAATAAATATATACAATAGTTAACACCACCACACCTTGCTAGTTTTTGAATATTTCATCCTAAAATTCTCAAAAGATCCATTTTTATTTTTTCTAATAATTAAAAAAATGGATTGTGACTGTGTAGATGCCATCTAAGTGTTTCACAGGTTTTTACCTTGCTAGCCCCAGGTTTGATCCACCATCCTCCAACTGTAATCACTCAAGGACTGCAAAGTTAATTGTGTTGTAGTCTCCATTAAAAGTACTTTTGATTGGATCCTATGAGCTTGATGTTCTAAATATCGAATGCCAAATTTATGGCCAAAATTAAATCAGGAAAACAAGAAATCTGTTCAAGCAGATTCACTCGAACAATAGAAAAATCCACCCCACAAAAAATGTTTGATTAGAGCTACTTGTGGAACTGTGTTTTCTCCTCCTGCTCTGTTCTGTACATGCCTTTTCTTGTTACACTCTTACATACTCAGCCTTCTTCACACCCACTCATCTGAATGAGTGAGAATGGAGGTGCTTAGGGTTGGATTTTCCCTGCATGTTCCCCCTTCAACTCTCTGATGCCAATCAGATAGCAATGGGGAAAGTGTGGGATGGAATGTCAATGCTCTTCTTGTGGACCTCTTGTTCCCAGTTGATTGACCAGAAGAAAAGCTGAACAGCTACAGAAATCTGGGAGCTGTAATCTAAACATACTGAAAAGATGGGGAAGCCTACAGTATACCTACGTCAGTTTTCCTCTCACCAAAAGGAAGGGGAAGCAATATGGAGTACCTTACATCCTATAGGCCAGTGGATAAGGTAGAGGTCAAGATAGTTCAACTTCAAGGCCTTCAGAGTTGCCTGACAGGCACCCTTGACCAAAGACTTCTCATGGAACGTGCACCAAAGCTGTAAGAAAGACATCATATGGAGAAGTTAGTTCCCATGTTCCCTAAATTACACACATGGCTGTCAATGTGTCCATAACAACTCCCCTGGATTATAAGGAATTATTTAAAAAACATACTAGATCTTATGTAAGAAACATGAAAAATCTGGAGAGTGGAAAGTAACTTTCAAGAAAAAGACCAACGTCTTTAAATTATCAGTCCATTCTTCAATTCAAGAATAGATTGGATAGGGACACTAAATTTAAGGTCAATCCCAGCAGGAGTCTAGAGGATGTAGTTGCTGTCACAATCCATGTTATAAAAAACTGGCCTTGAAAGTAGTTCAAAAACTTTGACCAGTCCAAAAAAAAAGCATCAAGGTTATTAACTAGATGGATGGAAAATTTCTTAAGCGTGATTTATACAACCATTTGTAATTTTTATTTTATGTATCTATTTGTATTCTGCCTTTATTATTTTTACAAATAACTCAAGGCGATGAACTTATCCAACATATTTTCCTTCTCCTATTTTCCCCATAACAACCCTGTGAGGTGAGGTGAACTAAGAGAGAATGATTGGCCCAAAGTCATCCCAGCTGGCTTTCATGATTAAGTCAGAACTAGAAGTCGTGATCTGCCACTGGGAGGACATTCTATTGTGGACATTCTAGTTCTAATTTTGCATTTTTATGTAACTTTATCCCTGGAACTAATCAGCATGATCTGACATAAATGATTTTTAATGTCTACAACAGTTATTTATTTATTCAATTTGTATGCTGCTGAATCTTCCTAAACTCTGGGGAGGTTACAAATATCCAGGGTGTTTAAAAACATTCAGAATTAAGGGTTTTCCCGCTCCACTCCCTTAAGATGTATGTATGTATGTATGTATGTATGTATGTATGTATGTGTATGTGTACCTTGCTGACAATAAAAAGATCCTCACGCTTTACAATCCCAGCCTGGATTGCATCCTGAATACCGCTGCCAACTTCTTCTTCGTTCTGGTATACATAGGCACAATCAATATGGCGGTAGCCTACATCAATCGCCTTCTTCACAGCATCTTTTACTTTTCCTGGTGGAGACTGGACAATAGAAGAATCCTAGTGAACAATCTTATTTGGCTAATTTATCACATAGCAAGCAACTTACCTATGAAAAGTAAGATGATATTAGTTTAATATTTAACCACAGTTGGTTGTTTTGAGCAAGGTCCAAAAATGGTATAATATACAAGTTTTAAAATGGCAACCTTTGGTCTGCACCTAAAGCAAAGCCATAAAAAAAAATCATTTTACAGTATAGGATGATATGTGATTGCACCTAATGCAATCAGCTTGTCTATCATGCTAACAAAGGTAATGCAAAAACACACATCAACCCTGGCTGTTGTCAATTTGGAAATAAAGTTTATTAAGAATAGAAAGTACTTCATACTTAACCATAGCTAACAAAGACCATGATACAAAATAAGGTTTCCTAATCTATCTAACCATGGTTTCCCTTGATTTGCAGCCAACATTTAATCACAATCTGTGATATCTCTAGGCAAGGAAAACGAAAACTGTCACATTTACATAGGGCAACTTTGCAAGTTTCATGAGTGATAAACTATATTATAAACATGAGTGCCAATGAACAAGTTAGAAGGGATGCTAGCTTTCAAAGGAATACAAAGTCAGAGTGCTGCATTTTAGCTCTTGATTGGATATACTATCTTGGATGGGAGAGCTGTTAACGCTAAACCTCTAGTAAACAAGGAATGACTGTCATTTCTGAGTCCAACTTATGATATAATTTATTTGTAATTTTTGACAGAAATACTGATATAATTCAATACTCTGCAATAGCAAACTTGAGAAGAGCAAGAAAAAAAAGCTATGCATTAAGGTTCTTGGAACTTATGTGTTAGCCCTGTTGTTTTGGGATAATGGGAAATGTAATCCAATATATTTATTTGTTTTTAATTGTTTTAATCCCACTTTTATTTGTATAAATAACTCAAAGTGGTGAACATACCTAACAGTCCTTCTTCCCTTTATTTTCCCCACAACAACCCTGTGAGGTGAATTGGGCCACTAAGTTGATTTTCATGCCTAAGGTGAGACCAGAACTCAGTTTTCTGATTTCTAGACTGGTGCCCTTCCTACTAAAACAAACTATCTCTTTTATTTATTTTTGCATACATTTATTAGTTATTAGCTAAAAGGGTATTTCTCAACCCTTGCAACTTCTAGATGTGTGGACTCAAGGCTATTTCTTGACAGGATGAAGGAATTTTGATTGTACAAATGGGAACAACTTGTCTCCCAACAATTCTGACCTTCTAAAAAAAACAACCACCCTGAAATATTGCTAACTTTGATGTCACCACCCTTTTGCTGATGATGTGCATGGTCCTTTAGTTGATCAGTTCTTTGCGAATGTACTGTTCTGGTTGGGTTATTGTGATATCAGTCCAATGCACCTGGATTGATTCTGTGTTGCTCATTATTTATTTACAACATTTGTGGCAGTGGGAGGTAGAAAAGAGCTACGTTCAATAGCATGCAGCTTGTTCCCAATTAATTAGAACTTGATTACTCTTTTGTGCAAATCAGACCACTGGTGAAACATAGCGTGCTGTAATATCTTCAATGTTTCTCAACCTTGGTGACTTTCCAAAGTGTTCAGCATGCTGAGGAATTCCACAACTGTAAAAGAAGTCATAACCCAAAGGATACCACACACTGCTTATCCTTAGTTAAAACAGAAATTGTTTATGATATTATTTACACTAAAGATTTATTTCACATGGGAAGATGCTGAAAAACCAAAAATACTGGAGGATCCCTTGCTGCCTGATATAGTATGGGAGGCTTTCATGCTATTTATTTGCTTCTTTATAGGCAGAAATTTAATAGCCTGGGCAAACCAGTGTGCAGCAGATGATCCAGAATCCCGACTCCCACTCTGTGTATGTGCAGCTAGCAATTCCCAAAAAAATTGAAACAAAAATATATAGTTATCTTAATTAGGTCTTCATGTACCATAACTGTTTTCCAAGTGATGCACTGGTGGTTTTCTTGTAAAGATAACAAAATGTCAAGGACATTAAAGAAAGCAAATTATCTGAGAGTTCCTGGAACAAATTCTTCTGCTCCTAGGGGCAAATAAGCATATTTGATTTAGGTAGCAAGGCTCTTGCAAAGATAAAGCTACAGGCTACTGTTTTATTAGAAAATAGAATTAACAGAAGGAAACTTTGTTTGGAACAGACAATTTTTATAGCAAAAGCTCCTGTTGAAATGACTCTGTCACTGCCAATTATTGAAAGTAATGTGACCAATGTTATTAACTCTCTTTGCATGGTGGCTTCAGATTACAGATAGTCCCCAATTTAAGACTACAGTTTGGGTTTTACAGATTAGATAGAATTGTTATTACAGAAATGGCTAGTTTATATTATTATGAAAAAGTAAACAGTTGAAGATAGATGTTAATTCCTTATTTTACTGCACCAAAGGAATCAGAAGTCAATGCCCCCTTTCCCCCCCTTGCTTTCCCCCACTATCCACTTCCCTTTTTCCTTCCCTAATTTCCCAAATACTTACTTTTGTATTCTCTTCGTATGTCATATTAAAAATTAATAAAAACTATGTTAAAAAGAGTACAATTGAGACTGAAACCTCCATCATTAAATGATACAGTTATTAAAATGCCTGATTTTATGACTTTTGCCATAGTCATTAAGTGAACTCTGCTCCTCACCTGACTTTATCAGAATGCCTCTGGGGAAGTGGCAATTACATGATCGTGAGACACTGCAACTGTCATAAATACATGCCAGTCGCCAAGCATTCAAATTCTGATCACATGACAGTGGGATGTTACCGCAGTCATAAGTGCAAGGACCAGTCATAAGTCACTTTTTTCAGCACCACTGTAACTTCAACAGTTATTAAATGAACTCATGAATTGTATGAATTCAAGAGAAATGAAAGGCCCTGAGGAAACACCTCTTGTGCCTAGATGAGGTCAAGAAACAAGCAATAAATAGCATGATTTAGAGCACTTTTATTCAATCTTGATAACTTTTTAGATGTGTGAATTTCAACTCCCATAATTTCCCAACAAGGTGCTATCATTTTGGGCACATAAATAGAGGAAAGCACTCCAATGGAAGCTTCTAATGCAAAAAATGCACTGTTTTAAAAGAATGGGGATTAAATACTTTCTTAACTAAAATAAAAAGAGCCTCTAAATCCTGTAATAGTTGTAATTATCGATAGAAACTTATCTCATAGGATTTTTAAAAGACAATACAACAAAGTCAATTAAGGAACTGGACTGACAAGTATTTATTTTCACAAAAGGGACCAAATGATGTTAATCAGATTAATTTATGAATAAATTATGCAGCAAGTAAATATAAAGGATCCTCTATTGAGACAAAAAAAAAAAAAGATACACATCAGAACACCACAATTTTCACACATCACTTCTCTTCATATCAGGTTAAGGGGTGCAAAGTTGGAAGCCAGAAGAAAAATATTCTTAACTCTTTATATTTTAGCCACTTGACCATGGTGGCCCTTATCTGGCTCAAAAGAACTTACTACCAACAGAAGTAAGGATATCTTCAAAGTCAGAAAAAGTCTCAAGGCCTGGACTTTAAGACTGGTTGTGAAAAATTAGAATTTGAATAAGAGAGTTGGAAGGACCTTGGAGGTCTTCTAGTCCAACCCCGTTAGGCAGGAAACCCTATACTATTTCAGACAAATGGATGTCCAATCTCTTCTTAAAAACTTCCAGTGTTGGAGCATTCACAGCTTCTGGAGGCAAGTTATTCCATTGATTAATTGTTCTGTCAGGAAATTTCTTCTAGGTTGTAGATTGCTTCTCTCCTGTACTAGTTTCCATTCATTGCTTCTTGTCCTGCCCTCTGGGTGCTTTGGAGAATAGGTTGACCCCTTCTTTTACGTGGCAGCCCCCCGAGATATTGGAACACTACTATCATTCTTTTCATTAAACTGGATATAAATTCCAGGAACCGTTCTTTATATATTTTAGCCTCCATCCAGTCCCCTAATCATCTTTGTTGCTCTTCTCTGCACTCTTTCTAGACTAGTCTCAATTTCTTTTTTTTTCTTTTTTTTAACATCCTAGGGACCAAAATTAAATGCAGTATTCCAAACGTGGTCTTACCAAGGCATTATAAAGTGGTATTAAACGCTACTGGTAAAAGAAGAATACTGGCTCCCAAGTGATACCCAGGGAAGCAAGTATATATAAATGCAGGAGTGAACCATCAAGCCTTCACATGATTACTAAACTACAATTCCCAGCATCCTTAGCCATAAGCCACGTTAGCTCAGACTCCCGAGATACTTCAGCATCTAAAAAGGGAAAGCTGGTACCCCCAAACCGTGCAAGCAAAGCACTTTCCAGACAACCGTTATGAAATCCGAAGCCCGAGCAACTTTAATTCATTTTATTTAATTTCCGTGTGGGGCCAGTGTCTCCGTTTTCTCGGAAGAGAGTTGGGGTGGGATGTTTTCTGAAATTTTACTTCGACATCGGGAATTAAAAAGAGAGGCCTCCTTCCAGATGCAGAACGGATATATCAGCTAATCGCCGCTTGCCATTTAGAAGAGCCAGGAATCTCTTTCCACAAAAGCTTTCTGCAAAACGTAAACGGGGGGGGGGGGGAACACCCAAGCCCGCCGCCCCACGGTTTTACGAGAAAGAAACGGGAAGGCCATCCATTCAATTGTCAGCCTGCCAGACGCGTGGCTTCTTTTGCAAGCTTGCAATATGTTTTTAAGGCATGTGCAAAAAAAAAACAAAAAACCAAAAAGCACAACGAAAGAAACAACCCCCACCCCCACCCCTTTCCCCCCAAATCCTCCGCTTTGGTACCCTTTGAAGTAAAAAGCCCGCGAACGAAAACGGGAAAGAACAAATAAGGGACGAAAGAAGACGCGCCAATCGATGGCCGTCCAGACGGGCAAAAAGCGCCTCCGGTTTGCGACTGCTTACCTTCCACGTGCCCAGTCCCAAAATGGGCATCTTTGCTTTCGTGTACAGCTCCACGTACTTGGTCATGGCAGCCATCCCGCGAAGCCCAAACCGGAGGCGCTCAAGTGCGGAGAAAGACACAGGCAGGAACAGCCGGGCCAAGCCGCTTTTATATGCGCCAGACCGTGAAAAGGAGGCGGTTTCCCCCCCCCCCCCCCCAAACCGGGATCTTTTAATACCTCCTGGGACGGTTACCCGCTGCCAGATCTTATCGGGGGAGGGGGTGTGTGTGTGGAGAGAGTCAGCGCAGGCAGGGAAGCGGGCAATGATGGGCTGTGTCATCCCTGCAGAAATGTATGTGAGGCGACAGAAATGGCACTTACGGGCATTTATAATGTGCCTCTCAGCTTTTGAAAGACTTCGGTACCGATGCACTGATGATAACCTGGTTTGGAAATGAAACGTTTGGAAGAAAACAACCATCGTCAGAGAGCATCAAGCACCACCACCCCACTTCTCTCCAGAGTTAGGGGACTACGATGCTCTAAACCCCAAAGGGAGCCAGTCCCTTTCTTTTAGTTTGGCGCCAGGAATATGAAAAATGGTGCAACTGTTGAGGAAAGTGGATGAATTTCACAAAACTGAAGTTACCCACGACGAACCCGCTGGGCAACCTCCACTTCACAAGTTTTCTTCTTCTAAACTTTGTTTTATTTATTTTTTTAATTTTATTTAACCACCCATCTCATATAAGGGATTCTGGGCTGTTCTCAAAATCAAGCCATTTCAGATGAGAAACCGAGATACTTTGGGGACAGACAGGCTTTCTTACACAATATGGCTGTGCTCCAGATTTGTACGGTATTTATGACCACAACTGAGCTCAAAATTTCTGTTGCTAAGCAAGGCATTTGTTACAAGCTCTGTCACATTTTGTGACTGACTTTTGATCACAGGACCCTCGGGATGCTGGCAATGGTCATAAGTGTGAAACCTGGTCATAAGTCACGTTTTCCCCCCACTGCTGTTGTAACTTTGAACAGTCACTATAACTACATGGATGGTTGTAAACAGAGGATTATCAGGACAGTAGCTAAAATCATGGTTGGATAGTGAGACGATTTGTTGTGACATCTGCACTCTCCATACAAATGGTTTTATGTATCTGAGATTTAAAAACAGCCAGGAAGTCATTGTCTATAGTATTGGTAGTCCTCTATTTACAACCATTCATTTATTAAATTTATAACAATAAAGTCTCCCAGGCAGCATTCATGCATAAGGTAGGATTAGAACTCACAGTCGCCTGGTTTCTAGGCCAGACCCTTAACTGCTAAACCAAGTCCAGAAGAACATTTTTGCATTTGAATAGCATCATGGGTAATCTCAAAACCTTTTCCAGTTACAAACTTTCCCATAATATGACAGTGAATGTATTAAATACACACACACACACACACACACACACACACACACACACACACACACA
>BLBF01000055.1:14865167-14909805 GCA_015471245.1 Laticauda colubrina | reverse complement strand
GAGAGAGAGAGAGAGAGAGAGAGAGAGAGAGAGAGAGAGAGAGAGAGGTTTAAAGGACCGAGACGAAAGCAGATTTTCTGCTGAGACTAATTCCCTCCCTCTCCTTTCTTTGAAGAATGAAATATAGTCCTCATTTATTCAAAAATAATCCCTAGGTTCATCTGCCATTTAGCCAAGGCAGTTAATGGAGCAGCGATCACAGAGCTCTTAACCACAGTTCGGTCTCGGGGGGAAAAAAATCACATTTTTTTTTTCCTCGTGCTCCATGGAGGATATTCTCTTATTTTCTCTTAAAAATTCAAAGTTTAAGTCAACTGGAGGCAATCCGGTATGTGATAGTACAAATAGTCCTCACAGTCATTTTTTAGCAACTGTTTGAGGCTACAACAATACTGCAAAAGTGTCTTACAACTGATCCTCTCACTTGCAAATCACAGCATCCCGACAGTCACAAGAGCTTAGGTGCTTGACAATTGGGATATATTGACAATGATTGAAGCGTCCCATGGTGATCGCCATTCGCGACCTTCCAAGCCGGCTTCTGACAAGCAAAATCGATGGGGGAAGCCAGATTTGCTTAATGACTGCATAATTTACTGAACTACAATGATTCGCTTAACAACTGTGTAAAAAAAAAAAAAGACTGTAAAATTGGGCAAGAATCACTTAACCGCTTTCCTTACCAATGGGACTTCTGATCCCAATTGTGGTTACAAATGGAGGATTACCTGCATGACACATCAACTACATTTATTTTCAGTTTACAGTACCATTTTCAAAATGTTAAGTACAACTTGAAAAAGTTAAATATGGAGAGCATGTCTTTGTTGCCCAGGTGAATTTTCATGGCTGAAAATATAACTTTTGAATTAGCAAGAGCAGTGTTGTTCTGAATCCACCCTCAATTCTTTTCCTTGCTATTTGTAGGAAATGGAATACTATAGCCATAGAGTTGGAAAGGATCTTAGAGATTATCTAAGCTTAACCCCTTGCTTTGTATAAAATCCATTACAGCATCTCTTTTTAGAGTGATTTTATTAAATGTTGCAATTAAAATGATAAAAACTAATGCAAACTAAAAAAGAAAAAACGTGCAGGAAAGAAAAAAGAATAATCAAGAGCAAAGAAAAATAAAAGAAATAAATGACTTTTTCCTTTATCAACTCTGTGCTTCAAAAATATAAACAATTTTAGTAACTTGCTACCTTGCTAAGAAAATTATTTGTTCCCATACCCATCTGTTATTCATAAAGAAATTTTTAACACCTTATCATTTCAGTCCTGATAGGCAAAAAGTTCATTAAGGCTTGCAAGAGATAGCAACATATCTACAGTATTTTAACCTTGATAAATAAAGCATCTTCCTTTTATTTCTAACAACCCTGGTCTTTAATCTCTTCAAATAGATTTATTTGTTCATTGTTCCTTATCACAAAAAATTTCAAAGCTTGAACAAGTCTCTTCTGTAAATGCAATATAGGAAAGTTATCCTGATGACTCTTTAAATCTATTATGTATCCCTTTTAATTCTGAAGACATCAACTGGTTTCACTTGTATATTTTTATTTAATATTATTTATTAAATTTGTTTGCTGCCCATTTCACCCTTGGGTATATCCGTGCAACATTTTTTTCCATATCATTCTTGAAGCTTGTCATTTTAAAATCCTCTTTCATGCAAGTCTCAGTCTTATTGTCAGAACTACCATCTCAGGCATGTGCTTTGTATTTGCTAGATGCCAGTCTGCCATGAACTTGGGGAGAGACCTGAATGGGAGGGGGGAAAGTTCACTACTCACTGTACCTTCTGGAGGCACAAAACTTCAAGGTCAGACAGCTGGGAATGGCATACAGCTGCATACTAGCCAGCCCACAGTTGAAGAGACCGTTCCTGAAACATTTCATTGGAATAAGATTGGACAATAGGAGACCAACAGTAATGACAAGTGACTAATTGGCGGGAGTTAAATTTAGGGATTTAGGCATTCAAATTTCAGTTCTGGCTTTGCTTTACTATATTCTGCTTGAACTTTGGTAAACTATACTTTTCTCACTGAATGAAGTGAAGGATCGTTCTTATTTAAAGGCTCAACCTGAGGCAGAGCTGACACTTATCCAGGTTCTCTTCCATAACATCTTTTAAACATTGTCTATAAAGAAAGATATTCTTACATTTATCTTGGGTCCATTGTTCACAAATATTTTTCAATACATCCAACCAGGAGTGGGATTCTAGCGGTTTGGACTGGTTCAGGTGAACTGCTGATCATTTGGCCGCACCCACCTGCCCTGCCCTTTTCCTGTGCTTTATTTCCTTGTTTCTGATACAGCTGCTTCATGTGGCAAAGTAGTTTGCCATGCATCATCTGTTTTACTCACCGGGGCTGCAGCAGAAAGTAAATATCATAGCTAAAAATGGTCTTTTCTAAATGCTGTACCCTCACTGAACCTGTTGTTGCACTGGTTGAATTGCACCACTGTATCCAACGTTAAAATATTTTGCTCCATTTACTATTAGTAAACCAAATGTAAATGTTATTTTCCTTTAATTGTAATTGTTGGCTCCCTCTGGTGTCCAAACTTTTCCATCTGTACTACCTACACTTCGCTCTCTACGAAACTTTCAAAGAGTTGGGCAACATATACATTTAATAAATAAAAATAAATTTAAAAAATAATTGGCCATAATAGGACTTGATTCCCTTTGTAATTAAGCTGCATGATTTACATAGACACATATGCACACATAGACACAGTCACAGACATACACCCCAACTTGAAGGCAGAGCTCTTATGAGATACAGGTAGTCCTTAACTTACTTGAGTCTGGAAGTATGGTTGTGCATTAAGGGAGCATTACTTAAGCAAGCAGTTGTAAGTCGAGAACACATGCACACTCACTGATCTGCAGGCATTGTGGCCAGAGATTCGAAGGATGAACAGCAAGTGAGCTTCAAAACTGACAATACCAGTGGTGCATTTTTTGTGTCTAAAATAACAGAAATGTTAAAAAACATCATTAGAATAAATCTCAAAGCATAAACAAAATCATAGATGATTTGCAAGCCTGGTCTGTGTTTTAGGTCCCCAGCTGGCACAATGGCACAAGATAATTCGAAGTTGGAATCCAAAACCTCTGAAAGGCATCTGGCTGAAAAAAAGACGCCAGATAAAAACACATAATTCAGATAGATCAGGGGTGTGAAACTGGATTTCTTCAAGGGCTGAATCAGCATTGTAGTTCTCTGCTGGCTGGCTGGCGGAGGGGCAGGATAGACGCCTCCTGCAGCACCCTGCTGGCCATAATGGGGCATGGGGGGCCCACGTGCATCCCTGTGCCCTGTTTTGGCCAGAGAAGTGCTGCAGGAGGCCGTCCAGGCCAAAAATGGGGCATGGGTGTTGTATGTGGCCCCTCCATACCTGTTTTGACTGCCATAGGCAACGTGGTCCAGTCCTTCAGTATTTC
This sequence comes from Laticauda colubrina, assembly GCA_015471245.1. Taxonomy (NCBI): domain Eukaryota; kingdom Metazoa; phylum Chordata; class Lepidosauria; order Squamata; family Elapidae; genus Laticauda; species Laticauda colubrina. The sequence continues at coordinate 14,906,339 of BLBF01000055.1, read as the reverse complement.
CAAGCTGGTCCCGTGGGCCAGATTTAAACACCCCACAGGCTGGATTCAGGCTGCGGGCCTTGAGTTTGACACCCCTGAGATAGATTATGTGTCATTAAGTCAGTATTGACTCTTAGCAACCACATACATAGATTTTCTCCATGACGTTCTATGCACGGCAGCCTTTTAGGTTTTCCAATGAGAACTCTTTTTAGGCTGTTCGTTTGACCTCCGAGCTTGGCAATTTGATTGCAAATGTTTTGTTACCATTCAAGGAGACATCATCAGTGCATTTTGAATTGGGCTCGTCTATCAGAAGACTGGTCTTTAAATACCTTTTTATGAGATGCAAATTAGTCTGAATGTTGTTTGTTCGGATATATCTGAGTCGCAGTGTCAGCCTTCAAAATTTTCTCCCTTTGCTTTGCATCTTTCGGCTGTCATAAGTAACGGGGGAAGGAGGTGGGAATGGTCATGGGAAGTGAGCCGGAGGTATTACAAACCAGAACTGTATAAACTGGAGGGGGTACATTTTTGCTTAGGTTTCTATCCTATGCTATGTGCAGCTGAAACCCTTTATCAAACGATGTCAAGGTCAACGGACAGAAGCCTCATCACCACCTGGAGATGTCCACATGATGATGTACACAACTTTTAATTGGATGAGCCAATTGGACTATTGGGGGTGGGAATGTTGCCATTACTTTGTATATGTGATATACGCACCCATTTTCTCAGATTCAGAATTTTTTTTGTTGCTACCACTTGATTTCCAGTAAAAGATATATTTTCTCTGATTAAAGGAGACTAAGTATTTATTTCTTTTTGAATGGAGCACCAGCTGACACATGGTCTGATTTTGGAGTGTTTGATTGATTGGCTTTTGTTGCTGGGTTGTAGTCTTTGGTTTTTAAGTACCAACTGTGTGATGCAGTTTAGGATTAGAATTGTTTATCTGGGAGCATCTGAGTCATGGTCTTGTTTTGGCTTGTTTGATAGTTTGAGTGGCTGGCTGTTGTTACTGAGACGTGGTCTGATTTCTTGAGCTGATGGATTATAATTTTGGTGCTGTGAAGCAGAATGCCTATTTGTTTTAAATGCTACCTTTGGGATTGTGGTTGATTCACTTCTTTCATTCTCAGTGATTGGTAGATTGGGTTGATGTCACTGTGACTGTTTATTGACTTACTTGGTGGTACACCAGGCTTCAGTGAATTCTCTTTGTCTCCTTGATTTCTTCTGTGGTCCTGGTTAGATCAAATTTGTCATTTTCTCAATCTTCGTGGACTGCCATGAGGAATAGCGGGTCATGTCTTTTGATAGCCAGGAAGTGTTTGTTCAATCTGGTTGATAGCTTTCTTCCTGTTTGTCCAACCTAGTTCTTTTCATGGTTGCTACACTGGATTTGATATATGACACCTAAACTTTGGTTTGTTTCTGTCTGCTCTTCCAGTTTCGGCAGGGTCTGTCTGAGAGTTGAACTTGGTTTGTGGGCTACTATGTGGTTATATTGATGCAGTCGTCTTGCTGTCATTTCTGAGACATTCTGCATGGAGGGGATTGTGATTCGTCTGGTTGTTGTTGTTCCTGATGTAGTTTATTGCTACCACTTCATTTCCAGTAAAATATATCTTTTCTCTGATTAAAGGAGTCTAAGTATTTATTTAGCGTTGCTTTGAGTGTTTCTATTGTTTGTATGTAGGCATCTCCGGATGAGATTTCGTGAGTCTCCGTTTCTCTCGAAGACTTTGTATAGGTATTTTTATTCTGCTGATCTAGCCTCTGTGTCAGTGTTACAATGGGTGTCAACCAGTGGTGCAATTCAATGAGTGTAACAACTGGTTCAGTGAGTGTGTGCTTTGTGTGTGTGTTGTACATTTTAAAAAGCCCATTTTCAACTGAATTACCTTCTTTCTACTGCAGCCCCGATGACTGAAGCTGAGCCACGGCAAACCAATCTGTCACAAGAATCAGCTGTGCAAAAAATGAAATAAAACATATCAAAGAGCAAGTGGGTGGGTGGGTGGGTGGGTGGGCGGGGCCAAACACTCACCGGAACTACCAGTTTGCCCAAACTGGTCCAAACCAGTAGAATCCCACCCCTGGTGCCAATGCTGAAGCTGGCTAGATGGTGGCTATCTTACTATTCTACTGTGGTTTTTCCTTTCTTCAAAACTTCAATGCTGACACAGACAGGAGCTGAGGGATGGTGGAGAGTTTAGACAAAGCTGGGGTGCTATCACCAAAATAGCATTCTTTCCCCTGGGAACCAAGGTCATGTTTGTAGGTGGTTGGGAGGTGGAGACTAAGACCACCTCACATCCGGACTGTCCTGATTGGGCCACGTGACTGATGTCTTTGGGGAAGTGACAAACTCTTAATTAAGAGGGAAACCGGCAGGAACTTTTAGATTTATTTATTTATTTTTATTTGTCAATTGCTTACAAGATAATAGGTAAAAGTAAAAACATAGTTATGAATACATAGATACATATAAGAAAAATAAAAAAATATAAAAGAAACAATAGGACAGGGACAGTAGGCACGTTGGTATGCTTATGCACGCCACCTACAGACCTCTTAGGAAGGGGGTGAGGTCAATAGTAGACAGTCTAAGGTTAAAGTTTTTGGAGTTTTGGGAAAAAAACCAAAGTCAGGTAGAGTATTCCAGACATTGACCACTCTGTTGCTGAAGTCATATTTCCCGCAATCAAGTTTGATGTGATTAATCTTGAGTTTGTATCTATTGTGTGCTCTTGTGTTGTTATGGTTGTAGCTGAAGTATTCATTGACAGGTAGGACATTGCAATGTATGATTTTATACACCATACTTAGATCAGACTGAAGATGGCGTAATTCAAGGTTTTCTAGGTCTAGAATTTCAAGTCTGGTGGCATAAGGTATTCTACAACGAGTAGAGGAGTGGAGAACTCTTCTTGTGAAATATTTCTGGGCTTTTTCAACTATGTAAATATCAGATATGTAATGTGGGTTCCAGACTGATGAGCTGTATTTGAGTATTGGCCTAGCAAATGTTTTGTATGCTCTACTTAGTAGTGTGATATTACCAGAGAAAAAGCTACGTAAGATTAGGTTAACAACTCTTAACGCCTTTTTAGCTATGGAGTTACAGTGGGCTCTAGCACTTAGGTCATTTGAGATGAGTACTCCAAGATCCTTGAGAGAGTTTGGTTTATCAATAAGGTCTTGACTATTCAGTTTGTATTTTATTTTCTGATTGTTTTTGCCAATATGTAGGACAGAGGATTTATTTATTGAGATTTGAAGTTGCCATTTGTTTGACCATTCTGATACATAGTCAAGATCTTTTTGAAGGGTAGCAGTATTGTCTGTGGTATTGAACAGCTTTACATCATCAGCGATGAGAACACAGTTGCTCTTGACATGATCACAGAGGTCATTTATGTAGAGTATGAAAAGAGTTGATCCTAGAACACTGCCTTGGGGGACACCACTGTTGACAGGTACAGAATTTGATGGGACACTCCCAATTTTGACCATTTGTTGTCTGTTTGACAGGAATGCTTCTATCCAGTTATACAAGTGTCCAGAGATACCGTAAGATTTTAGTTTTAGGAGTAGTTTGTTGTGTACCGCTGAATCAAAGGCTTTACAGAAGTCTATTGCTTTGCCCTGATCGAGTTGTGTAGTCCATATGTTTTTGCAGTGTAAGAGTTGCAGATTCCATGATAGTTTTTTCCTAAAACCAAATTGTTTATTAGAGAGGAGGTTGTTTGTTTCTAAGTGGAGGATGATGGATTGGTTAATAGTTGATTCCATGACTTTACAGGTGACGCAGCATAAAGAGATTGGTCTGTAATTTTCGACTAGGCTGGGGTCTCCCTTTTTGAAGATGGGGATGACCGTGGTTTGTCACCATAGGTTAGGCAAGGAGCTGGTCCTGATTTTTCAAAGATTATGCTTAGAAGTTCGGCTATGGATATAGATATATAGATATGGATATAGATATAGATCTGGTTTTCAGCAGCATCGTGCCAATATGACATATTCGAATAAAATGTTCTGTGAGGAGGCCTCATGCTTCAGAGTTCTTTTGTTCAGGGTGATGGTGGGGGGTGTTAATTGGAACCCTGACATTGGGATTCCGCTCTCCCAAACAGTGTTCTGACACAGCTTTTTTAAATGGACTTTTTCGGATTTGTTAAATAATTAGAGATGAGGTTTTTCATCTATCCATGATGCTCTTAGATGCTCCAGCACCAACCTTCAAAAGCATCAGTACTCTTTTTATTGGCTTCTTCAAGGTTCATAATTCAGATTAAACCTGGGATGATGGTCTCCTTTTACTTCAGAATGATCAGAACCTGACCTCTAGTGGCTGAAGGGCATAGCAGCTCCATTAAATGTCTTCGTTCAGCAAATATTTTACAAACAATGTTTTACATACGTTGAATAAATTAAACTTATCAAAGGTTAATATACACAAATAAAAGTACCAAGAAATGTGAATATTTGTCCTCATGTTTGAAATGAGCAGTCCTTGGTGCTCTCTGAGCCAGAGGCGGTATTCAGAAGGTTCTAACCAGTTCTGGAGAACCGGTAGCAGAAATTTTAAGTAGTTCAGAATCCCACCTCTGACTGGCCCCGCCCCCATCTATTCTCTGCCTCCTGAGTCCCAGCTGATTGGCTGGGTCTTCCTTTGTTTCCTTGCACAGGAGAATAGAGCTGGAAAGCAGGTTAATGGGGTGGGGAGGGAATGGGCTTTTGCAGTAATCTTCCCCCAGGAGTGGGGAGGGAATGGAGATTTTGTAGTATCCTTCCCTTGCCACGCCCACAAAACCACGCCCACCAAACCACACCCACAGAATCAGTAGCAAATTTTTTTGAATCCCACCACTGTCCCAAGCTTGGTTGTTTTCTTGCAGATGTTTCATTACCCAAACTAGATAATGTCATAAGTGCAGCAATGATGTTATAGTTTGGATAATGAATTGTCTACAAGAAAGCAAACAAACTCAGAGAGCACTAAGGACCTCTCACAAATTATTTTTTTAAAAAAATATCCACATTTTTTTAATAATGTGATTTCAAACAACTTTTTTATTTGGCTTGATTTGGTTTGGAAAATTCCTTTTTTAAAATGCCTATTTTAAAAACAGAAACAGTACAAAGGGATCAAAAATGACTTACAATGTACATACATTTTTAAAAATTACATGTGGAATTATTTTGTGCATTCAAAATAATTCAGTGAAGAGTTAAAATAGAATAGCTAGAACAATCTAAAACAGAACTGAGTTGTTGATACAAACAGTCCAGATAGTCCTTGACTTACAACCGTTCACTTAGTGGCCATTCAAATTTACAACGGCATTGAAAAAAGTGATGACAATTTTTCACACTTACGACCTTTGTAGCAGTCCCACGATCATGTGTTCAAAATTCTGATTCTTGGCAATTGGTTCTGTTATGAACATTGCTGTGTCCCAAGGTCATGTGATTACCTTTTGCAACCTTCTGACCAGCAAGATTTACTTAACAACCGTGTTACTAACTTATCAACTGCAATGAGTCACTTAACAACTGTGGCAAGAAAGTTCGTGAAATGGGGCAAAACTCACTTAACAAATATCTCATTTAACAAGAGAAATGTTGGGCTCAACTGTGCACAAGTCAAAGACTATCTGTATTTGTATTTTTTATGTCTGTTTATCGAACCAGATACCAGAAATGAGAATACAATGAGCAGGAAAAAGATTATATGCAATGAATGAGTGTATATGTTTTTCTATTGTAAATGAAAATTAAAAAAAAAGCTCTACAGAGACAAAAATAAGACACTGAATCATTTAACTTTCTGACATGTCCATGAACTAATCAACTGGCCTGCTCTACCATGCCAAGTGAGATTGGAACATTTGTGATTTGTGGTGCAAACACATGTTTGTATGGGCTGCAATGGCAAAATTCTTAAAGTGATACAAGATGTTTAAATCAAAGGTAGATACTGATTAATTTAATCTCTTGGAGGTAAGATTTTTGACTGGGTAGAATTCAGTTGATTTTTTTTACCATAATAAGATGATCTTTTTTTTTTAATTTTAAAAAGACTTTATGAAATTTGAAACATTAAAATACATCTATATAAAAAGAAAAAGTTTGTACAATTCACCAATCTTTGACAATACAAAAATCTTAGCAATATTCATACATTTTCAAACATTTCTAATTTATCATATACAAATACAAAATATATATCTTATTCTAATCTATACGTTTCATATTCCTACTATCTATCCATTGATACCAATTATCCAAAATTGAATAATATTCTGAGTCTTCCTTATTGTTTAATTCTACAGTGAGTTTGTCCATTTCTGCACAATCGAAAATTTTACAGATGACTAAGCAATCTGTCAGTATAGTGGCCATTTTCCAAGATTGTGCAAGTGCAATTCTTGATGTTGTAGTAATATGTATTGTTGAGGTAATTTCCCATTAGGAGAATGAGCGCATAAGGGAAACATAGTGAGAGTAGGGAAGAATAACACACACGCAGTACATAGATACACTGTAGAGTAAATGTAGGTTTTTACTTCCAATAAATGTTTAGGCAAAGTCCAAACAAGCAGTCCAAAGTCATTCACAGGTAAGGCAGTCAGTGTTCAGTTCAGGGATAATCCAAATTTCGAAGTCTAGTATCAAAAAAAGAACAGTTCAGTAACAGACTTACATCAACTATCAGTAACAGTCATTAGGAGGAACGGCAACTATCTCCAACAGAAGGAAACAGATACTCACTGAGACTCTCTTCTGAGACTAAAAAAACCCAGGTTTCTGGCTCCATCTTATGGCCATTTTAGAAACCATACCCAATTTTCGATTTAGTATTCTCTTAAAGACATAGTATTAAAATGTCTATCCTAGTTTATATATTTCCAACCCAAATAGCTGTTAGGTGACTTACATTCCTAACATGTATAATCAAATATTTATTTATTTATTTGGATATTTTCCCTTAATAATCCCCAGTAGAAATAATTCAGGCTTCAATTGACAGTGTGTGATTTCATTTAACCATTTTTGTATTTTGATCCAGTATTTTTTTAATTTCCAGGCAAAGCCACCATACATGGAAGAAGGTACCTTGCACCTGTTTACATTTCCAACAGTTTGGGTTTAAGTTTATATATACATTTTTGCAAGTCTTATTGGGGCTAAATGCCAATGGTAAAACACCTTGTATTGGTTTTGTCTATAAGCGGCAGATTTTATTAAAGTATAGTTTTTGTTCCAATTTTTTTTCCCAATCCTCTATCACTATCACTTCCTTTTTCTAGAGTTTTTTTTTCTTCTTGAAATTATTTACCTGGATAGCCTTCTGGCTTGCATTTCCTGGTACTGAAGTTTGGAAGGTTTATAAATTGGGGGTATTATACCATTCTCTTTTTAATTTATTATTTGGAAATATGGGAAGCTACCCCCTCCCTCCCCCCCCACCAAGAAGAATGAAATATTTTGGGGAATTTTGAAAAGGCAAGATAGAATATTTCCCCCAAAGGAGAAATGGAAAAAAACTTTTTGAAAAATACTTTAAAAAAAATTTACAACAAGATTTATGGGAACATAAATCTGGTGCAAATATTTGTATTTAGTATACATTACTTGCTATGATTACATTCATATTAAAAATTATTCAAACTTATGCATTTTACTTTATATTCATTTAACTTCTTTATTTTCCGACCATTTATAAAATATATACCATATCACATAATATTCCACTTCTTCTTGTTCTTTAATTGCCAATGTTAATGTATTCATTTCCGCACATTCCAATATTTTCATAATCACCTCTTACTCTATCAGAATTTTTTCATTTTTCCAATTTTGAACAAATACAATTCTAGTTGCTGTTAATATATGTATAATTAAATGTTTGTTTTCTTTACTATAGTTTTCAGGTAAACTCCCCAACAAAAATATCTCAGGTTTTAAGTCTGTGTGTTGTTTTATCATCTTTTCCAACTATGTGTGTATTTTTGTCCAATATCTTTTAGCTGTAATATGTTCCGGGTGACATCTGATGACATTTCCAGCATTTAGTTGATTTATCTTTAAACATTTTTGCCAATCTTGCTGGTGCAAAATGCCACCTATAAAACATCTTATGCAAATTTTCTTTATATGTTGTTGACATTGTTAGTTTGTAATTTCTGTCCCATAGCTTCTGCCATTTATCTAATTCTATCCCATAACCAAAGTTTTTTCCCCAAGCTTTCATTGTGTCCTTCACTTGTTCTTCTTCTAGTTTCACACCTAGGAAATAACTATACAATTTCTTAATCATCTTTTCATCTGTTCCTCTTAGGATTTTATCTAATTCTGTCAATTCATTATAAACCCCCTCCGCTTTGACATCTTTTTCATATCTAGAATGTATTTGCATATATGAGTAGCAATTCATATCAATCCCTCATTCATTCAGTTGTTTTGAGTTTACCCCTTTCATTTAAAACATCTTTATAATATTTACAATATTTTAAGATTTTAATAAATCTTTACAATATTTCCCATTTTAAGAACATTTGAATATGTAAACACTTCCATCGTCGTTAGCCAGACTGGTATCTTCATATAGTGTTGTTCCCTTATTTTCTCCCATATTGACAATAAAGTATTTCTTATGTAATGTCTTTGAAAGTAACCATGTATCTTATTTTTCCCATACCATAAAAAAGCATGCCAGCCCAATTGTAAATCATGTCCCTCCATTGTCAACAGCCTTGTATTCCTTAACACAATCCATTCTTTCATCCACATCAATACCACGGCCTGATAATATAATTCCCAATTGGGTAGCTGAAACCGTCTTCTGGTTCTTGCATCCTGTAACAATTTTAATTTAATCTTAGTTTTTTCCCCTTGCCATATGTATTTTAATATTATTATTATAGTCATCAAAATATTTTTTCCTCTAATTTTATTGGAATTGTTTGAAAAACATAAAAAAAAACTTTAATGGAGGCAGAAACCATCCCCAGTTTCCCTGCTCTGAGCAGAAACTGAAGAGCTTATAGAAATGCAGATTTGGTAATCCATTCAGAAAGACTGGATCAGACAGAAACTTGCCTGATAAGCAACACTATACGCAAAACAATCAAGCCAAAGATTGACAAAATTAGCTCAAACACCTAGGATTTGCATTTCCTCTTTTGCCTATGGAGTCAGCCATGACCCCTACATGACCCCACAGGAATCTCTAAACTCCATTTTGGTCAGCTGTCCCAGAATCACATGTGGTTGGTAGTTCTGCTTCATCAATAAAGGGAACGTTTCTTTCCAATCAGCCTCTGGCCGCCATTTTCTTTCTAGTGCCTTTCTCCTGGCTCGGAACTAGACCTGGATTTTTCTTCCAACAGAAATTAAAACTCTTTCTCAGTTCTAGGCCTTTCATCCAGCATTCACATTAAGGAATTCCATCAATCTTCAAAGAAGATCTCAAATCCGTAAGCCACCTGACTATTTGATTTAGAATGATGATCTTTGAATAATAGTGGTATGTAGCCTTATGACTAACTAAACTGTGTACTTAAAAACATGGCCACTGGCAATTTTACAATTCTGTGTAAAATCTGTTCTATTTCTGAGTGAAATAAATTATTTAGTATTGTTTGCTGGTACACACACACACATACACACACACATACACACGAGTATATAAAATCTGATTAGTATATTGATTTAAAGGTTAAACCAACAGATAATTTGGAAGGTTGTATTTTAGGAATAAATTATATAGCTTCATAATAATGTGGAGTAGAGGAATATTTCTGATATCTACATTTGCAATGTTTTCTATAACCTAAATAATGATTTTATTCTACTTACTTATGAAAACATATTTAGTCTTTGATTTACAACCATTTTGTTTAGGGAGTGATCAAAGTTACAGCACTGAAAAAAGTGATTTTGACTGTCCCCAAATCTCCACTGTCATCTGATATAAACCCAAGTGCTTGGCAACTGAGATTGATTTTAGTGTCTCTGGGTCACATGATTCCCAACCAGCTTTTGACAAGCCATGCCAATGGAAGCTGGAATTGCTTAACTTAAGAACTGCAGCAATTCACTTAATCACTGTAGCAAAAAAATAAAAATAAAAAGATCATGACTCATTTAACAATCTCCTTGCTTAGAAACAGGAACTCTGGTCCCAATGATGGTCATAAACTGAGGTCTAGCTATACATTCAAGGGGTAAACAGATTGAGTTGATTTTATGAAGCTTCTGTGGTTTGGTTAAATTATAACCTTTTGAAACATTTGTGAGGAACATCTGGATTATGATTGCAGATTCCCTAATTTTCCAGGCAAAAAAGGACATCCATGATAGACGGAACACTGAGGAACTTCACATCTACTAATTAGCTTGATTACACTGCGAAATGGGCTAAACTGCTTCTGTGCAAAGGCCTATGTCTGAAGTGGTATATAAACTAAGACTAATACTACAAAAGATTGGATACCATTTCAGTGTTTTCCCCCCCACTTCCCTCCTTCCTTTTGTCACATCCAATTATACAGGAACCGGAATTTTTACTAGGTGGCATGTTTCTCTATTAATGTTGGAAGACCTGAAAGACCAGGTTAGGAACAGATTATTCTGCAGTAAATCTATCCATTTTGTCACCAAGAGTCAACATTAATGGTGGCACAAAAGGATAATTTTTAAAAGATCAATGTTGCTCTACATGGTACTTAGTATGTTTTAATTGGCTTTCAAGAAAATATATCTTCAGAATGATATCTTCCATTAAGGTGAATTGCTGACCCACTGCTTTTCCCTGATACTCTGATACCAGTTTTAAGTTACTCGTATAAAGTCTAGATCATTGTATAATTCAAAACATATAATTTTAAGTCTAACTTTCCCATCTGTACAAATTCTATACTTCTTTATAACTTAATAAACAGCTAGAGGATTTATTTTTTTAAACAGTTCGCCTAATGGTAATGATTCTGAATGTGGAGTTTTATTATTTTTATTGGTCATTGAAAACCATAAGGTTATGAAATGAGAAGCTGAAATCCCATAGAGGTCAACTAAGAAGCAGATCCCAGTGAAGTAACCCTAACCCTGCTTGAGCACAGGGCTGGACTAGAAGACCTCAAAGGTCCCTCCCTTCCAGCTCCTATTCTATTCTATTCTATTCTATTCTATTCTATTCTATTCTATTCTATTCTATTCTATTCTATTCTATTCTATTCTATTTTAAAAGTATGAGGTGGAAATGAGGTTGCAACACTATTTTATTATTTTCTTTTAGTGCCTTAAAGTCAATTTTTGATTCCTGGTAGTTGCCGGGACAAATCCCTACACTTTTCTTGGCAAAATGTTTGTTAGTGGTTTGTCCTTGCTTCCTTCATAGGGCTGATGGAGTGATTGGCTCAAAGTCACCCAGCTGGCATCATCCCTAAAACAGGACTAGAACTCACAATCTCCTAGTTTCTTACTCTGATGCCTTAACCACTACACCAAATTGACTTACTGGGAACAAAAATTTTCTTTTTAGAATTCTTCTTACTTGAGGTAAAATTTGAAGTCTTATTAAACTCTTTTGAGGCTTCTATCCTTGCAAGCATGCATAACATTAGGCTTCCATTTATCCACTACAGTACAGTATTTTACAATCCCATCCTATTGCTAATTTTGCAACAACTTGATCAGATACCAAATGAGGTTGTTTGAAAAGCTTATTTTTCTCATATCGTCAGATTTAGCCATCATGCAATTATCAAAGACTAGCTGGATACCTGTGCTTTGCTACGAAACTATGTGATTGGGCTTAGTTTTAGGGGAGGAAAATAAGGGGGAAAAAAATTCTGCCTCTGCCTATCAACATCCATCGGTATTCATCTGGCTGGCGTCTTGTCAGTGTGTGAGCTCAATGTTGTTTGGAAACTGAAACAGTATTTGCTGTGAGAGCAAGGAACCTGGGCATGGCTCAGCTCAACTGTTCTGTACTAAAGCTGGTTGCTGCTATGAAACTAAAACTGAAACTGTTTTGTTCGGAAAACACACGAGGTAGACCGGGTTCCAACAACAAATACTTTTATTGTTAACAGTTAGTAACGGAACGCCGGCTGAAGCCGGGGCCAGCCCTTTTATACAGGCTGGCTTGCCTGCTTGCAGCCAATGGCAGCTATTTAGATTTGCCGCCTTTTTGGTATCTCTTTGGATTGGTTCCTAGTGAACCAATCCACTTGTCTTTTCCTTAGCCAATCAGAATGGTAGATTTGGAGTCATCCACTTTACATACAGAACAGAAACCTCTCTCCTCTGCTTGTGTTTTGCATTTGGGACAGATTTCTTTACAGGTGGGGAGGGGGAGTAGAAGTCTTTAGCCTCTGAGCGGGTTAATAAAACTCTTTTGAGGCTTCTATCCTTGCAAGCATGCATAACATTAGGCTTCCATTTATCCACTACAGTACAGTATTTTACAATCCCATCCTATTGCTAATTTTGCAACAACTTGATCAGATACCAAATGAGGTTGTTTGTATATTTATACTAATGTTCTGATGGTCATTTTGAAAAATCCTTTCCTAGTGAGCACCTAGAAGCCAAGAGGAACATATATGCCAAATTTCAAGATTGTATGCTTTACGTTCAGGATTTTGTGGTGATGCATGAGTGGTATTTCACTGATTTGACTTTGCAAGGCACACTAACCCATGGGGTTTATTTAATGAAAACATTTTTTCCTGGATTCCTTCATGCCTCTTCTGCTTAACTCTGTCCTATAAGCCATGAGCCCCTCTAGTCAATCCTGATTCTTGGAAAATTTCATGGAAACGTCTATGTACTTTTCCCAGCTCACTAAGGAAATTGTTTACATCGCTTTCTACAGGCATCCATTTTGTTTATTTTGAACTCTTAAATCTGTTGTCCTGTGATTTTCAAGATGGTCTTCCACCCAAGGACCAATCGCACCTTATCTTATTTGGTGGAGTTTGCTTAGTGTTTGAACCCTACTTCCAAGCTTTTCAAATTTTGAAAAGGTGGACAAACATGCATGAAGTAAGCCTTTCAAGGTTCCTTTCCAACGCTGATTATCTCCATCTGTATCTTTGGGAATCTCTTTAACCACAAAGCTTAAAATCTCTTGTCCTGGAGTGATCCATTCGCTTTCCCGCACGGTAGCTGCTGAAGCTTCCCCGTCCACCAATCAGCGCCGACCTTCCAACAGAGATTGCCGGGAGAGCGTTTGATTTATTAGCTCATCAGTTCCCGCCCCTTCATCTGTGTTATGCGCTTCCTCATAAGAGGCCGCGGTGTCTCATGAGTGACAGCTCGCCGCTTCAATCAGAAGGCGAATCCGGGAGGCGTGACGAAGTCTTCCCTTTTCTTTTGCACTCTGCTGGAAGCTGCTGGGAACTGGGAGCCGAAGCCTTTGCAGCTGTAAAGGGGGGCTGCATTTATGGTGGTTGCTGGATTTTGCAGACCGAGCTGTGCGGTGTCATGGTGAATATTGCTTCTCCCCCTCCTTAAAAAACATTTCTTTTTGCATGTGCGTGTTTGAATTAAGCCGCAGCAGGGAAGGGATAGAATTGCACCGATAATAGTTTCCCTTTGAAGTGCATCTTTATTTTAAGTCCAATGGGTTCGGCTGTTTCTTTTGCTGTTTTGTGTGTGTGTGTGTGTGCTCCCCGGAATTAGATCTCTGAGAATTGCATGCAAAGTAGTAGGATAGGAATCCCCTTACCCAGCTAGCCGTGGGTGTCCCTAGAGTTTAGGGAGGCTGAACCTGGAGAGAATTTGGTGTGTGTGTGTGTGTCGTTCTAATTTTGGTTCGGCTATTTTAAAAAGTCACAAACGCAGGAGTCTTTTTTTCCCCCCCCCACCCTGTTTTCCATGGAATTGGGAGACGCCTTTCAAGAGCGGTAAGATCTTATTAAGTTATTAAGATCATGGTTGAGAATTCCTGGATATAGGTTCTGTCATGTTAGAGATACCTGTGTTTATTAAAGCTACCAACTTATCCCTTGCTTCTGCTTTTAAATCTGTTGGTTTTTTGCCTTTATCCCAAGCTTGATATTAATTTGGTTTTATATGTTGTGGGGGCATTATAAAGGCTCCTGGCAAATTCCCTTGGTTTTTCTTGTGGCCCCCATCCAGCTACTAGCCACAATCCCACCCTGTTTAGCCTTTGAATTGGCCAGGTGTTTGCACCTGTTCAGCGTGGAATGCATAAAATTATATTAAAATAAAGTGTTTGCTTGTCTTGATTGTGCTGATCAAACAGCCATGTAACATACCAATTTAAAATATTTTCTGTAGCATGTGATTATGCCGTATGTTTGTTTGTTTGCTTCTCAGATGTAGTTTTATGTTAAAATTAAAGGAATGCATATTGATTAGAATATATCAAAAGTCCTGGTATATATGCCACCATTTCCCAATTTGCTCTCCACTGATGCATTCTCTAACTCTGAAAATACAATGTATTTGGAGAATGCCAGATTGGGAATGCTTTTGAAGCCATGATTATTGTATATTTAATTCTGTATTTAATATTGTACAAAGTCCGTCCATGTAGTTTGTAGCCCTAGTGGTCTATAAATTAAGAGTTACTTGCAAGCCTATGGATAAGTATATAAGCAATTACAAAAGCATGAACATTGTTATTGAATTCAATGGGATGTTCTACAAATAAGTATATTGATGCAAAATTCAAAGCGGCATTAACATCTGCAAGGAAGAATTATGTTGAAATAGTATTGGTTTCTGAATCCATTTTGTCTGTGTAATACAGGTGTAGTCAACTTAAAATAATTTGTTTCGTGGGTGTCCAAAGTTACGGTTGCACTGAAAAATGTGACAACCAGTACTCCCACTTACGTCCATCATAGCCCCATTATCACAATTAAAATTTGGGCACTTGGCCATCAGCATATATTTACATTAATTGCAGTGTCCAAGGTCATGTGATCACCCTTTGTGACTGTCCCAATAGGCTTTCAACAAGCAAAGTCTATGGGAGGAAGTCGGATTCACTTAATGGTGGCCTGATTCACTTAACAACTGTACCGATTAGCTTAAAAACCACGAGAAAAATTTATAAAATCAGGTACAACACACTTAAAAACCTCATTGCTTATTCAGAAATTCTGTCCCCAAATGTGATTGTAAGTCAAGGACTACTTGTATGCAGTACAAATACTCTGTATTTTTCAGCAATATAACTTTGACAAGTTTTAAATCTTGTCTGGCTTGAATTGTCTGGCTAGGATGAAGATAAAAATACATACCTCAAAAGTGAGATAATTCAGGAATGTCTTTTAGTTTACATGCAAATATGCATGTAGTTGTGAAAAACCCAAACATATTCTCCATAAGAAAGTTAAAATTGCTTTGTTGACAATGTCTGTATGGGCAAAAACTTTCTTTAGTTGTCCTTCCTGTACCTTGCATAAATGTTTCAGTAGGAATAGCAGCTATTCTTGCCTTCATCACAAAAGGAACATAGATTCATAGGTGTGGAAATGACCTTGAAGGTCTTCTTGTCCAACCTATTTAAAACAGACTTTATATCGTCCTGGTCAAATGGTTGGAAATGACTTTTCTTTTTAAACTCAATTAAAAGTGTGAGAGTTTGGAAGCTATAATGCAATGCGGGCTTCAAATTTCATTACTGTATCCCTAATTATTGGCAACTCTAATTTGGGATGGTGAGAGAGGCAAATCCTATTTAAACCATGGAGTTTGACTTTGTATTAGATGCCATTTTACTACACTGGGTGTTTCCTTAATTGTGATTTATTGCATGTCAACCAGTCATGGTTGGCAAACTCAAAATGGCTGATTAGGTCAAATATATGTAACTTAGTTTATTTTTCACAATTGTATCTCGTAGAGGTTGGAGGTTTTAATCCTGTTAAAGCAAGTGCTTTTGTGAAATAAAGCAAAGCTGACAATAGCATTGTACTGAAAATGCCAATTCACATTGTCAAATGCCTTCTGTGTATCTAGGAAAATCAACGCCATTTACTTCTCTGGATATGCTTCGTATTCCAAAGTGTTCAAGATTATTCTTGTATTATCTTTAATTTGTCTCTGAGGTAAAAAGACATTTTGATCTGGATGTATAAATTGATTCAAAGATCTCTTTAGTCTTTCTGCTATTATTGAAGCAAATATGTTATAGACTGCATTCAGTAAAGATATCGGTCTATGGCAGCGGTGGGATTCAAATTTTTTAACTGGTTCTGTGGGTGTGGCTTAGTTGGTAGGCATGGCTTGGTGGTCATGTAACTGGCTGGGCATGGCCAACTCAACATCACTCACATTGAGGCATGCATCTCCTCGCCTGGCCTCTCATGACTGTGGGGCTGCTGCAACAGTCATAAGTGTGAAAAATGGTCATAAGTCACTTTTTTCAGTGCCATTGGAACTTTGAATGGTCACTCCACACAAGCAAAGTACCAGCAAAGGAGGGGAAAAAAAACTCCAAAGACGTTCCTGAGACAGGAAGTCTAGTCCTGCCAAGAATGTAATAAGGGTTAACGGAGAGGCAGTTTCTCTAAGCAACTCCAGAATGTTTCCTTCCTGCCTTCCTTACAGGATTAGGCCAGTAATTTCTCTAACAACCAGTTCTCAGAACTGCTTAGAATGTAACAACCGGTTCTAGCGAATAGGTGCGAACCTGTAGAATCCCACCCGTCTATGGTTTTTTTTATCTATTACAGGTCTGAGTCTTCTTTCGGTATGAGAGTCATGGTTGCTTCCATCCAAGAATTTTTTTGTTGCCAGCAGTTTAGACATTAATAGCTGTGTATTGCGTTATTTTGAGGAAACAGCACATTTACACTGTTATGCCAGCTGTATACTCACCACTTTACATTGTAGCCAAGTGTCATTTCTTCAGTGTTGTCACATGAAAAGATATACTTAAATGTTTAAAAAATGTAAGGGGGTGCACTCACTTCTGTGATATACTGTATGAGTCACTGTCACTAGATCTCTCTGTCCTACACTAAGTCTCTATCTGCTTTTTGAAACAAACTTACTCTAATCAGCTTATATTTTTCCAGTGCATAATCTATTTGTAGAACCATCATTGGAAGAACACTGGAAGTATTGCTAAAACTAAACTGAAATTCTTTACTAGACATTTCAGGCAGAAAAAAATGCTTCTCTTTAAATTCACAAGGCATATTCACATATTTACACTTGCTTTGGGTTTATATACACACAAAAACACAAGCACATTCAGATCACACAGTATTTTTTGACTGAGGTTTTTTTTCATAAATGCTGAATCTTGAACTATTTTTTGTCTGATTATGCTAGGTGCATATGTTTGCAAAACCCTATTTTTCCTACGATTGTTTTGTAGCTACGATCTGCACAATCATGACATAGTGTGACTACATGAAAGATTTGAAGATAGGGGCTACATTTATATCCCCATACTTTTCAAAACATTTTTAATGCAAAGCATTACCTAGCTGTAATAATTACTGAGCAATTGTGCTAATCCATTTGGTCTGACATTCATCCATTTTTCATTTGCTCTAGATTCCCCTCTGCTTTCTTTCTCTGTGATTGCTGTGGTCTTTTGAGAAGATAGAAGTGAAATAGTCCATCTGGGTTGCCTCAGATAATCAGTTTCCAACAGAAATCAATTTGTAACCAGATAGCCCTTTAGCACTGGTGGAAGATTTCTGTTTGTGGTGTAATTTTTGGCTCTAACAAGGGATTGATTTTCAAAGCACACATTTTGAGGCAGATTGACAGGAACACTCCTCCTTATGTAATCATGTAATCTTCCAAATGCCCAGACTTTTTCTTGCCAGATTGCCATGGCTCTGCTTTATTCTGAAAATAGTGTTAGGTCTTCCTAACCTCAATGGATTATTTTGGAACCTTTATGTCCAAAAGATTGTTTACTGTGCAATTTTATTTGTTGTAATGTATTTTAAAATACATCATATTGTTTCAATACAATTATATTTCTACAGTATAATTAAGGCTATTAAGCCTTATCTATTAGATAACATGAATATAAAGGAAAAGAGATTTTGTCAGTGTTAATTACAGTGTAGGATGTCACTATTATAAGCATAAAATATATTTGACTTTTTCACGCAAGATAGACTGTATTAAGAAAAAAACTACTACAGCTTAAAGTAATTGAACAATAGCTATTTAGGTCCCCAGCTGTCCCCCTCCCTCCCTCTTTCCCTCCCTCCCTTTCTATATACACACACACCTGCATAATATGATCAAAAGTTTATCGAGAGTCAAATACTAAAAAAATAATTAAATCACAATTTTAAAGCTGATCCTCAGTTTTCCTGAAAAGACTTCACACAAATACACTTGCTTCCTGACGGATGTGTCTCGGAGCTGAATCTCCTTATGTGAATTATGGTTGCAGATCTGAAAGTGTTAAAATCTTGTGCCACTGGAAGAAATATTTGTTGTTCAGAGTTGAATTGTTGTTGCTCTCTGAGCTTGGTTATTTGTTTGCAGACATTTCATTACCCAGTTAGGTAATGCCTTCAGTTAAAACGTGTCAACGATTTCCGAGCTGCTTTAATGTCTGACGTGGCAAATTTGCCTCTCCTATTTTCTGAAGTAAAATGCAGGTAATCCTGAATTTATGACCTGTAGCTTAGCAACTGTTCCAGTGGTGGTATTCTACCGGTTTGGCCTGGTTCAGGCAAACCAGTAGTAAAAATGCTACCAGTTTGGCTGAACTGGTAGTAAAAAAAATGCTATCGATTCATTATTTCCAATGAATCAGCTGTGCCCCACGATTTAGATTAGCTAGAAAGCAGAAAACCATCAGATTTCTTACTTTCTAGCTAACCTAAATCTCTCGGCACAACAGATCCTCTCCTCGCTGTTGTACTTACCTTGGAAGGCTTCAAAATGCTTCTTTTTTCAGCAACCAGGAAGCTTCCCTGAGGCCCAGTAGGCAAAAAATGGGGTGTGGGGAAGGGGCTGCGTGCCCCCTTGTGCCCCATTTTTGCTCCCAGGAGATTTCCCTGAGGCCAGTAGGCAAAAAACAGGATACGGGTGTGTGTGCTGTGAAAGGGGGGGGGCATAGTCACATCCATGCAGTCACATGATCACCTGGTCAAGCCCACAGAACCAGTAGTAAAAAAAATTGAATCCTACCACTGAACTGTTTGCAGTTACAATGGATTCCCCGAAAGGTACTTATGATCTGGTTCCAAAGATCCCATGGCCTTGCATTCCTCTGCAATCATTTGACAACATTTTGGGTGCTCAACATCCAGCCTGCATTTAGGATTGTTTGCAGCAATCTGCACCCATGTGGCTGTGATTGATGACACTTTTGCAAAAAATCCCCTGGTGTTTGTTTCCAATTTTGGGCAAACTCTCCTCAGCGAACAACAAGTTTGCTTTAACGACTACCATAAAATGGTCAGAAAATTAGGTCTGTCATGTGGGTGACCTTCTTTACAACTGGCATGACTTGCGACTATAATAGGGAAGTAGCATTAAGTTCATAAGTCAAGAACTAGTTGTATTTGGAACTTGCTTCTCTCTTAGTATACTTCTGTAAAAAACATAGATGCATTGATGAGTGACTTTTTTAGCCACGTATCCTGATTTCTTGTCCTGTCTATTGGATTTACCTTGGGTTAGCAAGAAGCAATGGCACTGATAATGAGAGAGAGCCAGTTTGGTCTAGTGGTAAGGCACCAGGCTAGAAAGGAAGAGATTGTGAGTTCAAATCCTGCCTTAGCCATGGAAACCAGCTGAGTTGATCTTGGGCCACTGTCAGCCCAACTCACCTGACAGGTGGTTGTGGGGAAAATAGAAGGAGGAAGGTGTTTTGAATATGTTTGCCACCTTGAGTTAATTTGTAACAATAATAAGGGCAGGATATAAATAAAATAAGTCAGCCAGCTGAGTTTCAACCATGTCACTGTGGAGATGCTGTAACACTTTTAAGTACAAAAACCGGTTGTAAGCAATTTTTCCAGTGCTGTTGTAACTTTGAACATTTGCTAAATGAATGGATGTAAATTGTACAGTGTTATTTTAAGTAGTACTTCGAACTCCAGTACCTCAATGTAGCATGAGTATAAGAAATAGCCTCCAATAGTCAAATAATAATAAAATGTCAGGGTGGTTGAAACAGAAAGTCCAAAATAGTGCAAGATGGTTATTTTCCAAAGCCTTCTGAGAAAGGTGTGAAAATTATTTGAATTATTTAAATCAGCAGCATTTTCTTGTGAAAGAGTTGAATGAGTTTGATCGGAGTTCCCTCAATATATTCTTGTTAATTGATGGATCATCAATATAAAATTACAGGGTGTGGTTAATATAGGGGTATTAAAAGATCAAGTGATTTGATTTTCATCAATACGTGGGAAGAAATTGGAAAGTAGTACATGGGATAGAAATTCTTGAGTGCGGTTTGGCATGTTCTACCATGTGTCATCTTTTAAAAATATTTTTCATTCATTTGTTAAACTTATATGCTGCCCATTTTGCCGAATAGGCTTTTATTAGGTATTTAAAAAAATAACCTAAAGAAAAGGGTTAAAAATTAGAATACAATGTGAATAAACAGGGACTTTAGAATTGTCTTCAAAATTAAAGTTATTGAATATATATCATAATTGTAAATGATTGAGTGACACCTTGTTTTATAAAAAGAGCAAATTGCTATTAAGCTCTAAACCTTTCAGTTGGGTACTCCATTTAATAATATGAGTGGCCAGTTAACTCCAGTGTGAATGCTGATGGGCCCTGAATTGATTTGGCGGGGATAATTCTTAGTTGAATCATCCTATCTTATTTGGGAGCATCCAGTCTTGAAAATCAATTAGAATGATATTCTAAGCCAGGAGTGTCCAACCTTGGCAATTTTGTGGACTTCAACTCCCAGAATTCATGGCTGGCAGGGAAATTCTGGGAGTTGAAGTCCATAGGTCTTGACATTGCCAAGGTTGGACATCTTTCTTCTAAACTTTCAGTTTTTTTGATGACCGTTGCCAGCGGGAATGGTTAAGTAGAACCAGCTGAGCTCTCTTGTTCCTGTAAATGTGATTTCTCCAGAATTTTGGTTGCTTTTATGCAGCCATTCAGGAACTTTATTGGAATCATCAGATGCCCCAAATCAAATAACTAAGTCTGGAGGTGTTTGTTCTTATCTCTGCTACTTCCACTTCTCCTTCACCATCCTATTGCCACATGCCGAGAATGATATGAGTATCTATTAGTGAATTGCAAATATGATCATTGTATATGTACGGGAGGATAAGTTCAGTGCACACAATTCATGCATGTTAAGATGTTAATGAACAAAATATCCATCAAAAACCAATTAATCAATTAAGATACCTAAAACTGGCAGAAAAGGTAGAGTGTGGTTTGAGCATAATTAAACATCACTTCACTGAAAAGAGAAACTTCTTCTCTAAACCAGAAGTGGGGAATTATGACCCTTTTATGACTTGTGGAGGTCAACTCCCAGAATTTCTGGACCAGCATGGCTGGCTCAAGAATTCTGGGAGTTGAAGTCCACAAGTCGTAAAAGGTTCCCCACCCTTCTCTAAACAGGACCCCATTATCTCCTAGGGAAAAATAAGTTGATAGAAAAAGCAGACAGTGAACTTTTCATGACAAAAATCTCCAAAGTCTTGGTGCTCTTGTGGAGAAGATCTTATTCAATTAAGGTGGGTGGGCCACCCCAGCAGCTGATTGTTGGGAGAGAACCAGTTTGCTCACAGATTATTCTCAGAGCTACTGGTTTGAGTGAACCGGGCTAAACCGGTATAATACCACCACTGGTCCTCTCCTAGAAGAACCTTTATGTTTGAAGAAGATCAGTCACAGTAACAATTTACCTTGGGCTGCTTATGATGGCCTCAAGAAATTCTAGACAAGAGTTTATGATGTTGATTGCTAGTGATCCAAAGCATTTGATTTATTTCTTTTATTTCCATATAGATGTATTCTCAGTAGATCCTGCAGATTCAAGAGAGCTCCGATCAAGATGGCTAAATTTAGACTCATCTTGCTGAGACATGGTGAAGGGGCTTGGAATAAGGAGAATCGTTTCTGTAGCTGGGTTGACCAGAAACTGAGCCCCGATGGGGTGAAGGAAGCTCAGACCTGTGGGAGGCACCTCAAAATGCTTGGTTTCGAGTTTGACCTGGTATTTACCTCCATTCTTAGCCGCTCAATTCAGACTGCCTGGCTTGTGCTTGAGGAGATGGGGCAGGAGTGGGTCCCCACTGAATCTTCCTGGAGGCTGAACGAACGGCATTATGGGGCTCTGATTGGCCTCAACAGGACAGAGATGGCTTTGAACCATGGCGAGGAGCAAGTGAAAAGATGGAGAAGGAGCTACGATGTCAGCCCACCTCCCATCACTGAGGTCCACCCTTACTATCACGAAATATATAATGATCGCAGGTATAAATACTGTGATGTACCGATGGAGAAGCTTCCTAAGTCTGAGAGTTTAAAAGAAGTATTGGGTAGACTTCTTCCATACTGGAATGAAAGGATAGCACCAGAAGTCAAGAGAGGCAAGACTGTGTTAATTTCTGCCCATGGAAACAGCACGAGGGCTCTTCTGAAGCATCTGGAAGGTACCATTACATTTTGAGTGTAGTGTTGCTACTGCTAAGATGTTTTCCCCAGGAGCGTTAAAAATAATTGATTTAAAAATGTATACTTTAGATTTTCTTGGGAAATTTGTAGTCAAGGTTGGTTGTATATACTTTTAAGTTTTCTGGGCTTATGGATATTCATATTGGAGAAGATTTCACATTATTTTCAGACTTTGTGCCTCAGGCTTTAGTGAGGCCTCTTCAATTCAGAAGCCTTACTGGAACATGGTGTCATTTTGACATTTATGGCTCTCTCTAATGCCAGAAAACCTTGCTAAAAGTATATATGCGTGCTATTGTTGTTATATTTGCTTAATTATGATGGTTTCTCCTCCCGTTCCCAAATTTTTTTTGGGATTTTTAGAGGTGAGAATTGGGAATCGACTTTCAGTTTACCTTTGGCAATTTCAGGGGTGTTGTTTATGGCACAGTTGTACCTTTAGATACCAATATATAAATACCTAGTAATATAGTTTGTAGTTTTTACCTTGGTAGCAATTGGTGGCCTGGTTTATGCAAAAGTTGAGAGCTGATCCCTGTTTTACAAACTGCTAATGGCATTTGGATTAGCATTCATATGCTAATCCAAAAGCAAAGAACATGCCTGAATCTAAACTGTGTTCATAACCTCCTTCAGCTAAATCTAACCCTTGGTTTCCTCTCTTGACCAGGCTGCTCTAATGTTGGACATGATTTATTTTCTGTAAAGAATAGTTTACAATAAGCAAGTGCCAACTGTAAGAAATTTGCCTGATCAATCTGTTGGCCAAAGTTGGTGAAATTGTAGATAAAAATAGTTAGAGGAGCCCTGCTTGTCTATTCCTGTTGTATGCCATTTGAAGTGGGGACAGCAAAGAATGTTGCTATGGGTACCCTTGGTAATAGATACTTATGGCATGCCCAGAAAGGTACAAAAGAACGGACGGGCAAGACCTGTCAAAATTTTTGAACAGCTGTTATCACCAACTTAGCTTCCACTTTTACTGCTTTTCATCTTACTAGTCCTGGACCAATTCCATAATCAGTGGTTCTTTAAACGGTTTGACCCAACTACTCCTTTTCATGGTCTTGAATAATGTCATTACCCCAACAAAAGAAGAAGACTTCTGAGCCTTAAAGAAATATCTCTGCAGTGGAAGTCCCTATCTGGATCCTTAATTCACAAGAAATTTACAAATAGCAATAGCACTTAGACTTATATACTGCTTCACGGTGCTTTTCAGCCCTCTCTTAAGTGGCTTATAGAGTCAGCATATTGCCTCCCAACAATCTGGATTCTCATTTTACCAACCTTGGAAGGCTGAGTCAACCTTGAGCCTGGTAAGATTTGAACTGCCAAATTGCAAGCAGCCAGCAGTCAGCAGAATAGCCTGCAGTACTGCACTCTAACCACTGTGCCACCGTGTCTCATAGCTCCATTACCACCAGTATATGCCCAAATTACCCCCTGATTAAGAACCATGGCTGTAAAGTGTAAGGGATTTCATTCTTGTTACTTAAAACCTGACTTTAGAGGTATGTAGCATTCAAATCCAAAGCCTATGGATGGGAGCCCACGGCACCCGTTGCTTTGGACTCAGAAGAAAAATACATGTTCAGGAGTGTTTATTACCATCCTTTCAGTGCTTCTTTAAATTTACTGTCTTGCCCTTCACTAAGAATAAACTCACAAAGGAGCCAGAAGGAATTTCATGAATTAAGTTTATCACCAAGAAGGTACAGGTAGTCCTCGACTTACGACCATAATTGTGTCCAAGATTATGGTAGTAAGTCATGCGGGTCATTAAGCAAGTTGTTGTCTTATTGACCCGATTTTACGACATTTTTTTGCAGCCGTTGTTAAGCGAATGCCACAGTTATTAAGTGAATTTATTCATAATGGGTGTTTTTGCTGGAAACTAGAAGTAAATGCCAGATTCTGGTTAAAAAAAAAAAGTAAAGGGAGATCATGTGACCATGGGATGCTGCAAACAGGTATACATGCACCCAAAATTCAATCGTGAGTGTTTGGATGGGTGACTGTTGGAACTTTGGTTCCGTGTTATAGGTCCTTTTAAAAAATATTCCATTGTACCTTTGAATGGTTACTAAGTGAGGACTACCTCCAAGGGAGCAGTTCCGAGCCTTTGGGGCACCAGGGATGGGTTCTGTGGAAAACAATATTTCCACAGACTGGGATTGGTGGTTTCACACAATACCTAGATCCTGGGCATGTGCAGATAAAGCTTCATTCACTTGCGTGAACTGGTTCCTAACAGGCCACAGACTGGTACGCGGAGGTTGGAAACTCCTGTTGTAAGGGATTTCTGTACAAAGTCTTGGAAATTGAGTAAGACAGACTGTAGCATTCGTTTACCAGTAAATAAATGCTATTTTTGTCTCCAAATCTTGCATGCTTTTATTTGATTAGGATTCATCCCTGGAACCAGCATTTGTTCATCCTTGTTCCCCCAAGCAAGTAGCATCTTTTATTTCAGACGAGGTTTTTTTTTTTCCCTCCTGAAATGTAAAACAATATCTTTTTGTGTTGTAATGTTAATTTTAAAGTGATTTCTTCAGTGAAGCTTGCTTAAATGTGCTGTTTCCCAATATTGGATCAACCTTTTAAATTCTAATTATATAAGCATGTCTTAATCCTCCAAAACACATGCAGGTCTTTGGAATGCTGTAAAGGTGAAGATTGATTAAGAATTAATATGGGCCCCTTGCCACATTTAGGTCATGTCTTTTACTCTCAAAGTCCTCCATAAATTCATAATCCTTCCCTTCATAAAGTGTCTCAATCCTGGATTATGCTGTTCTTGTGGCTGATGGGTTGCTTAGATAGAAGCGAAAGGACAGGTTGCTTAGGAACAGGTTGCTTGCGTATTGTCTTATGTGCCAATTCCTGCTCTGTTCCCTCAAATAAAGCGTGGGTTTAATGAACTAAAAGGGAAAGATGAATAAACTCAGAAGAAATTCTTTAAAATGTTGTGTTGAAGAATTGCTGAGAATCTAGATCTGGCTGTCTTCTAGCAATTACTACAGTACAGGTAGTCCTTGACTTTTAACCGTTTGTTTAGTGACTGTTCAAAGTTACAAGGGGACTGCTGTAATGGTCATAAGTGGGGGCCATTTCCCCCGCCACCACTTGTGACCATTACAGCATCCCAAAGGTCATGTGATCAGAATTCAGATGCTTGGCAACTGATTCATATTTATGATGGTTTCACAGTTCCGGGGTCATGTGATCCCCTTTTGTGACCTTCCAATGAGCAAAGAAGGGACGCAGTGGCTCAGTGGCTAAGACACTGAGCATGTCAATCAGAAAGAGCAGCAGTTTGGCGGTTCGAATTCCTAGCACCACATAACGGAGTGAGCAGATGGACTTGAACAGGACATATAAGTACTGCTTGGTGACTTTTCTCTTTCTGGCCAGGAATTCCCTTTACACTCCCCTTTTCTGCCACTGCAGTTGCTTTGTGTGCTTTCTCCAAAGGCTGACCCTGTTCTTCCCTTTTAATTAATGTCTCCTGCCTTGGGTGACAGTGGTTTGAAAAGGAATAAAAGTCCATCTGGTAATGCTGGCAGCCAAATTCTGCTGGAAGCAGATAAATTCCCACGGAAAACAGAGGCATTCTAGAAAAAAAAGGTTTTTTAAAAAAAATTGCTTTCAAATAAATACTGCTCTTTGTTGATCGACACTATTAATACTACTATTTGCCCATGATTTCTCTATGCCAGTAGGGTTTACCTACTGTTTTGAAACAGGGATAGTTCCGGAATGCAATTTTTCATGTAAATGAAAATTTAAATGTTAACAGATTAACAGTTGGAAGGGACCTTGTAGGTCATCTAGTCCAACCCCCGACCACACAAACTCGATTTCATTGTGGGCCGCATCAGGGTTTTTGACCTTGGTGGGATAGAGTGGTCAGGATGGGCGTGGCCAGCATGACATCACTTGTGTCAGGAGGGCGCCTGTGGCAGCCTGAGCATTCTGCCAGCAAAAACGGGCCCTCACGAGCTCCGTTTTCACCTGAGATGGTCTCCTGCAACCCTCTGTCAATGAAAACAGCTCAGGAGGAGCCCCGCATGCTGCCTCCCCAAGCTCTGTTTTTGCTGGCAGAGGTACTGCGGGCCAGTCCTTTGCTTTATTTCCATGGTGGCCGTGGGCCAGATCTAAGCACCACACAGGCTGAATCCGGCCCCCAGGCCTTGAGTTTGACACTTTTGCCCTACACCATTTATGACAAATGGCAGCCCAATTTCTTCTCGAAAGACTCCAGTGATGAAGCTCCCACAACTTCCGGGGGCAACTTCTGTTCCATTGGTTGATGGTTCTCTCTGTCAGAAAATTTCTCCTTATTTCCAGGTTGAATCTCTCCTTAAAATGATAGTCTCTTCCAGCATCTTCCAAATGTGCCTTACAGCTTTTGATACAGGAAATATACTGCAGCTATGTCTCAATATTGTATTATATTTAATTATTATTTATGTATTATTCTAATCTGGCCTGGCCTGGCCATATACCCCTGCTATGAGATCAAACTGTTTGCATAACTGTGCATCTGTCCATCAATGATTTTTTTTTCTTGATGACTTTCATTCCATAGAGCCCTTGAATTAAACATGTGTCCAATAACGAAGCCAAAAATCTGCAGAGTTAACTCTTCCATCATGATGTAATAACTCATGTAATAACTTACATAAACAAAATCTAGGAGTTTTGTCTTTCCTGGACAGGTAATCCTTGACTTCCAACCATTTGTTTAGTGACCATCTGAAATTACAAAACCATTGGAAAAAAAGTGAGTTATGACCCTTTTTCACACTTATGATTGTTGAAGCACACCCAGGGTCATATGATGGTGGCTGGCATGTATTTGACAGTTGCAGTGCCTTATGGTCATGTGATCACCATTTCTAACCTCCAATAAGCCATAGTTAATGTGGGAAGCCAGATTTGCTTAACGTACATGATTCACTTTACAGTGAATCACATAATTCACAGTGAACAACTTCAGTGATTTGCTTAACAACTTAGGCAAAAATCATAAAATGGGGCACAATTTACTGAACTGTCTTACTTAGCAATAGAAATTTTGGATTCAACTGTGGCTGTAATTCAAGGACCTGCAGTTTTTTTTTTTCTCAAATATTTAGTTTCCTCAAAGTAATTTAAAGGTACTGGAGAAGAAATGTATCTAAATAAATATATCAGTCCTCAATCAATAATACTGATTTTGCCATTTTTTTTCCTCATAAATTGGGAGTTTCAGCCATCTATGTATCAATTTTACTCTGAGATTTAAAGAGTGATGCTTTTTATATCTAAAGAATATATAAAATATAAAAAGAATACAGCTTTCTTAATCCAGAAAAAATTGAGGAGCAGTTGAAACTTTGATTATTAAAAACATCCACAGAAATATTACAATAAATAGCAAACATTCAAGATTGTCAGATGGGATGTCCTGAAATCACAGGGCCGAATCATGTGACCCTGGGATACTGCAACCATCATAAATACATTCTAGTTGACAAGCGTCTGAATTTTAGTCATGTGATCATGGTGATGCTGTGACAGTTGTATGTGTGAAAACTGGTCGTACGTCCCTTTTTATCACTGCTGTTGTGCCTTTGAATGATTGTTAAAGAAATGGTTATAAGGATTAACTATATAATTTGCATCTTTGTTGCATCTGACTAGTCATGCTTTATTCCAGGGGTATCAAACCCGATCGCATCACAGGCTGTATTGTGACGTATCGTGATGTTTTTTGCATTTGTGGAGCTGGGGTGGGCGTAGCCTGCATGGGCCAAATAAGGCCCACAGGCTGCCAGTTTGACAAGCCTGCTTTATTCAGTTTAGCTGAATAAGTGCTGAGTTCTACAGAGGAATTATTGAGTCTCATCCGCACCTCTGTAACTGTTGGGTTTGGTTCTGCAACCCAACAGGACAAGCACAGACTTTACAGGATAATTAGGACTGCAGAAAAAACAGTTACTACCCACCTGCCTTCAGTCGAGGACCTGTATAGTGTCAAAAAGAGGGCTGTGAAAATATTTACAGACCCCTCACATCTTGGACATAAACTGTTTCAACTCCTTCCCTCAAAACGACGCTATAGAGCACTGCACACCAGAACAACTAGACACAAGAACAGTTTTTTCCGAACGTCATCACTCTACTAAACAAATAATTCCCTCAACACTGTCCAATTATTTACAAAGTCTGTATTACTATTACTATTAATCTTCTCATCACTCCTTATCACCCATCCCCTTCCACTTGTGACTGTATGACTGTAACTTTATCACTTGTACCCTTACAATTTATATTGACTGTTTCCTAGTGTGATTTGATTGCTTATTGTACCCTATGACTATCATTAAGTGTTGTACCTTATGATTCCTGACTCTTGATAAATGTATCTTTTCTTTTATATACACTGAGACCATTTGCACACACATTTCTTGTATGTCTAATCACACTTGGCCAATAAATAATTTAATTCTGTTCTATTGTAGAATGCAAAGAGATCGATCAATTAATCAGAATAGAACTGAAGGAACTTGGAGGTCTTTCAGTCCAACCCCCTGCTTAAGCAGGAGACTGTATACCATTTCAGACAAGTGACTGTCCAGTCTCTTCTTAAAAACCTCCAGTGTTGGAGCACCCACAATTCCTGATGACAAGCTCTTCCACTGGTTAATTTTCTTCACGATTAGAAAGTTTCTCCTCAATTCCAGGTTGCTTCTCTCCTTGATTAATTTCCATCCATTGTTTCTTGTCCTGCCCTCCTGTGCTTTGGAAAATAAATTTACCCCCTCCTCTTTGTGGCAGTCTATTAAATACTGGAAAATATTGCATACTGGATAAATACTGGAATACTGCTATCATGCCCCCCATTCTTTTCTCTAGACTAGCCAAACCCAAATCCTGCAACCGTTCTTCATATGTTTTTGTCTCCAAGCCTTTATTCATCTCAGTTGCTCTTTTAGTCTGCACTTTTTCCAAAGTCCCAACATCTTTTTTGGAATTTAGATGGATGTAGAAAGGTCAGCTTGTTAATGTTACAAGTATTTGAAGTAATTGGACACTGAGTTTAGTTGACATTTATGTTTTGCACCAACAGTTCACTAATATATTGAACTAACCCAGCAGTGATTTTCATCCCTGGTGATCACTCATGGGAATTAGAATCTTCCAGTCCCTTTCATCTTTTGAATCTCCCACTTTTTCTTAAACAAATCCAAAAGAAACATTTGTGCAAATGAATATTTCCCAGAAATGTTGGCCTATAACACAACAAATATCTGATGAATATGATGGATGGGCTTGCTATGGCTGTAATAAGGACACATCTGGATGCATATCAAATTGGAGAACGTTTCCTATGTGAGCCTCCTATGATTTTTTTTCCAGATTGTATTTGTGTATTGGAGTGTTATTTTAAAAAGATAAGGATATAGCTGTAGCTCCCTCTTCTAAATGAAGATATAAATAGGAATCATTAAAGAGCTGTACTTGGCATCTTATTGCAACAGAAATTTGTAATGCCCTTTTAGTTTGCTTTTCACAATAGCAGCTCTCCTACTTTTCCTAATTGACCAGTGGCCATTTATCATTATGTAATTTTCTATATTATTGCTTCTTGTTCATAGAAGTGGTTTATAACGCACACTGTCTTTCCGAGGGTCCTCTAAATGGGAGCAGCTCTGTAGCGGAGAAAAAACTCTACAGAGAATCATTAAAACTGCCCAGAATATCACTGGGCTCCTGCTACCAGCCCTGGATGACATTTTCTCATCTCGCTGTTTGACGAAATTGCACAACATTCTCAGAGACTCTTCCCATCCTGCTCACAATCTTTATGAACTGTTGCCTTCTGGCAGAAGATACAGAACAATTAAAGCTCGGAACACACATTTTCTGAATAATTTTTATCCCAGAGCTATAATTACACTTAACAATGAACTGAAGGACCACCATCAGTGAGCTGTTGGAAAGTATTACTTGGTCTGTTGTGTGGATGCTTGTGTGTTTTTAGGAGGTGGGAAATTTTAGCTGGTCGGGAGGAGTTTGGGGATTGTCTTGTGTATGTGCATGTTGAGTCTGGTCTCTGGGTGTTATGTGAATATTGTATGTATATTGTTTGTATACATACAATGACGACAATTCAATTCAATGTGCAAACTACATTTTCCAGAATTCCTAGCAGTAGAAAGTCTAGGAATCCTGGTTTCTGGAAAACTGCTGTATTGAGTATTATATTTTTTGATAGTTATAGTAAAATCACTTTTATAAACAGGAAGGAAATGCATTTCTTGTTATGCAAGTGATAACGTAAATATACATTTGGCACATACAGGTTTGGTGTGTGACATGATGAGAGTTGGCTAAACTAAGATGAAATCACAAGACAAAAAGTGCACACATTGACCTCGACTCCTGATGACTTTAGAGATGCTTCCATATTGTTTTCTTTGCACCAGTTTGAAAATTGATTGTCATTGGCTCTTTTCAAACAGTTGAGATCAGGAAGCCCTTAATTAAGGTTGTTACTTACATACAGAGACAAACAATTTTAGCTGCATTTTGGATTCATTTGGTTATTTTATTTCTCACAGTTTTGGGATGCTTGGTGATGAGACCAGCTAAGTCTCTTAAAAAAATAATTCCATCAAAAACATTATCAATTTTATAGGATAAGTTGGTTGCTTAAGGCACATTGTGGTCTTGGATCAAAAAAAGGTTGGTCTGTTTTGTTATTACAGGTAGTCTTCAATTTGACCACAATTGAGCCCAAAGTTTATGTTGCTAAGTGGGACATTTAAGTGAGATTTGCCCCATTTTACGACCTTTCTTGCCACAGTTGTTAAGTGAACCACTGCCATTGTTAAATTAGTCACACGGTTGTTAAGTGAATCTGGCTTCCCCATTGATTTTGGTTGTCAGAGGGGCGTGACTCCCAGGAGAGATTGCAACTATCATAAATATGAATCGGTTGGCAAACGGCTCAATTTTGATCATGTGACTGGGGAATGTGGCAAAGATCATAAGTGTGAAAAAGGCCACAAGTCACTTTTTTCAGTGCCGTTGTAACTTTAAACAGTCACTAAGTGAAGTATTGTAAGTCAAAGGACTACCTGTATTCAGTTCCTACTTCAACCTCCAGTCAACCTTCCTGTTTCACTGGACTTTGCTCTCAAGTCGGACTAGCTTGAAGAAATTAATAAATTTGACCACAGTCTCCTTTCCTGATGCGAACTCATTTTCCAAGCCATACATCTCTGAGAAGTTTCCCAATCTACTTCGCTGCCAGCTGGTTTTCCTGCTGTTTGTCCTGTTCAGCATGTCAAATAAAGACAGATTTTCTCAGCTGTTCTGGGTCTATTAAACAACTGATAGCATTTGGGGCAAAGTTTGTAACTTTTAGCTGTAATGTGTATGTAGCTTTTGTTGATAAAGCAGGATTAACACAATTTCCCCTCTCCTCCTTTTTCCTCTTTTCACAAAGTTCTGACTCTGATAGTAGCACCCTTGTTGAAAGTGATGATACTGCTTCATTGATTCTGTCCTGAAATGTTTGGGCAGAGAAACCGCCTTCTTTCAAGAAAAAGAAGCAAGCATTAAGGACAAGAAGAACCACAGGGAGCCAGACCAGATGCATTGTCTAGGATTGGAGAAGGGCCATGGAGGGTGTTGTGCCTCCATAATTCAGAAAACTCAACAACATAAAAGCATGATTGATTTTCTTTTAAGGGAAGGTGGTTTAATATTGGTAGAACATTATAAAAGCAGGTTGCTTTGGTGTGTTTATGGAGACATCCATCTATATTTGGGAATACCATGGCAAGATGTCTGTAGAGATTCTTAGTCATCCAGGTCATGGTTGTCCCAAATGTACTTTTTCAAGAGATAATTGGACTTTCTGTTTTTTCTTTGAAGACGTTTCACTTCCCATCCAAGAAGCTTCTTCAGCTCTGAGTGGGTGGTGGGGAATGGAAGGATTTATACTCCTTGCAGACATTTTTTTAGAGAGTCATTGAGGCTACCTGGAGGTTTATCTGTGTTGTCAGGGTCACCTGAGTGGTGCAAATGAGAGTGGAACATCAAATGTTTCAGAAAGCATGCAAATGAGAAAAAATTGCCTGCAGGCATACTTCCACTACTATCACTGATGATATTACTTAGTTTGGGTAGTGGAATATCTACAAGAGGGCAGCCAAAGTCAAAGAGAATCGTGGACCCCTGAAGAAGAAAAAAGGTTCCACACACATGTGCATTATTCAGGTGACACTGACGACACAGATGAACCTCCAGGTAGGCTCAACAACGCTCTGAAGTCATTGCTTTGTGGACTTCTTGGAAATATCTGGATGCGTCTCTTGAAAACTGGAACCTTGGTGGTTCAACACGAATCTTATGTCCAAGAAGAAAACACATTGGTTGGATCAAGAGATTATCCATGGTGGATTTGTTCAGTTTGTTTTCAGTTTCTTCATATGTCAAAATGTCAGTTATACAGAGTTGGGGATCAGGCATTATATGTATTGCGTGGATCCTTTGAAAGGTGTGTGATACTTGTCCTCACTAATAGAGAACTGACACTCTGGTTCAACTCAGTGTAAATCAGGCATGTCTTTTTTGGTTCAGAATGTTGCATTGAACTCAGTGATTTGTAATTTATAAACCCTGATTTTCAACGAAGCTTGATGTTTGATCCCAGTCTCAGTTGTTTACAAGTGTTTGCCAATCGATCAGGATTGTTCTTGTTTCTTTTTAAAGAAAATTTCTGAACACTCCCCTGTTGTTTACCCGAAGGTGATTTTTCCAAAGGCAGATGAGCTGAACTTTGTTTTTCCCTGACGACGTTTCACGTCTCGCGCAAGAAGCTTCAGAACTTGTCAGAACTGAAGAAGCTTCTTGGATAAGAAACAAAACATCTTCCAGGAAAACGAAGTCCAGTTGCCTTTGGGAAAAAGCACCTTTGGGACAACTATAACCTGGATGACTGAAAATCTCCATAGACAATTCATATGATTTAATTTAAAACAGGAGTCTTCAAACTTGACAGCTTTAAAACTTGTGGACTTCAACTCCCAGAATTCCTCCCCCAGTCATGTTAGCTCAGGAATTCTGGGAGTTGAAGTTCACAAGTCTTAAACTTGCCAAGTTTGAAGACCCTTGATTTAAAAACATTTGAAAATGAAAAGTGCAATTTTTTTTTAAGCAAATCCAAGACCATCATGATATTTCATGATAGTGTTAAAAGCTTACTTTCAACCAGCATAAGGTAGTGATAGTAAATTTGTTCTTTCTTCCCTGCAGGCATCTCTGATGAGGCTATAGTCAATGTGACTCTTCCCACAGGCGTGCCTGTCCTCCTGGAACTCGATGAAAATCTGCAACCGCTTGGCCAGCACCAATTTCTGGGTGACCAAGAAGCCATACAAGCTGCCATTAAGAAAGTGGAAGATCAAGGAAAGGCCAAACCTATGGCTGAGAAATAAAGGCTACCTTACAAACGTTTTGCCCATAGCTCTAATTACGTGCAGCAAAATATGGCACTTTGTGAATTGTTTTATGCCTACTTGCTTAGCTTTTGGTTCTCACCAAGTGTTAGATAAGAGCTGTTAGATTTTAGCAGTTTATCTCGGGATTCGATTTCAGATCCTGGTATGAGAGTCCCAATGTCAGGTGAATTGATTAGGCTTTAATTAGAAGAATAAAATGCATCTATGTATATTATCTCAATTTTTCATCTGAGAGGAACCCTGTATCAAGAACCAGATTTCTGCAAATACTACTGTGATAAATGGAGATAAAGCAGGGAATGTCAGATTGGCCCATAGGAGGATTATTAAGGACTGAAGATCACAAACAGTAAACCTTCCCAAAGATGTTCACTCACAGTCTTAATGCGGACTTTTATCTTTTTATCATTGGACAGCTTCTTGCATTGGTTGAGTTATTTGTTGGGGCCCACTTTTATTGTGTAACTTATGTTCAACTAATTTTGAATAAAGCCCTTATTTTTATCTGCTTTGCCAGAATCTTTTTAGCTTTTTTTTTCATATTGGAGAGGACCATGTAAAGGAAAAGGCCAGGAAGAAATGATGTTCTAGAAAGCTTGAGAAATATAGACATTCTATTTTAAGATTCTCTTTTCATTTAAAAGAAATTTGTAGAGGTAATCGTTCACTTACAATTTGTTTAGTGATTGTTTAATGACACTAAAAAATATGACATGACTGATCAGCACAAGTCATTCTTGCAGCATCCTCATGGTTATGCTTTAGACATCATTTGTAAATTTAAGTTTATATATAATATAAGCATCACTGTTACAAATTTATTTCAAGCGTGCTAAGATGGTACAACCCTCCCTCCACCAATTCTGTCTTTGGTCCAACCATACAGGAGTGGGATTCAATTTTTTTAACAACCAGTTCTATGGGCGTGGCTTAGTTGGTGGGCATGGCTTGGTGGTCATGTTATTGGCTGGGTGTGGCCAACTCAATATCACTCACATCGAGGTACAATCTCCTCACCTGGCCTCTCATGACTGTGGGGATGCTGCAACAGTCGTGAGTGTGAAAAATGGTCATAAATCACTTTTTTCAGTGCCATTGTAACTTTGAATGGTCACTCCACACAAGCAAAGTACCAGCAAAGGAGGGGAAAAAAACTCCAAAGACGTTCCTGAGACAGGAAGTCTAGTCCTGCCAAGAATGTAATAAGGGTTAACGGAGAGGCAGTTTCTGTAAGCAACACCAGAATGTTTCCTTCCTGCCTTCCTTACAGGATTAGGCCAGAAATTTCTTCTAACAAACGGTTCTCCAAACTGCTTAGAATGTTAACAACCGATTCTAGTGAATAGGTGTGAACTGGTAGAATCCCACCCCATCCTCCTCTTCCTTCCTTAAGGCTAGGTTACACTGGCTGACGGATGCAAATCGTATGCAAAAAGGACACAGTGGACGAGCAAATTTTCGAGGGTGGCTCCATCCGTTGTCATCCGCTCCAAAAAGTGGCAAAAATTTGCATAAACAGAACGGAAAAGAAAGGAAAAGAACAGACGTGGGTAGTATGTAGCCGGGATGTTAAAGGGATGTTCATAGGAAGCCTAGAGGATGTATATAGGAAGCAAACCGTTCACTGCGCATCCTTTCTATTTCCGTGCTCCGAACACTGTGTAGACGTTCCGTGTACCCTTTCTTTCCTCCCTCTTTCCGTTTTCAGCTGCAGCAGATGTGAGTTGAGGGGATGCCCAGAGGATGCAGAGAGGATACAACGGACGTTTAACGGATGATAAACGGACATAGAACGTTTGTTGCTCGGATGTCACGGATTTACATCGTACACAGCGGAAAGTTCATCCGCTCAAAAAGTTTTGTGCAGCTTAAAACTTCTTGAGCGGATGAAATCTCAGTGGACAGATGCTTGACAGATATAGCATATGAAACACATATGCAGTGGGTACACAATGGATGCATAGCGTTTTCTAATGGATGGCAAGCTTTTTTAAATGTTTTACATCCTCTTTGCATCCGTTGGTGCAGTGGGACATGGGCTTTATGTTCTGCTCTAAATAAAATGCAATCAGATGTTGCCTCTATAGCCAAGAGAGGGAAAAAGCTAGAGCAATCCTACTTTTGAGTGCACGTTATGTATTGAGGGGTTTTAATAATCCCCCCCTCCCCCCCCGAAATGTGAATTCAAATGTGAATAAAGACCAAAACTCAGGAGAAAAGCATAAATAAAAAGGGAAGCAGGAGGAGAGTGACTGGCAGGCTTCACACATTACACAAAGCCACAATGTAACATGTTCAATTTAATGTGTTGTCTGAATTCTCCCTTACAGCTGAATAAGGAGAACTGAGTCATTACTGGCTGTTTGGTAAAAGACTAAAACATATGAAGAACGATTGCAGGAATTGGGCATGGCTAATCAAGTGAAGAGAAGAACCAGGGGTGACATGAGAGCAGTACTCTAATATTTGAGAGGCTGCCACAGCGAGGAGGGGGTCAAGCTATTTTCCAAAGTACCAGAAGGCCAGGTGATCAAGGAGAGGTTCAACCAAAAAATAAGGATAATTTTTCTGACAGTGAAAACAATCAACCAATGGAACAGAAGTTGCCTTCAGAAGTTGTGGGAGCTTCATCACTGGAGGCTTTTGAGAAGAGACTGGATTGCCATCCGTCTGAAATAGTGTAGGGCAGAGGTGGGCAATTATGGCCCCTTTACAACGTGGTCTTCAACTCCCAGAATTCCTGAGATGGCATAATCATGACAATTCCTGGGCATGGCCGGGACACGAATTCTGGGAGCTGAAGTCCACAGGTTGTAAAGGGGCCATAATTGCCCACCTCTGGTCTAGGGTCTCTGCTTTGGTGGGGGACTAGATCTACAGGGTCCCTTCCAACTCTGTTAATCTGTAATCTCTAAATATGGCTTAAATCAGAGTTCCTATACCTTTGCAGACTGGGAGGGGGAGAGGGAATGATTCCATGTGAAGGGTAGGCATGTGCGTGCAATAACTCTGCATAGGCTCAATTTGCGCAAGCAGTGGGGTTGTCCACCATTTCCATAGCCCAGTTCCGAATGGCTCAAGGCCCAATAGTGGGCCACGGCTCAGACATTGGAAGCCCTGGCTTAAATCATGGGTTGGAATTACAAAAACAAATTGTATATATAACAAAAATATGCCAATTCAGTGTAAACCTTTCAAATCTTTGGATAGAGTGACCACCTGATTCAGTTACACTTACCAGGGATATCCTTGCATGTGTATATGATCTACAGTATACAGGAATATACAGTGATCTCTAATAAATTGAGTTATAGCATACAGCGAGCCTCAATGGCACAGTAGTTAGAGTGCAATACTGCAAGCTACTCCTGCAATTTGGCAGATCGAATCCCATCAGGCTCAAGGTTGACTCAGCTTTCCATCCTACCGAAGTGGGTAAAATGAGGACCCAAAGTGCTGGGGGCAATAGGCTGATTCTCTGTAAATCGCTTGGAGAGGGCTGTAAAGCACTACAAAGTGGTATATAAGTCTAAGTGTTATTAATATCATCCTTCATTGTCTACTTTTTGCCATTAGAGAACATGCCCAACACCATCTTATATAAAGTAATTCAGTGGCCTATTACAGTAAATCTCTTGTTTGGCACAACTAGAATGCAGCATATAACTCATATGTCAATATCTGTGATGTTGATGTCCCCTTTGTGGAGCCAGCAACCGATCCAGTCAATTGCATTATTTCAATAATTGGGATCCTTCAGCAAATCAGTTAGGTCTCTTGCTATTTTCCTGTTCAGCAGCATTAAGGCAGTTGAACAAGTGCGGTGATCAGTGGTGGGATTCAAACTGTTTTTGCTACTGGTTCTGTGGGCATGGCTTAGTGGGCATGGCAGGGGAAGGATAATGTAAAACCCCCATTCCTCCTACCCCACTAACCTGCTTTCCGGCTCCATTCTCCTGTGCAGGGCAACCAAAGAAGACCCAGCCGATCAGCTGGGACTCAGGAGGCTGAGAATAGATGGGGGTGGGGCCAGTCAGAGGTGGGATTTGCTGGTTCTCTGAACCACAATTTCTGCTACTGGTTCTCCAGAACTGGTCAGAACCTGCTGAATACCCACCTCTGGCAGTGATGGAAGAAGATTTCAGGCTGGCTACAGTGAAATGTTGGAATTCAACTGGGGACCAAAAAAAAATATGTTTTGGTAACTGTTCCGAATTAGGGGTGAAATACGCAAATAAGTAAAAACCTGTTTTGCAAGAGATCCAATCAGTTGTTTCAGAAACTTTATGAACCTATGACAGATGTTATAAGCACTTGTGTTTCTGAACCTTGGTAACTTGATGTGTGGCCTTCAACTCCCAGAATTCCCCAATCAATGAGGCTGGTTGGGAAATTTTGAGAACTGAAAGCCACCCATCTTCAAACTGACAAGATTGAGAAACGTTGATCTAGATGAACAGAAGAGGGAGCCCGAGCACTAAGATTTTATTTGCAAGAGGCAACTCAGGTCTCCAATGACTTAGATATTTATTGATGAATAATGATTTATGCCCATCAAGATCTTCATATGAATATACAGAAGAAAGTATATCTGCTTTCTCCAATCAGCTAATATTGGGAAGCATTTTAAGGATGAAAATAGAATTTTAAGCTGTGTATGAGATATACTTACACATGTGTCGTATGCATAAAAGTAAAGGTAAAGTTTCCCCTAGCACATTTGTGCTAGTCATTTCCAGCTCTAGGGGGCGGTGCTCATCTGTGTTACACAGCCAAAGAGCCAATGCTGTCCGAAGACATCTCTGTGGTCATGTGGCTGGCATGATTAAACACCGAAGGCGCACAGAACGCTGTTTCCTTCCCACCAAAGGGTCCCATGTTTTTCTACTTGCATTTTTTACGTGCTTTCGAACTGCTAGGCTGGCAGAAGTTGGGACAAGTAATGGGAGCTCACTCCATTACGCAGCGTTGGGGATTTGAACCGCTGAACTGCCAACCTTTCTGATCGACAAGCTCAGCTTGTCCATTTATGTACACATATGTATACATTTATACATATGTGTACATAAATGGATGAGAATATATGCACCATCCAGTTGTCACCCTACAAAAAAGTATAGGGTTTGAATAATAAAAGAATGAGTTAATTATTTACTGAGCAACCCTTTGTAAAAAATAATGGATTCCCCAATATATGTACACATAAAAACAATTCTCAAGTTTGATGGAGGAGACATTAAGTTCTAGTCCTGCCTTACACATAAAAACCATTTGGGTGATTTAGGGACAGTCCTTCTCTCTTGGCCTAACTTACTGTGAAGTTGTGAGAAAAATAGGAAGAAGGAATATTATTTACAGGATGTTTACCTCCTTGAGTTACCTACAAATAATAAAGGTGGTATAAAATCTTAATAAATAAAACAAAAAATTAACGATGCAGACATACAGAAGAAAAGCAACTCAGTAATAAATACTGATTCTGCAGAAGATCCCAAGGCTTTTTCTGTTGCTCTTGCTCCTTGGTTTGCATTTATAAGTTGCTACTTTGCTTGGGTATCAAACTATTATTTTTACTTGTTTGAAAAATAGAAATAGGCTAGATCAGAGAATCATAGGGCTGGAAGCAGAAGTGTTATGACCACTTCTGGAGAACCGGTAGTGGAAATTTTGAGTAGTTCGGAGAACCGGAAAATCCCACCTCTGACTGGCCCGTCCCATCTATTCTCTGCCTCCCAAGTCCCAGCTTATCAGCTGGGTCTTCTTTTGTTGTCCTGCACAGGAGAATGGAGCTGGAAAGCAGGTTAATGGGGTGGGGAGAGAATGGGGATTTTGCGGTATCCTTCCCGTCACACCCACCAAGCCACGCCCACCAAGCCACACCACACCAAGCCATGCCAAGCCACACCACGTCCACTAAGCCACGCCTACAGAACCGGTAAGTAAAAGTTTTGAATCCCACCACTGGCTGGAAGGGACCTTGACAGTTTTCTAGTTCAACCCGCTGTCCAAGGCAGTTCTTATACCATCCCAGACAAACAGATGTTCAAACTTTTCTTAAAAATATCCAGAGATGGAGCACCCAGCACAAGGGAGCAATTCTTGCCAAATCTACTTCGCACAGAGTGCCTGGATGCCACAGGGATCCCCTAGGGGTGTAATATAATTTTGTTCCAGATGTCTGTTTGTGGCTTTCTGCAATCTATCATGCCTTCTGTTTGTGCAGCTGGCATTATAGTAAATTTCCATTTGTCTGGCAGAGATAATGGGTTGGAGAGAGGAAAGAGATATCCTGTTGGCACTTTATGGAAATGTAAAAAAAAAAGGAGATACAAGCTATGATCATGTTTCTGAAGTTGACAGTAAGCAAAACACTTGGTAAAGTTACTGACATTTTTGAAAGCAGGGGGGAGACACAGAACAAATATTGGGATATCTCAGATGCCTCTATCTAGTTGGGGGGCTACTTATAAAATTCACAGCACTCAAATGTGGCAATGGTGACCAAGTTTTATGGTTTCCAAAAATGATGAGATGAAGGACCAAATGCTCAGTGACTACCATTCTTGATGGTGATATCCTGTTTCTTATCATTGGGCCTGTATTTTACTTAATTCTCCAGACTGAATTCTGTAAATATTGTTTACTTACAGTATGTTTTGATACATGAACGAAATAGGTGGCACCCAAATCAAATCAAATCAAATCATATATACATTTTTTTAAATTTATTTGCCACTCATCTCATTTCAAAGTGACTTTTGAAATAAAATATGTAACAAAGCCAACTTCTACTCAGTGTAGGTCTATATATGTTAAATTACTTGCACTGAGAAAAATTGTGGCCTGCAGTGCATATTTTGCCAGGTCATTCCATAGTTTTTATTAATTGTTTACATTTTCTGTTACATTTACATATGTTTTAATCAAAAATACAGAGGCTTTGAGGCAACTGGCAGGTACATTTTATTAATAGAATAGAATAGAATAGAATAGAATAGAATAGAATAGAATAGAA
>BLBF01000055.1:14843368-14861817 GCA_015471245.1 Laticauda colubrina | reverse complement strand
ATCCTATCCTATCCTATCCTATCCTATCCTATCCTATCCTATCCTATTCTATCCTATCCTAATCACAATCCAGGCAGTTAACAACTACAACGAGAAGATACAAATGAAAAGTACGGAATGACTATGTTGATTGGGTGGTTGGGACAGACGTTTGTGATGTTTGCATGAGAGCTGTGAGGTAAGATAATTGTTAGATAATAGGGGTGAGGAGCATTAAAGCAGAAACACGGGATCAGTTCATGTAGACCACAGTACAGGTAGTCCTTCGCTTATGATCACCATGAAGGCCAACATTTCTGCTGCTGAAATATTTGCGAAGTGAGTTTTGCCCCGTTTTATGACTTTTCTTGCCACTGATGTTGAGTGAGTCGCTGCAGTTATTCAGTTAGTAACCCAGTTGTTAAGTGAATTTTGCTTCCCCATTGACTTTGCTTCTCAGATATGACCTGGGACACTGCAAGCGTCATGAATATGAGTTAGTTATACCAAGCGTCTGAATTTTGATCCCATGGTCATGGGGCTGCTACAATGGTCGTAAGTGTGAAAAATGGTCAAAAGTCACGTTTTTTTGGTGCTGTAACTTCAAACAGTCACTAAATGAACTATTTTAAGTCAAGGATTACCTGTATGGATACAGAATTTCTGTTATTAAGCAAGGCAGTGCTGAAGTGAGCCGCATTAATTTTTATGATCTTTTTGTAATGGTTGTAAAGCAAATCACTGCAGTTGTTCAGTGAATCAGGCAGTCACTAAGCAAATCGAGCTTCTCCCCCCTCCCATTGACTTTGCTTGCTGGAAGCCAGCTGGGAAGGTTGGAAATGGTGATCACATGATCCCAGGACACAGCAACTGTTGTTGCCAAATGTCTGAGTTTTGATCATGTGACCAGGTGGATACCGCAGTGGTGCTAATGCGGGGATGACATATTTTCATTGCCGTTACAACTTTGAACACTCACTAAACAAATAAGTCAAAACAAGTAAGTTGAAGACGACCTGTATAAGATACAGATTCCAGACTGAAAAGCTGTATAAGATACAGCTCTTCAGTCTGGAATCTGCATTGTATATTGGACATTAATACAACTGAACGAGTCCAAAAGTATTTCACGAGAAGAGTACTATACTCTTCTGCTCGTAACAGAATACCCTATATCACCAGGCTTGAGATTTTGGGCTTGGACAACCTTGAACTATGCCGCCTATGGTTAGACTTAAGCATCGCACACAAAATTATCTGCTACAATGTCCTACCAGTCAATGACTACTTCAGCTTCAACCACAACAATACAAGAGCACACAACAGATACAAACTCAATGTCAACCGCTTCATACTCGATTGCAGAAAGTACGACTTCAGCAGCAGAGTGGTCAATGCCTGGAAAGAACTACCTGACTCTATTGTTACATCCTCTAACCCCCACTCCTTTAACCTCAAACTATCCAACTATTGACCTCACCTCATTCCTAAGAGGTCTGTAAGGGGCGTGCATAAGTGCACCATCGTGCCTACAATCCCTGTCCTATTATCCCCATTTATTCATACCTATTTCCTATATTCTTACTCATGTTAACACTTATACGTAGGATTTTGTAAGCGATTGACAAATAAAATAAATGAAATAAACAAATAAGATTCTTAAATGAGGTATGTGACGGTTGGGGACTTGTCTGCTTCTGTAGTGTTACTGCTACCACAGTACTGTTATCACTATTTTTCTATTATTCCATTCTTTCATGTTCTGAAGGTGTTTTATTTTACCTTATTCTTCATTCCTTGTTTTTCATGCTTCTTCAAATGATAAGATTTCCGGAGTGGCTCTTCTGAACATGGCAGCCATATAAATTAAAG
Organism: Laticauda colubrina; assembly: GCA_015471245.1. Taxonomy (NCBI): domain Eukaryota; kingdom Metazoa; phylum Chordata; class Lepidosauria; order Squamata; family Elapidae; genus Laticauda; species Laticauda colubrina. Next base: position 14,859,966 of record BLBF01000055.1, on the reverse strand, counting down.
AAAGAAACAAAATAATCGTGGTTTAAAGCACAAAACTAGAAGGGCCTGTTTCACATAACATGCCAAAGTGAAAGTGAATAACCGTGCTGTTATTTTGCATCTTGAGTGAACCCGGCCACTGGCATAGTAAGCCATGGTTTGTTTAACCTTGGCTGGATTCACACCTCAGGCTGAGCCAAAACCAAGCAATTAACTCCTTTGTGGTGTAGTGAGACCCACGAATGTAGTTGCCATCTTTGTTCCAGGGAACAGAACAGAATAACAGAATTGGAAGGGACCCTGGAGGTCTTTTAGTCCAACCTCCTGCTCAGGCAGGAAAAGACAAACGGTTGTCCAACCTCTTCTTTAACAACTTCCAATGTTGGAGCACCCATGTCCTGTTGCTTTCTACCATGAGTTACCTAACAGCTGCAACCATATCTGAGTACTCTCAGTGCAGGCCAATGAGACAATTTGTACTGTCTAGCTGAGCATCTGGCTCATGGCAGATGAACAAGGTGTGATGTATATTTAAGCCAGATGGGACGACTATGAAATGTGATTGCAACATGTTTCCTCCTCCTTTACATGGGAAGATCCATGTTTTCTTCTTTCAGAAGTCAGAGGCCTGGTTCCAGATTATGTACAAAAGCTCTGGTGGCTTCTTTTGAAGCTAGACAGGCTAATCTTCCAATACATTATTTGGACATGCAGGAAAATGTTATTTCAGCAAAGCAAATGTCTGGATGAGTAATGCGTCAGTAAAAGGCAGAACTGTCAGACTCCAGTGGATTAAACTGGGGCCGACATTACAGAAGGATATATATTTGGCCTGCAGGAAGCCCAGAATTCACCTAGGCAGGAAGGCAGGATATACTCAAATTAATAATACTTTGCCTATTTTGCTTTTCTAACACACAGGTACTGATTAGAATAACAATGACTATTCTTTTTCTGAAAGGTTGAAAAATGGCTTCTTAGATTGGCAAGTGGCTAAATAGGGTGCAAATGCACATCTGACTAAACCATGGCTGACTTAACTATGATTCTTTGAATAAACTATAATTAGATGGGCTCACAAACACCATTAAACTATGACCCCTGGTTTAGAAGCTACAGTGACTGGGTTTGCATCGAGTGAACCCAACAGAGTGTGATTGTCTACAAGGCAGGTTTTGGCATCTTTTTTTTTTAAGCAACAACACAAGGACCCTATAAATATCATTGTCATGTGAAAAACCAACCTTTCTAAAGCAGTGAAGGTAGCACATGGGGATTGCAAATTCCAGAGTTTCCAGTAAATCTAACTGACAAAAATTTGGAAAATTAGTATATCAACAATTGGATGCACCCATTGTAGCTAGTTGTTTAATTTAGTTAAACTCCAAATATTTGATGATTGATTGGTTACGTACAATCTTTGTAGCCTCCTCATGCTTATGCGATCAAAATTCAGGTGCTTGGCAACTGGTTCATACATATGATCGTTGCTGTGTCCCAAGATCATATGATCCCTTTTTGTGACCTTTTGACAATGGGGAAGCCAAATTGACTTAACTACCATGTTACTAACTTATCAACTGCAGTGATTCACTTAACAACTGTGGCAAGAAATGTCCTAAAACAGGGCAAAACTCACTCAACAAGTGTTTCACTTAACAACATCAATTTTGGGCTCAATTGTGGTCATAAGTCAAGGACTATTTCAGGGCTCTAACAATTACCCCCATTTAAATCATGAGTCTCGAGCCAAACTTCCAAAACTTAAAAAGGATTTATTGGGAGTTAACATGCTGGCACTGCCTGGGTGTAGCTGACTCTGAGACACATAATTCACTGTCACGCTTGACCCTGGTTTTTCCCCCCCACCCCCGGGTGTTCTCCAATGGGACACATCCATAGCCAAGAGTCATCAGTCATGCTCTCCAGTTAGAATTTTGCACTGGCAGAAACTTCTGTCACCTAGTTGCTATCTTTGAAAACATTTATGGAATGCAGTTTCAGTTTTGCAAACTACTGCACTGCTCCCCCCTCCCTTTCTGCTGGCAACTCTAAAAAGTCAACAGAAATATTTTATGAGTTGACAGACTACCTGTATTGTACTGAATTAAATGTTCCTCCTTACAAGGACAAACAACCAGAACCTGAAGTGTTAGGAACGGTATTCTAATTCCCAGGTATGCTACGATATAAGGAGGCATTAATTCCATAGATCTTCTTCCGAAGTCTAAAGTAATCCCCTTCAAGCCAGAAAGAAGGTTTTTACATTTTTGGGGATTAGGCTGACCTGGAACTGAACACACTCATCCAGACAGCTGGCAATCATACTCCTAAACTGAGAAAAGGCTACTGATGAATATATTGATTGCAGTGCAGTAGTAAAGACAGCAAAAAGTAGACAAAACACTGTTACGGGAGACTATTGTTTAATCCAATGGACTGGTTCAGAAAACCCTTAGAACAATGGCTATATTATTTACACTTGTTTTTCTGTGGTTAAAGCTTTAATCCTTGCTTTGGGGTACATACTAGGGTCATGGACTTTATAATTTTATTAAAATAATTGGGAGGGGGAGGGAAAGGAAAGAACAATAGGTCTGAAGGGGTACATTACTTCTGAACAGCTCGAAAAAGGCCTCCCCAAAGCATTTGGCACAGAGTCCATCTATTTGCCTAGGAAAGATAGTCAGGCATTTCCTGCTGGCTGGGAAGACAAATGAAATCATTGAAAACTACTTGGGAACAGACCTGCCCACTGAAGCAAATCAAGCAACTTCCAGGGGCAGTGGTTTGCATACAATAATTTGCAAGGAAGGGACAGAAGAAAGCTACTTGAAGTTTGGAATAAAGAAAGGAGAAAGAAACAAAAAGAAAAGAAAATGGCAGAGGTGGAAGGGGGAGAGCAATGCAGAGTTCCTTTAAGTTAAGCAATTTCAACAGCCACGTGAGTTTGCCAGACGGACACTTGGCCAGTCATTTTTAAATGCGCTGTAATTTAGTGAGCTTAAAATTGCTTACTTAGTGCTTTTCAAAAACAGCATGATTGATTCCACTTAGGGCTCATTTATTTTAGTCAGGCTTCCTGCTTAGACAGTTTTCAGGGGAGTAGCTGGGTTTGTCGCAAGAGAAGCAGGCGAGAAGGTCCTGCGGCTTTCAGACTAACCAAATTATGGTGGCAAATGCCTGACTTGGATGCTGATCGCTCCCTTCCTCTTTGAATTGTGCTATCCTGATTTTTAAAAAGCTATTATATGTCGCCGCTTTGATTATTTTCATGACCATAGTCCCTTTCATAAAAATCCTTTGAAGATTCCTCCCAAAGCAAAGGGCAGTGGAAAGGTTTATGAATATATTGAAATGAATTTAAAATAGTGGAGATGAAATGCTTTGGAAAAAGAGTTGTAATGGCATCCTTGTCTTTATCTAGGTAGCACTGTCCATTTTCTCTAAAACAGCACTGCTGACTCCATTCATTAATAGAGGGGTAAAATCAGTGGTGGGATTCAATTTTTTTTTACTACTGGTTCTGTGTGCATGGCTTTGTGGGCGTGGCTTTGTGGGCATGGCAAGGGAAGATTACTGCAAAATCCTATTCCCTCCCCAGCCCACTAACCTGCTTTCCAGCTCCATTCTCCTGTGCAGGGCGACCAAAGAAGACCCAGCCGTTCAGCTGGAACTCGGGAGGCAGAGAATAGATGGGGGGGGGGGGGGCAGTCAGAGGTGGAATTTGTCAGTTCCCTGAACTACTCAAAATTTCCACTACTGATTCTCCAGAACTGGTCAGAACTGGCTGAATACCACCTCTGGGTAGAATCAAGATGACACGAAGTGTTAGTAGTACCCCTTTCTAATGCCTTGGTAAGGCCACACTTGGAATACTTCAGTTTTGGTCGCCATGATAATAAAAAAGATGTTGATACCAGGGGCGGGATTCAAATTTTTTAACAACCGGTTCTGTGGGCGTGGTTTAGTTGGTGGGCATGGCTTGGTGGTCATGTGACTGGCTGGGCGTGGCCAACTCAACATCACTCACATCAAGACATGCATCTCCTCGCCTGGCCTCTCATGACTGTGGGGATGCTGCAACAGACGTAAGTGTGAAAAATAGCCATAAGTAATAAGAGTTAATGGAGAGGCAGTTTCTGTAAGCAACACCAGAATGTTTCCTTCCTGGCTTCCTTACAGGATTAAGTAATTTCTTCTAACAACTGGTTCCAGCAAATAGGTGTGAACCTGTAGAATCCCACTCTGGTTGATACTCTAAAAACAGTGCAGAGAAGAACAACAAAGATGATTAATGGGCTGAAAGCTAAAACATATAAAGAATGATTGCAAGAATTGGGTATGTTTAGTTTAATGAAAAGAAGGACCAGGGGTGACATGATAGCAGTGATCCAGTATCTAAGGGGCTGTCACAAAGAAGAGGGAGTCAAGCTATTCTCCAAATCACCTGAGAGTAGGACAAGAAGCAATGGGTGGAATTATGGAAACTAATCAAAGGGAGAAGCAAATTAGAGCAAAGGAGAGATTTTAAAGAAGAGATTGAATAATGATTTGTCTGAAAAGGAATAGGGCACGGGTCCCCAACCTCTGGTGCACAGCCCATTATTGGACCGTAGCCTATTTGGAACCAGGCCACGTGAGAGGCGTGTCAGCACACGTGTACATGGATGCATCTGGTCTTGTGTGAGTGGCAGGTTGGCGTGCACTTGTGTGCACAGGCATGCTGGCCCACCGCTTGGATGGCCTGGCTGCTCTCTCCCCCCCTCAGCTGGACTGCTAAGCTGCAGAGTTTGGGACCGCTGGTATAGGGTTTCCTGCCAGAATAAGGGGTGGGACTAGAAGACCTCCAAGGTCCCTTCCAACTCCATTATTCTATTATTCGTCTGACTGTGTTAATACCACTCATTAACCCTACATTAGCATTTATTATAGTTAAAGGCGCTTCGGAGTATGCAGGCAAGAAGATATGGCAAACCAAGGCTGTACAGTCTCCCTCATTTTGATGAAATGGAATTGGTCAGCTGGCTTTCCTGTTTCTTTCTAAACAGCAATAAATAAAGGTTACAGCAATCCAAACAGGGCATGGAAGATAAGGAAAACTAATGTTTTTGTTTTTAAAACAAAAGGGTCCACTGGAGGAAATAAATAAAACCAGAGGAAAAGCAGAGGCAGTTCAGTAGGAATGCTTCACTTAGCCACTCCTGCGTTCTGGCATTTATTTTTTAAATAAATAATTTATAAATATTTAATATGTAACGTGACTTCATCTTTGAGCCCAGGGGTCAACCCCTGGGTTGCGGACTGGTAGCGGTCCACGGCCTGTTAGGAATTGGCTGTGCAAGTGGCGGGAAACTGAGCAAAGCTTCATTTGCACACGTGCAGGATCTAGGTTGCATGTGTAATCACTCTCTCTCAACTCCATGAAAAAAGTGTCTTCCATGAAACCAGTTCCAGGTGTGGGAAAGTTTGGGGATTGCTGACTTAGCGGATGCAATTCCACAAGGCCCGGTTGCGTAGTTAACTGAGAATTGTGGTTCATTAAGCATATTTCATAAGAAGAGTTCTTCACTCCTCTACTCTTTGCAGATACCTTATGCCACCAGACTTGAAACTCTAGATCTAGGCAACTATGCTGCCTTCAGTTCGATCTAAGTATAGTATATAAAATCATACATTGCAATGTCCTACCAGTCAGTGAACCATAAGCTTCAACCATAAGAATACAAAAGTACAATACAAACTCAAGGTAAACTGCACCAAACTTGATTGCAGGAAATACGACTTCAGCAACAGAATGGTCAATATCTGGAATACCCTACCTGACTCTGTGGTTTCTTCCCCAAACCCCCAAAACTTTAACCTTAGACTGTCTACTATTGACTGCACCCCTTTCCTAAGAGGTCTGTAGGGGGCGTGCATAAGCGCACCAACCTGCCTACCGTCCCTGTCCTCTTGTTTCTCTTTATTATTCTTATATGTATACATTTTATGTATTCAAACTATGTTTATACTTATGCATGTTATCTTATAACCGCTTGACTAAACAAACAAATAAATAAATAAATACCCCAATCCAAGACATTCTCCCTGCCCTGAGCCTCAGTAAAGTAAGGGACAGCCGGCAATTCCCTTTAGCCTCCCATTTTGCCCCATCTCTGGCCTTTTGCCGCCCTGCGTTCTTCCTTCTGAGGCAGCAAGAAGCCTTAGAATGACATGTTGTTCCAGGGCTGCTTTGGGCTTTCTTTTTGCAGCTGAAGAAGCCCAACCTAACCCAGCCCAGCAGCCAGGCGGGGTATCCCTCATCAGCAACGGGAGGAAGCTGAGGAGGCCGAGTGTAGAATTGCTGGAGGCCAAAGGAGCATAGATGGTGAGTGGGTGTGGTTGAAGTGCCCCTGTAGTTGTAAATATGGGCAGGCTGCAAGCAGCGGCATTTTGATCACATGACTGAGGGAATGCTGCAGTAGCCAAAACTTTGGACACAGGTTGTTAGTCCCTCCATTCAGTGCCATTGTAACTTTGGTTGCTGAAGAAGAACTGGTCATAAATTGAGGACCACATGTATTCTATGGAGCTCTGATGGTGGAGTGCTTTGAATGCAGTATTGCAGGCAAACTCTACCCACATATTGCCTAGAGTTCGATCCTGATGAGGCTCAAGGTTGACTCAGCCTTCCATCCTTCAGAGGTAAATAAAATGAGGACCAAGACTGTTGGGGGCAATATGCAAATATTGCTCACACTGTAAACTGCCCAGAGAGTGGGGCGCTATGGGGCAGTATATAAGCCTAAATGCTATTTCTATTTTTTGAGAGGAGAAGAAAGCCTTGCCTATTATGTCTGGTTTTATTTTTTTAAATGTGAAATTGCTTCCTTTTGGCTTTTCCCCAGAGGTGGTATTCAGCCGGTTTGGACCAGTTCTGACCAGTAATGGACATTTTGAGTAGTTCGGAGAACCAGAAAATATCTCCTCTGACTGACTCCACCTCCTTCTATTCTCTGCCTCCCAAGTTCCAGCTAATTGGCTGGGTCTTCTTTGGTTGCCCTGCACAGGAGAATGGAGCTGGAAAGCAGGTTAGTGGGGTAGGAGGGAATGGGATTTTACATTATCCTTCCCCTGCCATGCCCACCAAGCCATGCCCACAGAACCAGAAGTAAAAATTTTGAATCCCACCACTGCTTCTCCCCCCACATTTTGTCATGCCGGTGGGCTGTAGTCCTTCTTGGTGGGCTGTAGTTACCTTGGTGCTAGGCTTTGCGTATGTCTTTAATCAATTTCTTTTCATACAGTTCTCCATTCTGATATAAAATCTGCTTTTTCTTTGCTTAGTGTTTCTGAGAATGTTCTCACACATGCACACAATCTTCCCTCTCCAGCAGTAGAAGGGTGGGAACAGGGATTTCCTGTGCTTGTGTTTTCCTCCAATTCTAATTCCTAGGATTTGGGGGAAGAAAGCATGATAATCAAAATGACACCAACTAAGCTTTGTAAAATAGAAATAACTGTGGAAGCTGCCTTTTTTTAAAAAGAAAAGAATTATCTTCCATGATCTCTTTCATTCTCATCTTCTAACAGAAATTTCAACAACCATATGAATTAGTTATTATAGGGAATAAACGAGCCAAAATGCTGTACGTTCTCCAGATGTTTGGGACTTCAGCTCTCAAAAGACTTGAAGTCCAACATTTGCAAGACCCATGCTACTGAAAGTAACTATCATGCAAGTTTAACCCCAGAAGATGGAGCTAATCTTCCCTTTTCAAGTTTATAAAACTAGCAAGATATAAATAAGAAAAGTTCTAACAGTCTTGCTAGCCAAACTATTCATTTGCAGCAGCATCAGACATGTCTATACAGGTAGTCCTTGACTTACAGCCAATTGTTTAGCGTGTCTTTCAAAATTACAAATGGCACTGAAAAAGTGAGGTGTGACCATTTTTCACACTTAAAACCATTGCAACATCCCTATGGTCACATGATCAAAATTCAGATGCTCGGTAACAGGTCCATTTTTATAATAGTTGTGGTGTCCAAGAGTCATGTGACTGACCCAAAGTCATCCAGTTGGATTTCATGGCTAAGATACGATTAGAACTCACATGTCTCCTGTTTCTACCCTGGTAGCTTCACTGTTAGACCAAAATGGATCTATATGAGTGCAGGTAATTAACTAAATTTGGACAAAACTCAACAGCACTTTTTCATGCAGCTGTTGATAAAAATAGGATCGTCAACATCCAATGATGGATATGGCGAAGAAGGAGGAGGAGGAGGAGGAGGAGGAGGAGGAGGAGGAGAAGAGGAAGAAGAATGAAATAAGTTGCATTAAGAAGGGATACAATCAGAAGTGGGCTGCTACTGGTTCGGATAGGTTTTCCTGAACCCTTGTTCTGATTCTGTGTGGTTCAGAGAACCAGGCAATCAGACCACTGGCTGGCCCCACCCCCACCTGTTCTTTGGGGTGTTTTTGGCTGTTTTTTTGGCAAAAAATGGCCTGGAAATGGCCTGATAACAGCCCAAAAATGAGGCCAATTTTGGGCTGTTTTCAGACTGTTTTGGGGCCGTTTTCAGGCCCTTTTCCTGGCCAAAATCAGCCTGAAAATGGCCCCAAAAACATTTTGAAAACAGCCCAAAAGCAGGGTGAAAAACAGGCCAAAAATGGGTGGGGCGGGGCCCGCCAGTGGTGGGATTAGCCCCATTCGGGTGAATCCTATCTGTTCCGTTGAGGCTAATGGCTGGGAGATGTGATGAGTGATATCACCAACCCAGTCACATGACCAACTGGCCATGCCTACCCAGCCAGAGAACCAGTTGTTAAAAAATTTGCAGCCTACCCCTGGATACAATAAATATCAAGTGTGGTACTAATACCACTCTATAAAGCCCTAGTAAGACCACACCGAGAGTACTGCATCCAGTTTTGGTCACCACAGTATAAAAAAGTTGTTAAGATTCTAGAAAAAGTACAGAGAAGAGCAACCAGGATGATTAGGGGACTGGAGACTAAGGCATATGAAGAACAATTGCAGGAACTGGGCATGGCTAGTTTAGTAAAGAGAAGGACCAGGGGAAACAGGATAGCAGTCTTCCAAGATTTGAGGGGCTGCCCCAGAGAGGAAGGGGTCAAGCTATTTTCTAAAGCGCCTGTAGGCCAGACAAGGAATAATGGATGGAAACTGAACAAGGAGAGATTTAACCTGGAAATAAGGAGAAACTTTCTGACAGTGAGAACCATCAACCAGTGGAACAGCTTGTCTTTCAAACTTGTGGGAGCTTCATCACTGGAGGTTTTCAAGAAGAGATTGGACTCCCATCTGTCAGAAATGGTGTAGGGTCTCCCGCTTGGGAGGGGGGGTTGGACTAGATGACCTACAAGGCCCTTTCCAACTGTGTTAATCTGATCAGGTAATCCTCTACTTAAAACCTTGCATTTAGTGATTGTTTGAAGGTACAACAGCATTGAAAAAAAGGGACTTATGACCATTTTTACAATCATTACAGCATCCCCAGGATCAAAATTTGGACACTTGGCAACTGGCATGTATTTATGACAGTTGCAGTGTTGCAGCGACTTTCTGGCAAAGCCAACTGGGAAGCCATATTCACTTAACAACTGTATTACTAACTTAACTGTAGTGAGTTGCTTAACAACTTATCAAGAAAGCTTGTAAAACAGGACAAACTCAACAACTGTCTTGCTTAGCAATAGAAATTTTGGACTCAATTGTGGCCGTAAGTCAAGGACTACTTATAATGTGAATGATGGGATTTGCAGACAAATACAGCTGGAGGTAGTAACTTGTGACATGGAGACAATATTCTGTACAAGGGTATATTTCAAACCTTTTTTTAAATGACAGTGGTTGCGATTTATAGTTGGCCTCTTCTCCTGTTAGAAATTCTGACATAAATATGACTTTCCTAGCTTTATGGCCTCTGCAACTTTGCCCCCCCCCCCCCCAAAAAAAAAAAAAAAAAAAAAAAGAGCTGTTAACATTTTGAATGATGGAAGTCCAATACTCTATTTTGCCTTGAGACTGTAATGTCATTGCTACCGAAGGATAGGCTTGTTCCTCCAGGAGATTGCAAAATGTTCCTTGGGAACATCATATGTTTAGCCCTCCTGTATCTTTAGTTCAGTTTTTTTCTTCCAATAAGCGCATTGGTAAGCAATATTTAAATATTACCCAGATGAAAAGGCAGGAGAGAGGAAAGAGTGGCAGCAAAGACACAGTTTATCATTTGCAAAAGTGCTCTGCAGCTCTACAAATCTGGAAATGATAGAAATGTAAGCCACAGAACTGTTGCTATGGTTTTCAGGGAAGCTTATTTTAAAACTGGTATGCAGCCTTCTTGCGCGACTCTAGCAGTTAGCAAATTGCTAGCCATTTATGGAATGTACGATATTTTGGGAAAGAAAGACAAAACATGTTCAGTTAGAATGCAAAGAAAAATTAAACTTCTAAGGTAAGGATGGAATTTCCATGGATGCCCACAGAGACTTAAACAAAAAGCTTTTAAAGGATATTTACTTTTCAGATACTTCCCTGCTCCTTGTTTTATTTCCAGGATTGAATTTCAGATCTTGGGTTGTACATTGTTCCAAGCTCTTAGTTGTTTCATAATGGCTTATGGAATAAATGATGGTTAGCTGGTTTCCATAACAGAGTAAATAAAAAGAAACATCTTTCTGGTCTGTCCCACAGGAAGGCAATGTTTAGAATATGGCTGAGTGCCAATTTGTCTGCTAACCTTCTCAATGTTTGTAGAAGGCTTCTTATAACACTTTGACATTTGCAGAATATTGGCCCATTTAGTATTATTTTTGAGATTCTGTTTAAGAGCAAAATGGAAGCAGGAGATCTTTAGAAGGTCAATTGCTCTTATCCTCACTTATAAAAGAGTTCAAAATCCTGCCACCAAAATGTGGCCTGTAGGCTATGTGGCTGGCACAATCTGGATGTACTGCCATGCCACAAGTAAATTATGAATTTTGTTCCCCTACTTTAATACATTGTGTGAACTCAGTTGAGCTAATTAGAAAAAATAACTGGTAACGAATTAATTCAAATATATGTTCTTTGCAGCTTGTCTTTTACAGCATAGCTAGCATTTCTGAGTTGAAAGTGCTTGAGAATGAAGATTTCTAATGTTGATTTTTTCTAAAGAAACATTTGGTCTCTCTTGTTTCACATTCTGAGAAAATATAATCTAATCTGAAGGCTGTGAGTAGAAAATTGAAGCAGGGAAGTTCCTAGAAGATCAGGGTTTTGCTTTGTGTAACCTGCATTCACTCAGCCAGTCTACAGCAGAGGTGGGTATTCAGCAGGTTCTGACCAGTTCTGGAGAACCGGTAGCACAAATTTTGAGTAGTTCAGAGAACCGGCAAATCCCACCTCTGATTGGACCTTCCCCCATCTATTCTCTGCCTCCCGAATCCCAGCTGAATGGCTGGGTCTTCTTTGGTTGCCCTGCACAGGAGAATGGAGCTGGAAAGCAGGTTAGTGGAGTGGGGAGAGAATGGGGATTTTACAGTATCCTTCCGCTGCCATGCCCACCAAGCCATGCCCACAGAACTGGTAGTAAAAAAAATCGAATCTCACAATTGATCTACAGACATCTCAAAGGCTAATTAATTTGTTATCTCAGTTCTGCATATTTATTTGTTCTTAATCAGAAACAGCATTTATGACCCATCACCACAAGTAAAAAAAAAATGACCACAAATTTTTGGCAGGGGTGATGAATATTTTGTACTAGTGGTTTTTATTTGGTTAGTGAATTTTGTAGGATCAAAAGTTGATTAAAGAGAGACCTTCCTACTGTTACCTGTAGTAGATTAGTTTGATTTAACAGATTAGGGATTATGAAAAGTGATTTTGGATGAAATTTGATAGGTATGCTTATCTAAGTATGCTGAATTTATTACGGCCTCCTTGTTAGTCAAATCAGTGCACAGGACTGAGCATTGTTAAAGAATTAAAACAGTAAAAAAAAATGTCAATTTTGTGTCTTAAAAATCTCTTCTGTAGTCTGCACACGATCTAGCTTCTAAAAGCCTCTTTTTCCTCTCTGAGAGGTATATTAATTTGAAAATAGGAGAGACAATTGACTCATTGTTGAAAGATGTCTCTGAAATATATAAGGGCCACAACAGGTTGCAGAGGGTGAAAAAGACCTCTGAACATCTTTATTAAATCTGCCTCAGAAAAATTTCCATGAGTTTATTTCTCTTCTGAAAGGAGGAAGTGATGAATGGATAAAGAATGAGGGGATTTTTTTGCTTCAGCAATAGGCTTCTTAAAATTTTGGGGGGTATGGAGTCTTTGGTGTCACTATTTAATTGTTGGGTGCCTCTCTCCCAAATAATTGCTTTTAATTGTCAGGGAGAATAATTGTTTCACATTTGCTGAGAATTGAAACTCCATTGAGTGGAAGATAGGTGAATTTCCAATGGGTCTCTGCTGAAAAGTGTCAGCAGAATCACCTGAGGATAAAATGTTGCTGGTGAACATCTCTCTCTTTTTTTACTGTGGCTGCTTCCTTGGCTAAATATCTCTTTTGTTCTTGTCTGTATTCACTTTTATTTTTTGCATCTTTTTTCTGTTCCAATTCTGAAAAATGTCCTTTCAAAATCTATCTTGACATCAAAGAAGGTAAGATAAGATAATCTTTATTGTCATTCTTTACTGTGAACACACTGGCCCACATTAAAAATAAAATTCTGTTGCCTGCTTTCAAAAGGAAGTATATATCTACTCATACACATACATAACACACCTATATGCATGCTATATTATGAATAAACACATACACAGAGCATCCCCATGATCACGTGATCAAAATTTGGACACTTGGCAACTGGCATGTATTTATGACAGTTGCAAAGTCCTGGGGTCATGTGACCATCTTTGGCAACCTTCTGACAAGCAAAGTCAATGGGGAAGCCAGATTTACTTAACACCCATATTATTAATTGAACAATTGCAGTGATTCACTTAACAATTATGGAAAGAATGGTAATAAAATGGAGCAAAATTCACTTAGCTGTCTTGTTTAGCAATGGAAATTTTGGACTCAGTTGTGGTTGTAATTCAAGGACTTCCTATAGATATCATTAGCCTGTTGTTGAGAAAGCACATAGATGCAGTGGACATATAGATATATTGGTGAGGATGCAGTGGCCATGTAGATGGATTGGTGAGGATCTTTTAATGTCATTCATCTCCCACACATTGTGAAAGCCAACACGAGGTCCAAAAGCAACATCATTAGACAAGGCTAGAAACTAGATATCTTCCATACAGGAAATGGGACTGGGTTGGGAGGAAGTTGGAAGCCGAGTGTTTTATTCAGGTGGAGCACTTATCCTGAGGAAGTGGAATGCCCATCCATGGTTATGCTTTTTGGGTGGAGAGACAGGAAAGGAACATTTTCAATTGAGGACTGTTGCTTTATTTGGGAATGACATTTTCGGTTAGGTGAGTTGACACAGCTGTAGGTGTTGGAAGAGGCTGATATTTTAAAAACTAAGAGGCCTTCAGAATAGCTGTACCATCAAAAATATCTCCTGGATAATACAAAGAAAAGAACAATCCATAACAATGAGGGAGGCTCCATGGGATAAAATCCCAGTTCCTGAACAGGATGTATAGTTGAATACAAAAGAAAGAATTCAGAAATTGATCAGAAGGTTGAGAGGTGTCAAAAGTGCCCAGTGGTGTAAGGATGTTCTTCCCCAACACATCCTTCCAGAAAATGATAATGAACTTTGGAGTCTCTTCCCAAATCAGTGAATCTGTACAATGCAATTTTGTGCATTTCATGGCACACATAAATTAGGATAGTAGAGAAGAGGAATTTTGGATTAAGATTGCAGACTGTGATATGTAGGGATGAGTCCTTTTATGTTAGATGGCAACCATCCCAGTACTAAATCCTACCAATCTCACCAATTTATCTTGACTTCTCCTCAACTTTCTTCTGAAAAAAATGTTGGGAAAATCCATGGCAAATATTCTTTGGTGTACTCTGGTTCTGAGCTCCACTGTTTGTTCACAATTAGCATGTCCCCCCGAGTGCAGTATCTTCTTATGTATGTGGAACTGGGTAGTAGAACTGGGGTGATAGACTGTTCATCATATTTGGGGAGGGAGGAAGAATTAGCCTAATTATTATACATACATACATACATACATACATACATACATACATACATGAAGAAAAGGACTAAGGGTGATCTGATAGTAGTCTTCCAATATTTGAAGGGCTGACACAGAAAAGGGGGGGGGGATTTCAACTTATTCTTCAAAGTACTGCAGGGTAGGACAAGAAGTAACTGATGGAAACTTATCAAAGAGAGAATAACAACCTAGAACAGGGCTGTCAAACTCGCGGCCCTCAGGCTGGATGTTTCAAGCACTGGCCACACCTATGCCCAGTTTAGCAAAGGGGAAAAAAGTCATGCTATGCCACGTAAGGCCAAAATAGGGCATATTTTGCATGACTCCAGCCTGAATACTAAGTAGTTGTAAACACTATCTGACAACAACATCCAGGATGCTTCAGTCTTCATCCAAAAATCTCCCTTTCCCTACATGACAGCTTTTATTACATCTTCCTATTGAGTTGAGGACATTCCACTGAACTTCCACAGTCTAAATCTGAGACAGGGCCAAAGATGAAAGCTCCAGGATCTCCACATATTCAGAGAGTACATATTCTACCTCCCCATTCTCCAACTAAATGTAATTCATCAGCAGGAGACAGCACATCTTCAGAGAAACAAAACTGTTAAAAATATACATTGTGAGTGCAAAGTCTGGAATTTAGTAGTTTGCCTTAGAACTTGATTTGCTTACTACTTTGGATGACCCCTAATACACCATTTCAGAAGAAAGGAGTTGAAGAGTTCATTTCTGAAGAATTCTAAATATAGGAAGCCGAATTGCTTCCTTCCCACTTTCATAAACAAAACCTGGTATTATCCACAAAAGGATGCTTACTTTTTGAATCGCTTCTTGTTTCTTGTTTAACACAAAAACATTGATGTTGATTGCAATGGTGTAACTTCCTACAGTCCCATTCTTTTTCCCAAGTCCTATGGTTATTAAAAAATATGCAATAATACCTTGAATGGTTTTAAACAGCTGTTAAAATGCAATGGTCCACCATCTTTGAGAGGATGGCTAGCTTTCACTTGCAAGGGAGAAGGTTCATTTTGAATTTTCTTTTTTCTTTTTAATAAAGTTTTATTTGGGTTTTCACACATACAAAATACAAGTAAAACATCTTTTTTGAAAATAGCAAGATCCCGGGTTCAACTTCTTTATACAGACACAAACTCAATTTCATGCTCATTTTTGTGTTCTATTCCATATCTTATGCTATTCTACATTTTCTATATAGTTTTTCCCCTCTTTTAATTTTCTCAATTTTATTTTGATTATCTCATCTCAATTCAAATAATTATATTTATACTTTTGTCTGTTGTTTCAATTTCATATTATCTTTTTTCATTAAATAAATTTTCTCCTGTAGTTACTAATTGAAGTATGACACCTTTATATCTTTTAATTATATCCATTCAACTCTTATTTAAACTTCAATATGTACCTTAAGGTTATGACCTTCTATATAATACATAATACATAACTTCCAATCGAATTCTGCTTGGTACATTCTTATAATACACACTATATTCTTTTTTAAAAAAAGAATTATAAATATATGTAATTATAAACCCTCATTCCATTCCAATTCAGTTCTATCGTTAATAATCATTCAAATCTTAACATCTTTAACATTTCTTTTCAATTAACTATCATACTTCCTTAAAGAATTTGAATTTTGTTATGATGAAGAACTCTTGACTAAGAAATGTCACAGCCCAAAAAACCCAACTGCTATGTTCAGAATGAAAATCAACCTGCAGATGGTTCTTCTAAGCAAGTTCTGAAACTCTACATGCAGGAATGAATATGAGTTTAACCAGCTTTAACTTAAAATGCCCCATCAGAGTAGATGAATAGTAAAGATTAGGCTTGTTTAAAGTTAGAATAATCCATTGTTTGTGTGAGATTTTGGATCAAACGTGGAGGAAAAATCAGACAAAAAGGGACCTTAAAAATAAGAATTTGGGACTTTGCCGAATTTTTATAGATTTGGGAGCAAGCTAGTTTCTCACCAAGGTTTTTGTTTCAACTATTTTTTTTCTTTTTTTAGTGTGATGGATATATATCTTGCCGGAACAGCTTAAAGTTTCACTGCCTCATTCGCAATAAGGAAGTATGACTCCTCAATGATTGGCACTAGTGATTTTATTGATGACCATTTTTTTAATTTGATGCTTTTATTAACCTGGTTCATTTCTTTTAAGAGTCACTTTGTCACTTGTATCCTTACGATTTATATTGACTGTTTCCTAGTATGATTTGATTGCTTATTGTACCCTATGACTATTATTGTGTTGTACCTTATGATTCTTGATGAATGTATCTTTTCTTTTATGTACACTGAGAGCATTTGCACCAAAGACAAATTATGTGTCAAATCACACTTGGTCAATAAAAAATTCTATTCTATTCTATTCTATTCTATTCTATTCTATTCTATTCTAT
>BLBF01000055.1:14789071-14837043 GCA_015471245.1 Laticauda colubrina | reverse complement strand
GATGAGATTGGGCCATGTATGTTGAGTGGCCCTACAATGAACAGGGCATTTAATAAAGAGTTGTGTTTATGTTGAAATGTGTGGATCAATGATTACATTGTTATTGATAATAAAGGGCCATAGGTGTGGCACCTGGGAGGGTGGACCATACAGTCCCATTATGCTTGCACTGGAGATTTATCTATCCCACAGCTATTACCCATCCCACAGGTATCCTAACCCATCCCACAGCTATTACCCATCCCAAAGGTATCCCTGCCCATCTCACAGCTACTACCCATCCCAAAGGTATCCCTGCCCATCCCACAGCTATTACCTATCCCAAAGGTATCCCTGTCCATCCCAAAGGTATCCCTACCCATCCCACAGCTATTACCCATCCCAAAGGCATCCCTGCCCATCCCACAACTATTACCCATCCCAAAGGTATCCCTGCCCATCCCACAGCTATTACCCATCCCACAGGTATCCCTGCCCATCCCATAACTATTACCCATCCCAAAGGTACCCCTGCCCATCCCACAGCTATTACCCATCCCAAAGGTATCCCTGCCCATCCCACAACTATTACCCATTCCAAAGGTATCCCTGCCCATCCCACAGCTATTACCCATCCGAAAGGTATCCTTGCCCATCCCACAGCTATTTCCTATCCCAAAGGTATCCCTGCCCATCCCAAAGGTATCCCTACCCATCCCACAGCTATTACCCATCCGAAAGGTATCCCTGCCCATCCCACAACTATTACCCATCCGAAAGGTATCCCTGCCCATCCCACAGCTATTACCCATTCCACAGGTATCCCTTCCCATCCCACTGCTATCTTAACCCATTCCACAAGCATGCAAAGGCTTAAACCATTTCTAAAAGTTTCCACCAAGACTTCATTAACTAAAATAAATGAAGAAAGTGTGTGAAGCAAAGATAATCTTTATTAATAACAAGCTGTAAAAGCAAAATGACCCAAATCAAGTGTCCAAAGCAAAGATAAAGTCAACAGGTAACCACCCAGTCTCTGGCACTCTTCTTGGTCACTCTGAGGCATGCCCAGTCTCAGGGGTAAAGGGTCCAGGTGCTGTGGAGGTGGCTGCTGCTGGAGTGCTGGTCTGAGGGTGGGGTGCCTGGCCCCGAGAGGACAATAGGGGACGGTGTGTGGAGGAAGGTCTCAGAGAGCTGGCTCAGTCCCGTGATGTTGAGAGCCCCCTCCTCCAGGATATGGGGTGTCAGCCCAATACCAATGACAGATGTTCTGAGGCCGGGTTTGGCTGTGGGGTGGAAGAAGGAGCAGTGTAGTTGGGATGTCTGGTCTGCAGCTGAGCGAGGTGAGGCATCGGTAGCATCTGTGGCATGGGTGGCATCTGTGGTGTGGGTGGCATCTGTGTGGGTGGCATCTGTGGCATGGCTGGCATCAGTGGCGTGGCTGGCATCGGTGGCATCAGTGGCACCGGTGGCACCGGTGGCATTTGATGAACCTGTGCCTGGACTGGGAAGGGCTGCCTGTGTTGCTAGACCTCCTGGTAGCCGTAGCCTTGGTAGGTGAGGGCCGGTGGAAAGTCTTGGAAGGGCAGTGACATCACCTTGGGTGGAAAAGCAGACCTGGACTGGGTGGGAGCAGGTTCATCTGGGTCTGGAGGATTGTGAAGGAGACCGGTGATCCTGTTCTTGATCCCCTGGTAATGTGATTCGGACATGTTCATGAGGGTCTGGTTGACGTACGTTATGAAGGGCTTGCGGTTGGAGGATGGGACGTCAGTGTGTACCAGCTGAGAGAGGAGATTTACGCTGCTTCTGATGGTGTCCCTGATCTCCAGCAGGACAGTGTGGCTCTGCCCCTCCAGTCTGGCTCTCTGCCTGCTTTCTGTGGAGGTGGAGCTGGGGGTGGATGTGGGTTGTTCTCTGGTGGAAGTGCCCTCTCCTTGCTCCCACTGCGTTAGGGGGTCCTCCACGCGCTCCACCACTGGGAGTGCAGCTGTCAGGGGGGTCTTCATCGTGGCACACTCCACAGATACCTGCCTGGACACAGGAGCTGACTCTTGGCCAGAAGAGGACTGGCTCTCTGCGGGCTGCCTGAGAGAGAGGGTTGTCAGAGAGGCTGCTCCTCGGTGGCAGACCTCACCCTCCAAGAAGCTGCACTTGGCCATCATGTAGGTCTCTCAGTCCGTCAGCTTGACCGTGGCCTGGCCAGATTTCTTGAGGTGCAGCTTCCCGTACCAGGTGTGCATGTGCTTCCACCAGCCGAGGAGCACCTCCGCAGTGTAGCCCAGGCTCTCCGCCTTCTCTCCAAGCAGCCTGCTTCCTTTTGGTGTCTCGATAGAGCCCGTGTCCCTTCCACCATAGATACTTGTTCTACCTCAGCTATTCCAGCACCTCATCCTCATGTTCCTCTTCAATTGAGTATTGCCTCCTCTCCAGTTCACGCATCTGCCTGTTCCTCCCTCTGGCAGGGCCATATGGGCCCTCATCAGAGGGGCTTCGAGGTTGTAGGGGCTGCTCCTCCACACCACCACCACCAGCAGCAGCAATAACAACAGTAGCAGCAAAAGCAGGACCAGCAGCACCAGCAGCACCAGCAGCACCAGCAGGATCAGGAGCAGCACCAGCAGAGTAAGCACCAGCAGCGCCAGCAGGACCAGCAGGACCAGGATCATCAGCAACAGAGTAAGCACCAGCAGCGCCAGCAGCGCCAGCAGCGCCAGCAGTGCCAGCAGCACCAGCAGGACCAGCAGCACCAGCAGGACCAGCAGGACCAGGAGCACCAGGAGCACAGCAGAAGCCCCAGCACCAGGAGAAGTGCCAGCAGAGTAAGCACCAGCAGAAGCACCAGCACCAGGAGCAGTGCCAGCAGAGTAAGCACCAGCACCAGGAGCAGCGCCAGCAGAAGCTCCAGCACCAGAAGAGTCAGCCCGAGCAGCAGAAGCCCCAGCAGAAGCAGAGTCAGGGCCAGGGGGTGGGATAGTGGCCCTGTCCCTCTTGCCAGGACTGGCAGCAGATGGCAGAGGCTTTCTCTTCTTCCCCATGGTTGTTGGGTTGTTGGCTTGCTGTCTGTCTGGCTGGCTGGCTGGAGCTGTGTCTGGCAGCAGGTCTTTCCTCTGAATGGTGACCTGCTTGCGAGCTGCTTCCCTTTATATCCGCGGGGCTGACGCAATGCATCCTCCCCGCATGTGCAGTGAATGCTGTGCATCCGCTAGGCATCCGCTAGGCTTCTGCTAGGCTTCCGCTCTGCATCTGCTTCATCTGCTCAGCATCCGCTCTGCATCCGCTCTTTCTGCTGCGCGTCCGTTTCACTGTGCTCCCCCAGAAGCCCTGCGGATGTACCATCCGCTCCCATCCACTTCCATCCGCTAGGCTTCCGTGGAGCATCTGCTTTCCATCCCCTCAACGTCCTCCCCCCGTCCGTTCCTTTCCGTTGTTGTCCACTCTGCTTATGCAAATTCGGGGCACTTTTGAGAGCGGATAACAATGGATGGAACATTTTCTCATCTGCTGTGTCCTTTTTACAAATGTTTTGCATCCGTCGGCCAATGTGACAGGCCCTTTAAATGATTTGAATCCCACCATTGCTTTAGGCCCAGGTTTGTGTGTAATGGCATGAACAGTTACAATAGTATATGTTTTTATATAGTAGATTCTGCTGATTCTGCCTAAGGATGACTGACTTTGATCTAGTCAGCCATGGTGGTATTGCAGACTAACTCTGCCGACCACCAGCAGTTCGACCCTGACCGGCTCAAGGTTGACTCAGTCTTCCATCCTTCCAAGGTTGGTAAAATGAGGACCCAGATTGTTGGAGGCAATATGCTGACTCAGTAAACTGCTTAGAGAGGGCTGTAAAAGCACTATGGAGTGTATAAGTCTAAATGCTATTGCTGGTCACTTTCACAGCCAGGCATGATGGGACAATCCAGTCTAGCTAATTTCGCTCTCAGTGGATTTGAGAACTGTTGGAAGAAAGGTAGAAGAGAAACTTAAGGAATCAAGAAAGAAACTGACCCATGTTCAAGCACCATGAAGTGGTTTTTGCAAGATCTAACTAAACAGGACAAAGACATAAATCATGAAAGTCTGTCCTCTGGTTAACTGATTATCAGAAGGCAGCCCTTGTGGGTTTATTAAACCTTGTGATGTTAACCTGGAAATCTTCCTACAATATCCATAGGGTTCTGCCACTAACCATATGCTTTAGGATGAATAACCAGTAGCTAAACTCATATCTGAGGTGAGATTACAATATGTACTTTGAGTTTTAATTGCCTTTTTATGGCTGCTAAATCCTGAACAGGCTGATTTGTTGCTCAAACTAAACAGGAAGAATTAAAAAAAATGAATAAAAGAGCCAGAAAGAGAAATATTCCCTAATTGAAAAAAACAAAAATCAAATTGATGTTATTTTCTTACCTTAGCAGTCTATATGTGACCCTCCAGCAGCCAGAATACCTCCCATCATGCCAATGGAATGATGGAAAAAGCACTGATTTTCAGATGTCTCCATTTTCATTTTTTTAAAACAAACAAGAGACAAATTTGTTCTGTGTACACTATAAGTACCAAATGCAAGGGATGCATTTCTAACCTGATGTTCGGCAATCTATCTTACTTGATTTAGTAAGGCTATGCCAAAGTAAATGTTGATAAGGCTGCAGTCTTATGTGTTACTGGCTGTAGTATTGTATTAATTGACTGTATGGTATGCTGAAGACAGTTGCTTTGAAAGTGGCCCAGAAATAGAACTGAGGTATCAGCTGGGATCAATTCTTTTAGCTCCATTAGAATATTGCTTCTCTATGAGTTGTAGTCTCCAGCTTCAATCCATTCACATACCAAAGGTACTTTTTCAAGAGGCAACTGAACTTCCTGCTTTTTGTTTGCAGTTGTTTCACTTCTCATCCAAGAAACTTCTTCAGCTCTGAAGTTGTTGGATGAGAAGCGATATGTCTTCAAAGAAAAACCAGAAAGTCCACTTGCCTCTTGAAAAAGCACCTTTGGGACAACCATGACCTGGATGACTGAGACTCTCCATAGACAAATCCATTCACATATGCTCTGGTCACTTCCCAAATGGATTACTATTATCAGGGGTGGGATTCAAAATTTTTAACAACCAGTTTTATGGGCATGGCTTAGTTGGTGGAGATGGCTTGGTGGTCATGTTATTGGCTGGCATGGCCAACTCAATTTCACTCACATCGAGGCACACATCTCCTCGCCTGGCCTCTCATGACTGTGGGGATGCTGCAACAGTCATAAGTGTGAAAAATGGTCACGGAGAGAAGGACCTGTACATTGATTACTGTGCTGACTGTATCAAAAGTAAGTCATATAACCCGCAACTCAGCTTTAACCTTCAACCACAATCCTACTTCAACCAGTCCACCATCACCCAAGACTAGGTACGCATGCCCCAACTACCTCAATTCCAACTACAGCTGGCCTTAAATGCAAGCTACTCAATGCAAGGACCCTTGTGAATAAAATACCTTAATTTCTCCTCTTACTAAATATGGCTAAATTCGACATCATATTTGTCTGTGAAACATGGCTCAACGCATCTCTCCCTGACTCCATTACCATAGTAAGAGATTATCATGTTTACTGCTCAGATCGTGAAATTCGTAGAGGAGGTGGTGTTGCTATCTTCTACAAAAAGTCCTTACATCTAAAAAACATCCAAGTTACCCAGGAGCTTGCTCTTCCTGAGACCATCATCTGTGAACTATCCTTAAATATCACATTTCGATTCTTACTATGTTACAGAGCACCTGATTATGACATCGAACATGTAAATTCACCACTAACATGGGCAACATCTTGCCCACATGCTTTTATCTTTCTTGGTGACTTCAATCTACCTCATATTAACTGGACCCTAAACGAATGTACAACTGAACTCATACATGCAGCCTTTTACAATGCTGTTACAAATCTGGGACTGGAACAACTAGTAACCAACAATACTAGACTTAACAACTGCCTCAATCTCATCTTCTGCAATAGTTTGAATTTAATGTACGGAATACAAACTAAAAAACCCTTTTCCAACAGTGACCACAATATGATTGATTTTTGTCTCAACATAACGCCCACACAAAGATTATCACAATGATGTAATCCCCAATTATAACTTCAAAAAAAGCAATTATGATCTTATAAACAATAATCTCTCATCCCTTGATTGGCAATCTCTATTCACTGGATGCAATACTGTTGAAGACCATTATAACATATTTTTACTTGAAGTCAAAAGAGTCATCAAACTACCAAACTACTTAACAACTACTTAACATCAAACTACTTAACAACTCCCAAAATCAGAAAAAAACAGATTACCCATAACAATAAGGAAACTTCAATCCAAAAGGAGATCACTCTAGCAGAAAAACAAATCTGGTCATGTTGCCAACTTCAAAAGCCGATACAAAAATTTATGCCACCAGATAAAAAAATGAAAGCACCAATCATCACATTAAACAAGTAGAAAAACTCCTATGCACCAATTCCACTACACTTTCTACAATTTTGTAAACAACAAATTAAAAGACTCAAGGTCCATCCCACCCCTGATAGGTCCTAATGGTAAAGACTGCATCAATGACACCATCAAAGCCAACCTCTTTAACACATTCTTTGGCTCAGTATTTGTAAACAGCAATGGCTCATGCCCAGTATTTCCTAGCTGAACCACAGAAAACTACAATGATCTAATACACATCGATTTTACAGAAGTCAATGTTGAAAAAGCACAATGCAATCTAAAACCATCTCTATCTATTGGACTGGACGGAATATGTGACCACTTCTTTAAAAAACTATCCACTGCCATAGCCGAACCTCTAAACATAATCTTTGAAAAATCTTTCAGGACCAGCTCCTTGCCTAACCTATGATCACAAGCCATGGTCATCCCCATCTTCAAAAAGGGAGACCCCAGCCTAGTTGAAAATAATAGACCAATCTCTTTATGCTACATCACCTGTAAAGTCCTGCAATCAATTCTTAACCAATCCATTATCCTCCACTATCCACAATCCATTGTCCGACCCAGTCCAGGTCTGCTCCTCCACCCCAGGTGATGTCACAGCCCTTCCAAGGCTTTCCACAGACCCTCACCTACCAAGGCTACGGCTACTAGGAGTTCCAGCAGCACAGGCAGCCCTTCCCAGTCCAGGCACAGGTTCATCGAACGCCACCGATGCCACCGATGCCACCCACGCCACAGATGCCATCCACGCCACAGATGCCACCCACACCATAGATGCCACCCACACCTCACCTCGCTCAGCTGCAGACCAGACAGCCCCACTACACACCTCCTTCCTCCACCCCATAGCCAAGCCCGGCCTCAGAACTTCTGTCATCAGTCTTGGGACTGACACCCATGTCATGGAGCAAGGGGCTCTCAACATCATGGGACTGAGCCAGCTCTCTGAGAGCTTCCTCCACACACCATCCCCTGTTGTCCTCTTGGGGCCAGGCACCCCAATGGCGCCTCAGACCAGCACTCCAGCAGCAGCCACCTCCACAGCACCTGGACCCTTCACCCCTGAGACGATGGGCACACCTCAGAGTGACTGAGAAGAGTGCCAGAGACTGGGTTGCTACCTGTTGACTTTATCTTTTCTTGGGACACTTGGGTCGTTTTGCTTTTACAGTTTGTTATTAATAAAGTTTATCTTTGCTTCACACACTTGGTTCAGTTGTTTTAGTCAATAAAGTCTTGGTGGAAACTTTTAGAAATGGTTTAAGCCTTTGCATGCTTGTGGGCTGGGTAAGGATAGCAGTGGGATGGGCAGGGATACCTGTGGGATGGGTAATAGATGTGGGATGGGTGAGGATAGCAGTGGGATGGGCAGGGATACCTGTGGAATGGGTAATAGCTTTGGGATGGGTTAGGATACCTGTGGGATGGGTAATAGCTGTGGGATAGATAAACCTCCAGTGCAAGCATAGTGGGACTCTATGGTCCACCCTCCCAGGTGCCACACCTATGGCCCTTTATTATCAATAACAATTTAATCATTCATCAACACATTTCAACATAAGCACAACTCTTTATTAAATGCCCTGTTCATTGTAGGCCCACCCAACATACATGGCACAATCTCATCAGTGTGATGAGACAGGCTGAAGGAAGCATCCATTAAGCATGTACCATCCTGTCTTGCCACTCCACTGCTCCAGCTGGGGAGTTGCACCAGTGTTTCAGGAGGTTGCACTGCTTCTTCCCTTCACGTGAAGCTCTGTTGGGGCCTTGCACATCCAGAGTATCTATCAGGTTTCGACCTTGCCTCCATTCACCAGGCTCCATGTCCCCATTGCCTTATTGGAGGTCCACAAGCCTGTTCAGCAACACTGGGTAGCAGGTGCGCATGAGATTGTGCAGGATGCAGCAAGCTTCCACAATGTTCCTCACGGTCTCTGGGCGATGCTGCATGGTTGTGAGAAGTACCTGGAACCTGTTGGCCAGGATGCCAAAGGCGTTCTCCACCACCCACCTTACCCTGGACAGCCTGTAGTTGAAGATCCTCTCTTCACGGGTGAGGCATCTGGAAGTGTAAGGCTTCATGAGGTAGGTTCTGAGGGAGAAGGCATCATCTCCCACGATGAAGTAGGGCACATCTTGTGTGTCGTTGGGCAGGGGGTCTGGATCTGGGAAGCCCATGATGAGGTTGCGTTCCAGCCCTTCCTTGAGGTGACTGGCATTGTATACCTGGGCATCTGAAGATGAGCCGTTGCCTGAAGCATCGATGTACATGAACTTGTAGTCAGCATTGACCATGGTGAAGAGGATGATGCTGAAGAAGCCCTTGTAGTTGTGATAAGTGGACCCTGACTTGGCTGGAGCTTTGCAGGCCACGTGCTTCCCATCTATGGCTCCAACGGTGAGGGGGAAGTTCCACTTCTGATACCACTGCTCTGCAACTTTCTTCTAGCCTTCTTCAGTGGAGGGGCACTGGAGGAGCTCCTCCAGGTATTCTTCGATGATGGCCTGCACCACTTCTCTGACCACAATGCTGATGGTGTTGTGTGGCACCCTCCAGGCGTACTGCATGCTCCTGTACATGGTCCCTGAGGCCAGGTGGCACAGAGTCAGTGCCACCTTGAGCCCAGGGTCCAGGCTGGGCTGGAGGTTGGTGCTCTGCTTGGTCAACTTGGGTCTCAGCCGCTCCACAACTTCGTCAAACATGGCTGGAGGCATCCTCATGAAGTTCTGGAATGCACGAGTGTCTTCGTTCCTCAGCTCCACCATCAGCTTGTTGTACAGTCCGTACTGTGCTCTTTTGGCGATCCATCTTCGGACCCAGACACTTCTTGGCCGCCTTCTTTTCTTCGCGTAGAGCAGGTGAAAGAGCCTGTAAAGGGCTTCGCACTGTTGTAGAACGATAGCGGCTACCAAAAGGAATGTGTGATGATCCATGGTGGAGATGACTGGATGCTGTGGAAGAGCAAGAGCAAGATGAAGGCTGAAGAGGTCTACACCGCAGGGTTGCTGGACTGAAAGTGAGATCCAGGTGATTTCTCCCCCTTTTTATAGGAAATATAGGTTTTCCACTAGGTGTCCTTTTGCATCCTCTAGGCATCCTGCAGACATCCTAAATATCTGAGATACGTCCCCTATACGAACATTTTTTCCATTTTAATGCTTTGTATGCGAGCTGCATCCGCTTTCATCCTTTCTCCGTCCGTGCTACTAACGCTTTGTGTCCATTCCGTGTCCGTTTCGCTTCCTCCCTGTGTCTGTTTTCCGCTGAAGCAAATGCGAGTTGCACGGATGCACAGCGGATGCCTAGTGGATATAGCGGACGTGTAACGGACGACGATGGATGTATAACGGATGTTCCCCGTATGCGTAGCGGATGTATAACGGACGCGTTGGATACTTTATCCGCTCAAAAAGTTTTTGCAGCTCAAAACTTTTTGAGCAGATGAAATGTCAGTAGACGGATGCTGGACGGATAGAGAGTATGAAAAACGGACACAGTGAGTACAGAACGGATGCATCGCGTTAACCAACGGATGGCAAGTGTTTCTCTTCGTTTTACATCCTCTTTCCATCAGTTGGTGCTGTGTGACATGGGCTTAAGTCTGCCCTACATCAGCATGATGGAAGAGCTGAGAACTTGGCCTGGGGCAAAACACATTTGTCAACATCTCTTTTCAAATATAAAACATCTACCAAGGAATTTTGTGGCTAAAATCAGGACATGAATCAAAACCTTCCAGGCCATAAGCCACCTTTATGCTGTACTCCACCCCCTCCCCAACCAAATTTTTAGCTGAATGTTGTTGATGTCATAAAATTCCTACACTTCCACTAATTAGTGAACAAAGGGAGATTTCTGCAGGAGGGAGAGGTGAAGTCTAAATATTGAGTAGTGCGGTGATCCAAGTGATATAGCCATAACATATGATGGAAAGAAAAATCAAAGAGCTGTTTTGAATTGCCATTCGGAGGTGGGCTAGCAAGATTTATGAGCTTTTTCCTCACAGCCATCTGGGTTGCTTACATGCAGATTCCAAAACGCTTCAAAAAGAGCATTTGGCAAAAAGGGAAAATTAATGATAAAAATCTTCTGCCTGTTTATTCAGAAGTAAATTCTACATTTATCCAGTTGTGGGCTGATACTCATAGCTGGGGATCAACAAAGAATTAGTGGAAGTGAGGAATGATCAGTTAAATGACATTCATTGGCCGGTTCATATATTATTAACACCCTTCCAAAAGAGCTTACAGTTTTATAGTATATGTTATAAAAACAGCAGTTTTACAAATGTTTTTATAACATATACAGGACTTTTTTTACTTGTAAAATGAATGGCAGACATAAATGGATACACATGCAGTAGATCCAGATGTTGCAGCCTAGATCTGGTAGCCTTAGCTGTGGGTAAATATGTCACAACAGGGTTGGATAATTAATTTATTATTAATGTATATCTTTTGCCATGCACAACATATCCTTGGAATGTAGCATTCTAAAATTGTCATCTAAACAGATACAATAAACAGATGCAGCTAAACATAAGCACATAATTTAAAGATGTCTTTAAAGACAGCTCATCTAAAACATGAGAAAAATGGACACAACTTATGATAAAGAATTCAGAATAGTTGTAAGAGAGGAGAAATTCTGAAGCCAATTTTACCCTGCAGACAACCAAAGTACCATGTCACCATTACATGTCAAGGGATTGTCATGGTAGTACTGGTTTGACCTGCTCAGAGCTTTTAAAAAAATCAGGTATCAGTGATTTGCAAAATATTGCCTATAGACCACCAGTATTTTACAGATGTCTTCCATATTTTATTTTGCATTACAGCTTTGGGGGACAGAATTTACTTTTGAGGGTCGTTTTTTAAAAAATAGAGGGGGTGGGAAGGCATACACAATCATTTTATTTGCCAAAAAGACATGAACTCCCATACTGTTGAAGATGAAAGCTTGGGGAGGGGTGTTTGTTTAATTGGGTAGTCTCTGCATTTTCCTGTATTTATTATTAGTCCACAGGTGTGGAAAGTTTGAGAAACACTTCTCTAGAAGTTCCTTGGGGGGGGGGGGATTAACTGTGATGACAGCAAGAATTCTGACAAGCAATAAATGTCATACTAAACTTATTTATAGCTCTGGATTTTATCCACATTTACCAAGAGAATTGAAAAAAGGAATATTCATAGTTATGCTCCTCAAGGTTTATTATATTTAATTCTATGTGTACACTCTGTTTGCTAGACTGTGTTTTCCTGGTAAATTCCATTGGCCAAATTCACACCTGACAAGACATTGTGTATGATTTATTCTGATATAGATCATTCCACTGGCTTATGTAAGCGTGAAGATAAAATGAGCCCATAAAGATGTAGGTGGGTAAGGAAGAAGTCCACGAAATGAGGAATATATATATCACCTGTTTCTCACACCATTCTGTTGTAAGCAAAATGGTAGTGCAACTTATGGCAGTGTCTATGGAGATTCTCAATCATCTAGGTCATGGTTGTCCCAAAGGTGTTTTTTCCAAAAGGCAACTGGACTTTTTGAGTTTTTAAAAAAAAAACATTTCGCTTCTCGTCCAAGGAGTTTTTTTTAGTTCTGAAGAAGCTTCTTAGAGGAGAAGCAAAATGTTTTCAAAGAAAAAAACCAAGACAGTCCAGTTGCCTTTTGGAAAAAGCACTTCTGGGACATCTTATAGCAGCTTGAAAACATACAGGGCATTAGCTGGATTACATTCTGCATCAGAGATAGAGAGATAACAATAATAAGCCCAACTCAGTGAGCTCCTGTTACTTGTCTCAGCTTCTTCCAACTTAGCAGTTCAAAAGCTTGTAAAAACGCAAGTAGAAAAATAGGGACCCCTTTAGTGGGAAGGTAACAGCGTCCTATGGGCTTTTGGAGTTCAGTCACGCCGGCCACATGACCACGGAGATGTCTTCGGACCGCGCTGGCTCTTCGGCTTTGTAACGGGGATGAGCATCACCCCCTAGTTGCAAGGGGAATCTTTACCTAAGTCATCAAACTGGCTTGATGATAAAGTCAATCCTTGACTAACAACAGTTTGTTCAGTGACCATTTGAAGTTCCGACAAAAAGTGACTGTTAACTGTTTTTCAGATTTATGACCATTGCAGCATCCTCCTGGTCATGTGATCAAAATGCAGATGCTGGTCAACTGACTCATATTTATGATGGTTGCAGTGTCCTGGGGTCATGTGATCACCTTTTGTGACCTTCTGACACGCAAAGTCGGTGGGAAAACCAGATTCACTTAACCGTGTCATTGATTTAACTGCAGTGATTCACTTAACAATTCTGGCAAGGAAGGTTGTAAAATGGAGCAAAATTCTCATAACTGTCTCGAGGCTCATGATTTAATTGGAGTAACTGCCAGAATCCTGACACATGCTTTGCAACAGAAATTTTGGGCTCCACTGTGATTATAAGTCGAGGACCACCTGTACTTGCTTGTTTTAATTTTAATTTTCTTTCTGAACAAGAATTCATTTTCCCTACGATCGTTTGTCAGACTTGGCACTCTGATCCTACTTTCAACTTTTGCATTTCATTGAGGAAACACCGACAGATTGAGTTTAAAGTTTCACTCACCTACAGCTGTCAAGCTTCCAACTGAAATAGAGTTATGCGTCAAGGTTTTTCTCTCTCTAGCCAACTATAAAGTCTCTAGTTATAATTCTAGCAGTTATGCATTTCATCCAAATGCTGGTGAGTGTCTGTGAACCACGATCACGCCAAGATCTGTTCACATGTTATGGACACCTCTTAGAAAAGGTTTCAGCCGCAATGAATGCTTGCTGGAGTGGCTGAGGAATGATGACTGTGGAAGGTTCAAGGCAGCAGCCAGCTTGCATTTCTGAGAATACATGAGATGAACAGAGAATATACACCCCCAAACTCAATAGGCATGATGGCAGTTGCAAACTACTTTTCCTGGATTGTTATCTCAACAAAGAGAACCAAAACCTGATGTCTCCCTTTCTCAATTTTGTGAAGATGTTGTCTCTTTGCATGTTGCTTTGGTTTTCAAAAATAGCACAGTGATATGTATCATTTCCTTGACTTGGAGTGTCTTTTCGTGTGTTTGGCCCACTGTGTGAATACTCTTCAACCCAAATCAGATTTCCTCCCCTCTCTTTCTCTTTCTCTTTCTCTTTCTCTCTCCCTCTCCCTCTCCCTCTCCCTCCCTCCCCTCTCTTTCTTTCGATATTTTTCTCTCCCCCCTCTGTTTCTCCCCCCTCTCCTCTCGTCCCCTCTCCTCTCCTTCTCTCTGTCTCCCTCTCTCTCCTTTTCTCCCTTCATCTCCTCCCTCCTTCTCTCTCTCCTCCTCAGTCTCTCTCTCCCTCTCCTTATCTCTCTCCCCCCTCTCTCTCTCTCCCCCTCTCCCCCTCTCTCCCTCTCTCTCACCCTCTCCTGCTCTCTGTCTTTCCCTCTCTCCCCCTCCCCCCTCTGTGTCTCTCCCTCCCTCTCCTTTTCTCTCTTTCTCCCCACTGTCTCTCCCTCCCTCTCCCCCTTTCCTTCTCTCTCTCTTCCTCCCTCCCTCCCCATTCCCCTCTCTGTCTCTCTGTCTCTGTCTCTCTCTTCATTTCAACTCTTCAGTTGGCATGTCCATGACAAAGCAGACCAGTGCTTCAGCACAGGGATTACAGAATTGCTCCACTGTCTTCTTCCCCATGTTGTAGAGAGTGAAGAGGATTTCCAGAGACCATGGAGGAAGTACACTTTTTGGATCTGGCAGAACTTTGCAACCAATTCTCCAACCCCAAGGGGTGTTCATTTATGGACATTAGAGCGCTGTCAGAAGAAGGTAGCAGGTAGCATTGTCTTGGATGACAAGAGAATAAAAATAAAAACAACAGAAATCATTCTTCTGGTCTTCTGGTCTGAATGTTCTGAAGAAGCTTCTTGGATGAGAAGTGAATTGTTTTCAAAGAAAAAAAAAACCATGATAGTCCAGTTCCATTTTGGAAAAAGCATCTTTGGGACAACTATTGTCATGCCCCTGTTGGAACCTGAATCCGATGAGGAAGATGAACAGCTGACAGGGAGCAGGAGTGTGACTTCATTGTCTGTGGAGGAAACTGAAGAAGGGCAAAGTCTGGCTGGGCAGAGCAGGGAAGAGGTAGAACAAGAGAGAGGAAGACATAGGCCCACCTCCTCTTCATCCTAGGGCATGCAGGGAAGAACAGAGAAGAGAGCAACATGGGTTGCATGGCTTATGGGGGAGTAAAGGGCCCTGATTCCCTTCATTAGGCACACCTGGGAAGAGAGTTTAAAAGAGAAGCAAGCGGAGAGTGGTGGCTGCTGGGAACAAACATGAGTTTATCTTGTGTTGACTTTGGTTATGTGCCTTCCTGGCATCCTCTCAACTGGGTTGAATTACTGCTGTTCCTTCATGTCTGGAATTCCTTCTCTTGCCCTGCTGGACTAATTACCTCATCTTGCCTTGATTGGACTTATAGTTACAGTTTTTGTTGACCACATTTTGGACTTGATTCTCTGCAGCCAAAGTCTGTTCCTGGGAGAGTTTTTCTCCAGCCAGAAGATAACCAGGACATTGGGGACAAAGTTGGAGCTAATAAAAAGATTCCTACTGATTATCCGGTGATGACCCGGGGTGTGGCCTTTGTGCCACACCCCGGGTCATCACAATTATCACCTAGATGATTTTGGATCTCATAGAATGATCATGTTTTGTGGTTGGAGAACTGACAACAAAAAACCCACCAAAAGAACTATCACACGCACACCCTGCCTCTCTTTTGCATGCAAAAGAGTCTCTGTTCTGCAAAATAGGGGGCTGGAAGTTCTACACTGGCTAACAGTACCTTAGTTCAGTCATGCATGCTTTTCTCTCTCAGCATCTCCTTCGCATCTTCTTTTACCTGGCTGTAGTTTGAGATGTTTAGGCTGGAAAGGTCACATAACTTTCTACAAATGTCCTGGACTATGGCCCTTGCTCAGCTGAACATAAAAAGAATTGACCTATTTTCCAACTCACCTGACAGCAGGACAAGAAATAAGGTGTGGAACATTGTTAAAGAGAGATCCAACCTAGAATGAAGGAGAAATTTCCTATCACCAAAAACAATTAATCTGTGCAATGGCTTGCCTCTGGAAGTTGTAGGTCCTCTATAACTGGAGGTTTTAAAGATGAGATTGACAACCATTTGTTTGAAATGGTATAGAGGAAGGGGTTGGATAGAAGACCTCTAAGGTCCCTTCCAACTTTGTTATTCTGTAGATAGATAGATGGATAGATAGATGGATGGATGGATGGATGGATGGATGGATGGATAGATGGATGGATGGATAGATAGATGGATGGATGGATAGAGAGATAGATAGATAGATACTGTAGACAGATAATCCTAATAATATGTCTGAAAAAGTTATAATCAGGGATATGTTTTCTAAAATTGTATATGCCAGAAGAAATAATTAAGAGGGGAGGGGTTTTTTTTGGAGGGGGGGAGAAAAATGTTTAAAGTCGCACAAGCAAATAGAAAATCTTCCTCCCTACCCAGAATGTTTTCAGAGTCGGCTTTGCCATTTTTACATCCTCCTCTCCCCTTTTGTTCCCAGCCAATTCTGAATGATAAAGGACATTCTTTAAAAACATCTGGTATTCATTTCCAAAATACTATATACTGTAGTTTCTATTTTGTTTGTGGCAAATGGCTTGCTTGATGTTGTTAGTCCCTGCACTCTCCTAAATAGCTGGATCTCTCTCTCTCTCTCTCTCTCTCTCTCTCTCTCTCTCTCTCTCTCTCCCCAGCCAAATTTTGAGCACCTCCATTTGTGTTAAGAGGAGAGCCTCTTTCTCCAAGATTAACATTTCTTATGATTGTTCTTGACAGAGGATTTACTTTCAGAGGCCCTGGGAAGGATAACCAAAAAAGTGCATGGAACAAGACAATTTTGGCAGCCTGTGTGAATTTTCAGAGGTTTTTAGGTCTTGGTGTTTTTTTTTTTATGAGCAGCTTCCTGAATGTGCTTGGAGAATGACAGGCATCTCTTAGGCTGGCTGACCCCACCTTTGGCTGCAGCTAAGCCATTGGCTGCTTTTTAGAATAAAATGAGGACAATGCTGGCCACTGGCTGCCAATTCTAAACACAGAGATATGTATTCACTTAGCACTAACTTTTGGGAGGGGCCAAGGAGAGAGTGCAATTTTGTAAATTAGGCTTGTGGGGTTTAGAGACAGCCAGAGATCCTCACTTTGTACAGTAGTGCTCTCGTCTGGACGGTCACTGCTGTCTTCCTACACTGACCAGAGAATTGGGCTTTGCTACAGAGGTAAGGGCTTTAAATATGCTCTCAATTGAAAGGAAGACTTGCTGTTGTTCCTTTTTTGCAATTCCACCCTGGATTCTTTGCAGTGGAGTTTTTGATGTGGCATCCAGGGGAATCAGCAAGGATGGAGGTTTTGCTGAATTAATCCTGTCACAACATTCTGTCTCACATTAATGAGAAGGCGAACGAGCGACAAAACTCTCATACAGACATGCATGCATGCGACATATTTTTTCTCATGCATATTCTTATTCCCCTGTGAAAAATGTGCCTGCTGCTCAGCCTTGACACGAAAGGTGTGCAATTGAGCTCTGTGCCTCTCCCTTTTGGTTATTTTTTTTTTTTTAAAGCAGGAGAATAAGAGGTGGGGGGATACCAAAGTCAGATTCCAAAAAGCTACCTAGCAACAAACTCAGATCAGGCAAATTGTGATTCAGATGAAGCCTTTGATATCTTGTTGGAATAAATGTCTTGTCCAGATTGTCTTTCATTAAAAGGGGAGATGGTGAAGTTGAGTGAGTGGGAGTTTTGTTGACAATAGAGTTGATCTGTTTTTAATTTCTACCCTTGATCCCCAACAGCCAAAATGTTTCTAATGAAGGACACTTTTTGATTCCTACAAGAAACTGTCCATGGGTGAATCTCTTGGACAGTCATGTTTGTATGTGGGTGAAGCAGGTTTTCATTCCAGAAAGAGAGAAGAAAGAGAAAGAAAGAAAGAAAGAAAGAAAGAAAGAAAGAAAGAAAGAAAGAAAGTAGTTTGTTTAAAAAAAATTGGAGCATTTTTGCCATGCTCAGAGAATTTAAGAGAGCACAGAGCATTGAGTTTGTGGAGGATGATCATGATGAGGATAAAAAAAGGAAAAGAAATAGAAGGACAATTTAAACGAGAGCGGAAGGATATTGCTTTTCCTTGTTCAATCACAGCACAAGGAATGTTTTCTCAGCAAGTATTTGATGGATAGCAAAATATTTTTTTCAAAACTCTCCTGCTTCTTCTTTTTTTGTCATAATACAGAAAAAACAAAATCTACCAGGAATTTCTACACCAATGAGTTTGCAATTTGAGAGATAAGGCTGGACTATACCAAGTTCTTTCTCTGTAGACTTTATTAAAATTGAACTTTTAGTATTTTAGTATTTTAGGTATTTTAGGTGCATAAAGCACCTTAAAAAAATAGGTTGAGAGATGTGTTGGTATACATTGGTATTATTCAGGAGTGATCGTTATGGAAGAAATTCCCTATCAAGCATGAGATCTCATAGGTACGATATGGAAAGACAATCAAATCAAAGGTCAGGCAAGAAATTCTCTTTTCCATGATGCCTCATTTAATTTGATGAAAGAGAAATTATTCCAAAGAAAACAATCGTCAAGGATAGAATGTGGTGTCCTTCACGTATCTAGTTGTGAGGTGGCCAAAGGGTGGATGCTTTAAAATTACAACAATTTTTTATTATCCTCAATTCTACCAGCTTTCCATTGGTCCACCTGCAAGGGCATCCTGCTTTAAGGGATAGTTTTGAAAAGGGAAAGCACCATCATTATTGAGCTAGAAAAGAGATGACAGGTATGTATAGGTGGTCCTTGACTTAAAACAGTTCGTTTAGCCCGTTCAAAGTTACAATGGCATTGAAAAAGTGACTTATGACCATATACTGCAAGCTACTTCTGCTGAAGCCAGCTGCTTGCAGTTTGACAGTTCAAATCTCACCAGGCTCAAGGTTGACTCATCCTTCCAAGGTGGGTAAAATGAGGACCCAGATTGTTGAGGGCAATAGGCTGACTCTGTAAAACCGCTTAGAGAGGGCTGTAAAGCACTGTAAAGTGGTATATAAGTCTAAATGCTATTGCTATCATGCTATTGCTATTTTTCACACCTATGACTGTTGCAGCATCCCCAGGGTCACATGATCAAAATTCAGAAGTGTGGCAACTGATGGTTTCAGGATCATGTGATCATTTTTTGAGACCTTCTAGCAAGCAAAGTCAATGGGAAAGCCAGATTCACTTAACAACCTTGTAACTAATAGCTTCAGTGGTTCACTGAACAACTGTGGCAAGAAAGGTTGTAAAATGGGGGAAAATTCACCTCTCAAATGCTTCACTTAGCAACAGAAATTTTGGGCGCAAATGTGGTCATAAATTGAGGACTACCTGCACACAATTGTGATCTTATAAAATATGATAACACTAGCTCTGTACCCGTGCTTCGCTATGAAACTATGTGATCGGACTTAGTTTTTGGGGAGGAAAATAAAGGGGAAAAAAATTGGGCCTCTGTCGACCAGCATCCATTGGTATTCATCTGGCTAGTCTCCTGTCAGTGTGTGAAAGAGTTGAGGGCTGTTTGTAAACTGAAACAGATTTCTTTTCAGGTAGGGAGGGGCAGTAGAACTCGTTAGCAACAGAGCGAAATAATAATATATGAAATACTAATGCTCTGATGGTTGTTGTGAAAAATCTTTTCTTAGTGAGCACCTAGAAGCCAAGAGGAACATACGTGCCAAATTTCAAGTTTGTAGGCTTTATGGTTCTGGAGATTTTGTGATGATGCGTGAGTGGTATTTCACTTTTATATGTATATAGATTGAAGAAGCATTGATTCTTATGACTTTAGGCAGCTGTGGTGGAGATAGTCCCACTGCCTGAGAATTGGAAAGACAAAGTAATTGTATTGTGGGAGATCATGAACTGGCTAGTAGTACCTGATCTGAAGAGGAAAAAGCTCAGAACCATGAGGTATAACCATTGTCTCCTCCTCCTTATGGTACCAACTGTTGGAATTGCAGCTTGGAATGGTTAGAAATGACCTCAGATTCTGGCCTCATCCACCCATGCTAGCAACGGGTTCATCCTGGTTAGGAAATGCTATAAAAAGTTTGCTGTTTAAGCTAGTGAGCAAAATGGTTTTCCCAATTTGATTGTGCTTTTTCTCAGCATCTCTTG
Source organism: Laticauda colubrina (assembly GCA_015471245.1). NCBI lineage: Eukaryota > Metazoa > Chordata > Lepidosauria > Squamata > Elapidae > Laticauda > Laticauda colubrina. The sequence continues at coordinate 14,817,294 of BLBF01000055.1, read as the reverse complement.
GCTTGAACTCTCTGACTCAGTTCTTGGTTTATTGCCAACAGCTGCCTATAACTCAGCTTTGAAAATGAGTGACTTTAGACTTTTGGTTTGGAGAAAAGGGTTAACTCTTTCGTACCCGCCAGTGCAACCCTGTTCTGAATTATATTCCTAACCTTGCCCTTCTGCAGTTGCTATTTTCAGCAAAACAAGTTTGTTTGGGCCCTGTCTAATTGCACTGTTCAGTATAAAGCCCTTATTTTTGAAAGCAGATGTGGAGTTCTTTGCATAGTTTGGAAGATGGCTTCTTGGATGCTTTGCGATAGGACAGAAATAACGGTGTCATAGTAGCCTGTAACATATCAAGAAGTGATTCTATTTTCCCTTCTCTGCTTCCTGTTAGTGGGGTAGAGTAAAACAGAACCTGGGTTTTAAAGAAGAACAGCCAACCTATCTTGAAACAGAGTTATATCTGTTTCTTTTGCATTGCAATTTAAGTCTATGTGTCTATGGAGATTCTCAGACATCCAGGTCAGGGTCATGAGCTGAAGAAGTTTCTTGGATGAGAAGCGAAACGTCTTCAAAGAAAAACCAGAAAGTCCAGTTGCCTCTGACAACTTAAGACCACATTTAGCCAAAAGATATAAGAACATAAGGTAGAAGGTCTATTTTATTAATGATGCAGTAGCATCTTTTGCCTGGCATTGTCACAGTCTTACTTTCTTATCCTTTTCTGAGCCTACCACCTGTTCTCCCATTACAGTGGGAGAATTGCAATTCTTTTGTTGAGGCTGCTACAGAGATACTCAATTCTCTTTTGCTGTTTTCTACAACCACTGTTCCTCTCCAAGGCAACTTTAAGCAAATACCAAGCTTTCTTGTAATATGACTTCTGCTGCCCAACTATCTTCCTTTCCCCCCCCCCCCACTTCTCTTTTATCAGATTCTGCTTTCCATGTGGTTCCGCAGAAGTCTTCCTTTAATGCTTCCCTCTTTATCTTTTCCTTATCCATGGGTAGCCCATTTCCAACCGGCAACTGGGAGCATGCATGTCTCTTGGCTGCCACTGATGTTTATGAACATGCAAGCTTTTCTGCTTTGGGTTATAATTAGTTACTATCATGGTCTGCTGATAAGCCCAGTGATCTCACCATTCCAAGCACTGATCTTCAATTATGTATGTAGGCTGCCTATCTGGAAGCCCTTTGTCCATGAATGGAAGAAGTTCGGACATTTGAAAATGAATGGAGTGGATAAATGAGTTTATTAATGCCCTTTAATCACTATAGGAAAGAGGTGCACCAGCAAATAGTCATTAATGTAGAAATGAATACAGTTAAGCTAGAGATGGAATGGAAAAGATGAGACCGAATTTGTAATGCTTCTTTCAGATTCCATCTGCCAGTTTTTTTTAAAAAAACATGACTATTTATCCCAGTTGACTGTAATTTCAAAACTTCAGCTACATGCAAAAGTATGCTATTCAAAATATACTCTTAGTCCTTCTGTCTTTCTCCTTCTATCCTGACCCCTTTCTAGAGAGGCACACTTGGGAGCTTTTTAACAAACTGAATCACTGTTTGGTTTGGCGGTTGCAGTGCCTCAGATAGAAAGTCCACATAGAGAGTGGTAAGGACAGCTGAGAAGATTCTAGGAAGCTCACTTCCCATCATTCAGGATGCTGCTTATAAGTGTTATGTGCCTAGAATTCTAAGTATTACTGGAGACCCCACACACCCACTTCATGGCTCTTTCTGTTGCTCCCATCTGGGAGGATGTTTCAAAGTATTTCTAGCAGGACTACCAGATTCTATAACAGCTTTATTCCTTAGACCATCTGTCTAGTAAACTTACAAGATTCGTTTTTCTCGCTATGGACATGTATACATCCGAATATATAATATATGTGGGTAAATGTATAATTTTGTATTTATTTATTTATTTGTTTATTTAGTCATGTTTATGTAGTGTATATTGGAGGTGGTGACCCTTTGAGAGCTGTTGTTGTGGTTAGCCGGCAGCAGGTGCAGACGGCTGAGGAGAACGAGGACTCAGATGAGAGGCCAGGACTATTAGGGAGTGGACTGCTGCCTTCACAGATTGTGGAGGCTGGCAGCAGTGATGAGGAGGTTCCTGAGGAACCTGTGCCAAGTGGGTGTGCACACAGGATTGCTCATAGGAAAGAGCAGCTACAATAGCACGGGTGACTTGGGAGTAAGGCTGCAAGGTAATGGCCCCTCCTTCAAGAAGATAAAAGCCAGCTGTGAAAGGAACGTACTTTGAAGAAGGCAAAGTAATTTTGAAACTCCAACCTCGTGGACATTCCAGTATCCTGAGTTTGTATTTGAAGATTATCGTATTACAAATTATTTCTTGTCTGTTATCTTTTGGCAAGTGTCTCACAGTTTGGCAAAGCTTGTGCTTAACACTGATAATTATTTTGTAAAAGCATTACAAGTTTTCTGTTTCCTTTGGATTGTGTTTGATTTATTAGAAAAGAGTGTGGGTCAGTGTTCTATATTAACATACTTGAAATACCCTCTTCTGATTGGACCAGAAATACTACTTGCTGATTGGTCCAGAAACGCAATCCTGATTGGTTCGCATTACCACCCTGTGATTGGCCCGCCGGATTGGCAGGGGATTCAAAAAGCCATCATTGGCCGCGAGCCACTAGCAGCTGCTATAAAAAAGGCTGCCGCAGCTCCGCAGCCAGAGCGGATTCAAGCAATTAAATAAAGAGCTTAAAAGTCACACTGGTCTTGAGTCTCTTTTCCCACGATCTAACACTGGCGATGAAGGTGGGATACTGAGACAAAGGAGACCAGTCGAGCACGTGACAACGAGGACTGACCAACCGACGAGATGGCCAGCAGCAACTCGCCACCCGCACCATTCGACCCAATGACAGAGGACTGGAAATCGTACATCGACCAGTTCCTCATGTTCCTCAAGAGCAACGACCTGTAAGAAATCACCGATAAAAGGAAGAGAACCGTGTTCCTGACACACTGTGGGCTCACAGTGTTCAAAATGGCTAAAGCGTTGGCCAAATCTCAGATGGCATGGCCAGAGTTGGACCAACTACTGAGAGCCCATTATGCACCGGGTGTCTCTAACCTTATCAGGAGACACAAATTTTATACAAGAGACCAGAGAGAAGGTGAGAGTATCAGGGAATTCCTAGCGGCTCTGAGGGACATTGGCGGTACATGTGATTTCCTCAATATGGACGAAGCTATGAGAGACCGCGTGGTCCTGGGACTGAGGGATCTCAGTCTCCATATTACAGAGCCGACTATTGACCCGGCCAAACATTACGGTCACCAAGGCCATCGCCAAGGCTACCGTAGCTGAGGCCATGAAGAAGTCAGCAGCAATCATGCAGAAAATGAATGCGGTGACCCAGCAAACACGGGCAGAAACAGGCCAACACCAAGAAAGGAAGACAGAGGGCAATCAAAGGACCACCACTATCACGCACCATGAGGACATCGAGTCCTTATCCGAGACCGACAACGAGGAGGAAGAAATACATAGATTCCAGTCAGAACGGTACAGACAGGAAAGGAGAGAACACAAGCCGGGTTTCCAATGCGCTGGGTGCGGAGGAAACCACCCCCGATCCGAATGCTGTTTCCAAGACACTATTTGCCGGCACTGCGAGAAATGGGGACACCTTGCTAGGGTCTGCCAAAATAAAAAGAGCTACAGCCCTAGGCGATGAGACAGCACCCACCCCCAGGACCACAGACAGACAGGCAGGGAGCCGTTGGAGCTGCAAAAGCAGGAACAAGCAGCCCAGTGAACTCTACCGAAAGGAACAGACTCACCAAACCATTACCATTGGGCATTTGAGTGCAACAGATGCTTGAAAGGTAAACGTATAGGTCAAAATTGAAGGCCAACAGTGCAACATGGAAGTGGACTCCGGGTCATACCTGTCTATGGTATCCTGAAACACCATCAAACGACTAATACCCAGCATACAGAGAAGAGAATTGGAAAACCAAAGACGACCAGGGGAACAGGATTCCCGTAGTTGGAGTTGGCCATTTTCAAATAACCTTCAAGGAACACTCAGAAATCCTCCCATTGACGATAGTGGACAGGGATCATCCAAGCCTGCTGGGGCTAGAATGATTTGTGCCACTGGGGATCAAAGTGACCGGCATAAACAGCATCACTGAGGCAGAATGGGAGGAGAACCTGATGAAGGACTTCCAGGACGTATTTGACGGGAAGCTAGGCAAGTACCGAGGGTCGTCTATTTTATTTAATTTGAATCCAAACATAGCACCAATCCGGCTAAAGGCATGGTGAGTTCCATTTGCACTCAAACCAAAGATCGATGAGCAATTGGATAAGCTCATCGCACAAGGGGTACTGGAACAGATAGACCACGCACAATGGGAAACCTCAATTGTGACACCAGTTAAGCCAGATGGGTCCATGCGAATCTGCGGAGACTATAAGGCCACCCTAAACCACACCCTACAACAAAGCGCATACCCCGTTCCAGTGGTGCAACATCTGTTACATTCATTGGGGGGGGGGAAGTCTTCGCAAAGCTCGACCTGGCGCAGGCATACCAGCAATTGCCCGTCGATTCCGAAACAGTGTAGGCACAAACCATTGTGACTCACAGGGGGGCATTTAAATGCAACAGGTTGCAATTCGGAGTCAGCGTGGCCCCAGGGGTGTTCCAAAGATTGATGGAGCATCTTTTACAGGGAATTAAAGGGGCGTTGCCCTACTTCGATGATGTGCTGGAAAGCCAATTGGAAAGCCTTCTCAGGGAGGTCCTACAAAGATTTAAAGAGGCGGGACTCAAAGAAAAAAAAAGAAAAATGCCAGCTGGCCACTGAGAAAGTTGAATTCCTGGGGTATCTAAGAGACAAAGATGGAATTCACCCCACTGAAAAGAAAATAAAAGCTATAAAAGAAGCCCCCAGACCACAAAACAAAACAGAACTACAAGCATTTCTGGGACTCATTAATTTTTATAATGTCTTTTTGCTACAGAAGGCAACAATGGCGGAGCCACTGGATAGACTACTTGATAAGACAGCTACATGGACCTGGGGCCGACAGGAAGAAGCCGCGTTCCAAGGAGTAAAAGATCTGCTGACATCTGAATTGGTATTCATTCAATACAATGAAACAGTACCACTGACAGTGACATGCGACGCATCACCTTTCAGCGTCGGGGCCATACTCAGTCACACACTACCAGATGGGAGAGAAGCACCAATCGCATTCTACTCCAAGACATTGTCCAAGGCAGAGAGGAACTACAGCCAGTTGGACAGAGAGGCACTAGCAGTGATCACCGGAGTAAAGCGTTTTCATGAATATCTCTATGGTAGGACTTTCTTACTCGTTACCAACCACAAACCACTCCTGGGGATACTCGCAGGGAACAAGGCCACCCCAAACATACTGTCACCATTGATGACAAGATGGTCCGAATTCCTTGCCGCATATAACTACCAATTAATCCACTGGCCAGGGAAGAACATTTCACACGCTGACGCCCTGAGCCGTTCCCCCCTACCTGATCTGGAAGACGACCCGGCACTGACCACGTCCACACTACAAATAGAGACCTTTCCAAACCTACCTATAACCGCGTCAGATATTGCAAAAGAGACCGCAAGAAACAGACAACTGGCGCAGATTTTAAACTGGGGAGGGAAAGGGTGGCTGGAAACCTATGATGGTGAGATGTTTAAACCCTTCTGAAACTGACAAACAGAGCTATCGATATTGAAGGGATGTATACTGGGGGGGATAGAGTTGTTATTCCGAAAAAAATGCAGGAAAAAGTATTGTGCATGCTACATGAAGGACACCCAGTTATCGTCAAAATGAAATCCCTGGCCAGGAGTTATGTCTGGTGGCCCGGGATGGACAAAGGCATTGAGACATGGGTGGGAACGTGCACAAAATGCCAAAAGTCCAGACCTACCCCCCTCCTGCACCTACCCTCAAGTGGGAGATACCCAGGGGCCCCTGGTCGAGAATCCATATAGATTTTGCTGGACCCACAAAGGGATATACATTTTTAATAATTGTCGATGCTTACTCCAACTGGCTGGAGGTCACAGTCATGCAGTCCACAATGACAGAAGCCATCATTAGACAGCTAAAAAAACTATTCTCTACGCATGGATCACCGGACTTGTTTGTCTCAGACAACGGGCCGCAGTTCACAGCGCTGTCATTCAAAAAATTCCTTGCCGAACTGGGTATACAACATGCCCTAACAGCGCCCGCTCACCCAGCTGCAAATGGACGGGCGGAACGCATGGTCCGGTATACCAAAGAGGCATTCGATATAGGTATACCAAAGAGGCATTAGACACAGGGGACATTCAAGACAAAATCAATAAATTGCTAACCATCCAACATATAACACCGAACACGTCGACTAACAAGAGCCCAGCAGAACTCCTGATGGGCAGGAAACTATGCTCACACCTGGACAGATTACAACCAACATACAACTCTGAAAGCCACCAGTCTCCTCCAGTAAATACCGCACATTCACAACAGGGGATCTGGAATACGCAAAAAACTTTACGGGGGACCCACTTTGGATACCAGCTAGAATAACTCAAATAACGGGACCCCGGTCATACCGATTAGAAATGGAGGACGGGAGAAGCTGGAAGAGACACATAGACCAACTATGGTCTAGGACAATAGAAAGAAACACCGATAACACCGGGAACGCAGAACAAACACACACACAAAGACCACACCAAAGAGACTATGACAAAATCAGAGAGGGGGGAGATCACCCAAACATAAATCAAAGGGGAGGAGAAAACCCACTAATCACACAACAACAAACAAACCAACAACAAACACCACCGGTAGGCCCATTGAGAAACCAAAACTACTTACTGGCAGAAGACTTCGGTAGACAGGAACTGGCAGCGGAAAACCAACATGAGGCCACTTCTGGAAGAGGCAGCCGAGCTGACTCAACCAGCCCAGAGAGACTAGGCAGGAGCGGCAGAGCCGACTCGACCAGCCTGAGTAGACTGGGAGGGAGCGGCAGAGCTGACTTAAAGGAGGTTTCACAGAGAAGGAGAGGAGAAACAGCGATCCCGTCCGAACCAGCTGAACACAAGACTACAACTGAGCTGCGCAGGTCAAGTAGATACACAAAAGCCCTGCCTACTTACGGGACTACGTAACGTAAGTCGGGCTAAACCAAGAGGGGAGGGGTGTTCTATATTAACATACTTGAAATACCCTCTTCTGATTGGACCAGAAATACTACTTGCTGATTGGTCCAGAAATGCAATCCTGATTGGTTCGCATTACCACCCTGTGATTGGCCCGCCAAATCGGCGGGGGACTCAAAGAGCCATCATTGGCTGCGAGCCGCTAGCAGCCGCTATAAAAGAGGCTGCCGTGGCTCCACGGCCAGAGCAGATTCAAGGAACTAAATAAAGAGCTTAAAAGTCACACTGGTCTGGAGTCTCTTTTCCTGCGATTTAACAGTCAGAACAGCTATATGCAACAAAATTTCATTTTAATGTATGTCCATTAGTGTACATACAAAGTTATAATAAACAGTACACTTATTCTAAATCAAAATATACTCTAAATCCAACTCATTAGTATCAAGTTATTAGGCAGCTCCCAGAAAGCTCAAAACCAAAATGTAAATATAGACTCACAAGTGCTTCAATTCTAGAATTGTAGAATTCAGTTCTACAAATGAGTGTGCAGCTGAGGATATGTGTTCTGCCTTTTCACCTGGAAGCTGGTTCACTTGATCCTTGGACTTATTCAAGTCTTATCACTGTGGAATATTCTGTGCATGATCACCCCAGCTCTACTTTATTAATATTAGCTGAAGCATCCTTGCAAATTTCTATAGAAATCCAGTTACTGGTACCTCTTAGCGTGCAGCCTAGCATCGAGGGATCCATAGACTTCCCTGATTTCTAAACTTTATGGAGATACCTACATTCTTTAAATAAACATTTGGAAGGAAAAGCACACTTAAATATTTATTGAAACACACACCTCACATATTTATATATCATAGAGTACTTTTAAAATTTGCAGATTAATTTTGAGACAGAGTGAAAAGAGTAGACACATCTATTTACCCCTAATTTTGTTGGTGGATAAAGAAAAAGGAGATAAGAAAGTGGGCTATTATAAAACCCAAGTAAGATGTTACATGGGCAGGTTCTACAGTATATTGGAACTCTTCATGTCTGAGGCTGGTGATTTTCCAAAAATCTAACTGCTGCTCCATAGACATATGCTGGTACAACACTGTATTTGTCACATGAATAGAAATTACAGATATTTCAGACATGAGAGAAATAGGAGATGAAAGAAAGGTAAGTCATGCATTCTAGGAGTAAACCAATTTGCATGTTGATGGGTTGTAACACCCCTGTACTTCCAGTCAAAAGCTCAGATAGGATGGAATGTGAAGCATTTCCTGATCGTCATCACACTTGTATGCTTTATGGTGCTTCTGTGAAAAATAGGAATTGAAGGCAACTTGATGACTTAAAGCAATGTTTCTTAATTTTGGTTACTTGAAGATGGGTGGACTTCAATTCAACAAGCTGGCTGGGGAATTCTGGGAGTTGAAGTCCATACATCTTCAAGCAGCCAAGGTCGAAAAACACTGACTTAAAGTAATCAAGAAAAATGTACCACATGTAACACACCCAAAACTTTGGCAAAAATTTTAATTTAGAAAGATGGATGAGTCTTTGGAGAAGAAATATGCTGAATATTTGCAGTGAACCTACCGATGAATCTAATATTTATGATCTCAGCAGTTGGAACTAAGAAAGCAGTGGGAACTAGGAAAGCAGTGGGAAAATACCCTACTTGGAAAAGATTTTGCTCAGTGGAAACTTTCACTACATATTTTTCTGCTTGGCTCATGCAAATAATAAACAAAGAGAGAGTCCTTGGAGAGATGCGACAGAATTAAAAACAATAAGTGACTTGGCCATTCACACGTTTACTAGAACAAGTCCTATTGGGCAATGTAATCCTTAACTGCCCACCAAATGTGTTGAGAATTATTTTGCAAAAGTCAAAAAGAGAAGGAATATTTTGAGGCCAGCCTCGTAATCTACAGAAAAGTATAAAAAACCATAAAATGCATGTCTAAACAGGAGGTCCTTAGAACTCTTCAAGGTAGATCAGTTTAACAAGCCAAAGTTATGAATTTTAGTACTACTTTTGTTATCAGGTTACGAGAACAGAGTTTTGCAAGTCTCAGTTTGCCTCTCCCACCTTTTATCTTTAAGATAAGTAAGGAGGATCAAGCCTGAGGTTCTTAAATTACATTTATGCTTTGGACCAGAGGTGGTATTCAGCAGGTTCTGTCCAGTTCTGGAGAACCGGTAGCAGAAACTTTGAGTAGTTCGGAGAACCGGCAAATACCACCTCTGACTGGCTCCGCCCCCATCTATTCTCTACTTCCCGAGACCCAGCTGATTGGCTGGGTCTTCTTTGATTGCCCTGCCCAGGAGAACAGAGCTGGAAAGCAGGTTAGCGAGGTGGGGTAGGAATGGGATTTTGCAGTAAACTTTCCCCAGGAGTGGGGAGGGTATGGAAGTTTTACAGTAATCTATAGAACAGGGGTCTCCAACCTTGGCAACTTTAAGCCTGGAGGACTTCAATTCCCAGAATTCTGGGAGTTGAAGTCCTCCAGGCTTAAAGTTGCCAAGGTTGGAGACCCCTACTATAGAATATAGAAATATAGAAAAAGGACTGCAGTTGAGCTCTTGTCTGAATCAGCCAAGATTTGTGTTATATGAAGGCCAAGAACTAAGCCAATGAATCTAGAGGAAAAAAGAAAAAAGTGACAAGCTGTTACAACTAGGTCATTTGTCATCCAATGCATGTCACCACAGCAGGTGGAAACTAATATATCCTCACAATCATACAGTATTGCCCAAGACACATACTTTACTACTTGGCTCAGTGAAAACAGTCAGTTACCAGTGAGATTTTTTTTAAATGTGGCTTTATTAAGCAGTAGCTTTGGGAAGGTAAAACTGATCCTTGCCTTATCCCAGATTCAGAACCGACCAGAGAACATGCATTCTCATTTATTTGGATGGTTTTATAATCTGTTCTATAATCTGTATAAGATATGGAGAGCTAAGAAATTGCAAAGAATGTCAACAAGGCAGCCGAGATGAAAGCAGATATATGATCTTGGCATTCAGAGAGAAAGTGAAAAGAATTATCCCCTCAGTCAAAGACAGAAGATAAAAGAGCTTCTTGAATACTTCAGCTAACTGAAACCAATGAAGGCGTTTTGTGTATGGAAACTGACTTCCCAAAATAAACTGCAAATATTGATCCTGGGCCTAAATCTGACAAAATATAGGATGTCATTGGGAAGTTTCAGTATTGAGCCACAATGACAAGGCCAAGCATGTCTGCATTAGTCCAAATCCTGAGTAAACTGAGAGTGTTGGATTAGAGCAGGGGTGTCAAACTCAAAGCCTGCGGGCCACATCCATGGGGTGCTTAGATCTGGCTCACAGAGCCAGCCTGGAAACAGCAAAGGACCGGCCCATGGTGTCTCTGCCAGTGAAAATGGAACGGGGGGGGGGGGGGGGCATGTACATTTGCTTAACCTGTAATGTATTTCATATAAATGCTGAGTCTAATAAGTGTTGTGGTCTGCCGGTGGCCTGTGGAACTGGCAGCAGAGTCGGACAGTGAGGAGGGACGTGGGCCAGTCCTGGAATCTGGGGAGGGCTCGGATGAGGGATCAGTATCCGACACAGAGATGGGGCCAGGGCCATCTGAGAGTTATGGGCTGACTCTGGAGCCTCCAGAATCAGCAAGGCAGAGGAACAGGGGGAGCCTGTTCCCAGTGCACGCTTGCACAGAGCTGCCAAAAAGCAAGAACAGTTAAGGCAAAAAGGGAGACTCAGGAGTAAGGCTCGGAGATAATTAGTCTCTTCCATAAGCCATAAAGGAGGAGCAAAGGGATATGAGTCTTTGCAGGAGTCAACTTTGTTCGTTCTGGTTGGTTTTAAATCTGAAGCTACGTGTTGACTTTGTGCTCCATTTGGCCTTGTACAGCTAATTGGCAATTTAATTGTTGGCAGCATTTCAAGGCAGATAAAGGTGGGTGATTATCAGCTTTATCCCGAAAGACTGTGGCAGTCTTCTGTTGGACTATTCATAAAGTGTTTGGGACTCATTATGGGCTGTGAATGCATATAATTCACAGCCATTGAAATATTTAAAAAGGGGTTTTGGGAAGAACGTGTGATTGTTATTGTCTCAGGAAGCCTTGGTCAGAACAGTGAGACCAAGATGGGTGTCCTGCCCATTTCTGGGTCCCAATGAAGCTCATCTATCACCCACCAAAGTAATCAATTCTATATGGCAAGAAAATGTAGATCTAACCTTGCCAGCAATATCAATCAACCACCTATGCAATCAACATAATGACAGAGATCCCAGCCAGGTTACCTTCATATTCAATGAATAATCTTTTATTTCACTCTTCAACTTCCTGTTCTATGCTGCTGGGCTTCTGACTTAATTTAGTTTTGCCATGGTGTTGATCACATTTCTTTTACCTGCCACCTGGAAATTATCTTTTTTTCAAATAAACTTTTTTTCCAAGTTATGCTTCCTTTATTTCTTTGGTGCCTTTTGTTTCCCAAGGGTGCAGGTTCAAAGGACAAATTGTGATTTGGAGTATGTGTGGTTCTGTGTGCAAGAACCAGTCAGGAACACTTCAAACCAAATGTGCCTTTTCCCAGTTTCATGCTTCAGCTGTGGAAAACATCCCAACAAGTCAAGGAAAATCAGCTAAATTATTACTGTAATATTGAATATGAAAAAAGAGAAATGATTAATGATATGGGCTCCATTTATTCCAGGTTTTAAATTTTAACTAGTGTAATTGTATTTAATATGCACATTCAATCTCATCATATTTAATGTTTGGTGTTTGCATTAAAACACTATGGCTGGTGGAGGGATTTAAATAATTTAACAACCAGTTTACCCAGGGTCAGGTTGGCAGTCGTGGGAGGTGTGGCCCATCACCATCCTCCACCATCCTCCAGCAGGATGAGCCTCCTGCAATGGCCAACCTGATACTGGGAGAACTTAAATTACCTCCCTCACTATCAAAGCGGATCCTGGACACTACACTGCAATGGAGAAACAGGCAATGGAGTGGCTGGTGCGAGAGAAAGAGGAGGAGCAGGGAGAAGAAAGAGTGAAAGCATGCCAGCCACTTGCTCATGCCAGCTTCTCCGTTGCCTGTTTCTCCATTGCAGCACAGCGCCCAGGAGCCATTTTGATAGCAGGGGTGGGTAATTTAACAACCAGTTCGCATGAAGCAGTGTGAACCAGCTGAATCCCACCACTGACTATGGCTCTACTTATTTTATAGAGAGCAGATCTTGATCCCAACTAGTTGTGTCCACCTAAGTGAGACCTTCACATGAACTTTCTTTCTAGAAGGGCAATTCAACAACTGACTTCTCCATAGGTTTCCTTGGAAAGCTTCTGAGAAATAACAGCCATGGACAATTAGGCAGAACCAAAGGCAGGTGGCTGCACTCAAGGCTGTGTAATTCTATAATAAGGGGTGCAGAAAGTATTATTTTCCAGGAGTTGTAAAACTTCTGCTTCCTGAGGATGCAATTTATGTACCAAATGTGATGTTGCTGCCGTGCAGGTGTGATCAGTCAAAAAGGAAGGGCCATTCTGGAAGCAAACAGATGGTATCTTGATGTAATCAGTGTAAATTATGGCGACTTATATACCTGGGTGCAATATAAAACTAACACACATCGCTTATTCCAGCCATTTCCTCATGTGCATGAAAGCGAACCAGCACTCATTAGCTTCCAGGAAAGCATATGGTCATAATGCACCAATACAGCAATAATAAAAATATATGGGAGCTTTGCTAGGGATAGGCGTCCTATCGGGAATTTCAGAATTCCATCAAAATGAAGTCACAGATTGTTGCAAAGTGAACGGTAATGCGCTTTTCTCCTTTGTTCTTTTCCTTAAAAATTAAAGGGGATGGCATCCATGTACTGCAGTTCTCGCTTTTTACTTTGGGCCTGTCTCTGGCTGTCAGGCTCTTTGACAGAGTCAGCAAAACAACTGTCAGGGTGAGTCTCAATGGTGCTGAGTTGAAGTTTTTGAAGCAGCTTCAAAGTGTTGCCAAGTTGGCGTGAAAAATCCTTGGAAAGCAACAGAGCATTATGGACACCTGAAGCAACACTCTTCCTTCTTTCTTTTTCATCTCCTGAATGTGATCTTCTGTCTGAAAGTGATGGATCCTTGTACATCTCAATTTTCAGACTCCCAAGGTGTCAATTTGTACTTGTATAGCAATAACAATGACACTCAAATTGATATACTGCCCCGCAGTGCTTTACAGAACTCTCTGGGCAGTTTACAATGTCAGGATATCGCCCCTAACAATCTGAGTCCTCATTTTACCAACTTTGGAAAGATGGAAAGCTGAGTCAACCTTGAGCCCGTCAGGATCGAATTCCAGGCTGTGAGCAGAGTTTGCCTGCAATGCTGCACTCTAACCACTGGGGCACCAGGGCTCTGAATTTTCTCTGTGTTAAACTTTGTTTCTTATGTTCCATGTACCCATTGTACTCCTGTCTTTAATTTCCTTGTTCTGCGTGGCAGAATCAGCAATTTATGTCTCTCAAAGGCTTTAAGCTACTCATATAAGTAACACTCTCAAAGATCATTAGGTCTTCCTCAGTTGCACGTTGAATGCCAGTCAACCCGCAATCCCCCATCAACTGGCAGCATACAGTCCATTGTTTTGGATTTGCTATTCACATGGTTTTCTTGGTAACAGTACAGGAGTTGTTTACCGCTGCTTTCTTCCACACAGTCTGAATTAATCTAGCCTTTGCCATTATCACTGCAGTGATCAACTGCCTCCAGCCTCTTCCTTATTACTGCTGTCCCATATAGGTATCTGCTTGCTTTAGCTGAGCAGCTAGGAAGACCTTCACACCTTAGGTGGTGTCTCTGCACTTCCAATGTTCTTTGCTCATCCAGAGGTGGGATTCTACCTGGTCGGACTGGTTCTATAGAATCGGTTGTTATAATTCTGCCCAGTTCGGAGAACCGGCAAATTGTGCCACTGGCTCACCCCACCCACTCACACCTTACCTGGCAAACTTGCCTGCTAAGTTGCTTTTTGTCCTCCTCACCCCCTACCAATCATCAGCTGTTCTGCTGTGCCAGGAGATTTAGATTATCTAGAAAGCAGGAAATTGTTGGATTTCTTGCTTTTTAGCTACTCTAAAAGCAGAGCTGAATTGAAGCTTCTATTTTTCAGTGCGGACTAGAGGTGGCATTCAGCAGGTTCTGACCAATTCTGGAGAACCAGTAGCAGAAATTCTGAGTAGTTCGGAGAACTGGCAAATGCCACCTCTGACTGGCCCCTCCCCCTCTATTCTCTGCTTCCCGAGTCCCAGCTGATTGGTTGAGTCTTCTTTGGTTGCCCTGCACAGGAGAACGGAGCTGGAAAGCAGGTTAGTGGGGTGGGGAGGGAATGGGGATTTTACAGTATCCTTCCCCTGCCATACCCACCAAGCCATGTCATGACACGCCCAGCAAGCCATGCCCACAGACCCGGTAGTAAAAAATTTTGAATCCCACCAATGGTGCAGATTCAGGTAGCAGATTGCAGAATTATAGATCTCTACATGGATCTGTGATTCTGTGAGCAACTCAGTGTGCCTGCCTGCTTTGCCTGATTTTGGGTACAAGCCATGCCCAGCCAGTCACAGGACCACCAAGCCACACCCACAAATTAGGCCATGCCCAGATAACCGGTTGTTAAGAAGTTTGAACCCCACCCCGGTGCTCATCCCTTCCAAAAACATCCTTCCCCCCATCATGATGAGCTAGCATATCAGGACATGTGTTTGTGTATGTGTGTGTACTTACTTAATCCTGTTAAGCCTCCTTAAGTCAAAGGCCTTCCTGATATCTGTGTGAATTCCTGAGTTCTTTGTGGGACTGACCTTGGTCTTGACTTCCTTTCCAGTTGTGCTGTCAGTCTTACTTTCAAGCTTGCTTTGGAGTTTATCCTTCAATCCACAGCTGCCTTTCCCCAGTGGGTCTTACTTCTTGGCTCACCTCAAACTAAGATCCCTGGCCAAGTTTGAAATCCAGACCTTCAGCTGGGAGTTTAAACCAGTGACAGTTTTGGGATGAATTTGGCTGCATGACGCTTGAGTTCACCAGAAAGGTGTCACTATGCATAGACATCAAGGCTGATGAACCAGGGGCCACAGTCAAGGGTCCTCCCAGGCTTAAACAGTGCAAATAATGATGGTGGCAGCAAAGGTTTGATTTCAGTATTTGAGTTGATACAGGCATTTGGAAATCTAGAACATATGATTCTGCTCATTGTACTTTGTATTCCTGAAGGGTTGAACTTGTCAATTTTGATTTCTTTCAGATTTCTCTTCTTTTTCTTGAAAGCTATCAGATCTTAAGATTGGTTTTTTTTTTTTTGAAGTTCACACCACATTTGTATGTTCAGGTAGTCCTCAACTTACAACAGTTCATTTAGTGACCGTTCAAAGTTCCAATGGCAAAACTGAGAAAAAATATGATCATTTTTCACACTTATGACCATTGCAGCATCTCCATAGACACATGATTTACATTTGGAGGCTTGACAAGTGTTTCATATTTATGATGGTTGCAGTGCCCTGGGGTCATGGTATCATCTTTTGCCACCTTCTGAAAGCAAAGTCAATGGGGAAGCGAGATTCATTTAACAACCATGTTACTAACTTAATAACTGCAGTGATTTGCACTTCACAAACGTAGCAAGAAAAGTCATAAAATGGAGCAAAACTCAGCAAATTTCTCACTTAGCAACATAAATTCTGGGATCAATTGTAAGTCAATGGACCCCCTGTATTGTATTACCAGAGGTGGTATTCAGCAAGTTCTGACCAGTTTTAGAGAACTGGTAGGGGAAATATTGAGTAGTTTCGAGAACCGGCAAATATCACCTCTGCCTGGCCCCGCCCCCATGTATTCTCTGCCTCCTGAGTCCCAGCTGATTGGCTGGGTCTTCTTTTGTTGGCCTGCACAGGAGAACAGAGCTGAAAAGCAGGTTACTGGGGTAGAGAGGAAATGGGATTTTGCAGTATCTTTCCCTTGGAATGGTGCAGGAATTGAGATTTTACAATATCCTTCCCCTTCCATGCCCACCAGGCCATGCCCACAGAACCGGTAGTAAAAAAAATGAACCCCACCACTGTCTATTACACATTGTTTCAAAGATACACACTTTGATTTGCAGATTTCCCTAATGTGCAGAAATTTTGCGAGAGAGAGAGAAAGAGAAAGAGAAAAGTCTAGTACAATGTCTTTGGTACATTGTTTTCATTAAGACAGAGGGAGAGAGGGAGAGAGACTAATGAAGGGCAAAATCCCTTTAACCTGAAGCTGATTTTGTTCTTGGCAATGTTTCAAGGCCATAGGACTGTGTGTGTTCACCTTGCATTCCTCTGTCTTTTTTCTGATTAGTCTTGCTTCTACCATGGCTACAGAATTATTGGGCTCTGTTAATTGCAATTAACTCCTAAATGTCATAAAAAGCTAGACCTGGCCAAGGAGTCATTGACTCTGAACAGCTTGAAACCATCTTCTAAAAGCATAGGAAACATAAACAATAAGTTTAAAATAAATATGGGAGAAAAATAGGTAAAAAAGAACAACACACAACATTGTTTAGATATGTATGTTTATGCATTTTTTGTGCTAAAAATATTGAAACAATGTGTAATAGACAGTGGTGGAATTCAATGTTTTGTGCTAAAAAATATTCTACATAAAAGTTCATGATAATTTACACTTTCTCATAAGAGTGGATTTTCTTGGGACTCCTAAACATGTCTCTACAAACCCCTCAGTAGGCCAACTATAGTGAGAAGAACTAGTTTAATAGACTGTTTGCCTTCTAAGTGCCTCAGCAGTGGTGATTTATATTTGGAAGGACCCCAAACCTCTTTTGCATTGGAGAAAATATATGATTTTTATCTTGGGTGTTACTGCTTTGTTCCATTCTGCCTGCTTTGCAAACTACATTCCATTTCATAGAAGTGTTGAAATGTAACACCACTAAAAAGTTTTATGCAAGTGCATTTATGAACATTATATGATTTATTAGCACACATAATGTTGGAAAACTGATTAACGCACACATTGCCAAAGGTGGAGGCAATGGGGTGCCTATCTTGGATCCTGCCTGATCCAAGTGCCAACAGAGGGAAGATCACATAACTTTGACAATTATTGCAGTCTTTCTTTTTTGTTATTGTAGATGTAGAATGTTAGCACCCACCCCTCCTAGAAAAAAGAAATGTTTTTGGAAATATTAAAAAAGGCAGAATATTACATTTCCCCTAAAAGAGAAATAGAAATCTTAAGGGAAACAGAATCTAAGAACTTCAGCTCCCTGCCTTCAGCACATATTTGGTGCCCATTGAGAAGGATTGGGCCAGCTTATCTACAAAACAAAAGACCTTCAGCTCCAGGGTGATGGGATTAAGGCATGACCCTCCAGGACATAATAGGATTATCAGCAGGGCTCACTGCATTGTAAAATCACCTGGGGACATTGAATCACTCTCCAGGCTTCAACCAAACTTATCTCAGACAAACTCCTAGCATGGAAGTCTGACAACAGCCAGGAGTGAGCTGCGAGGAGTTCACCCAGGTTCGGGCGGACCCATTGCTAACGTTATGGCTGATTCAGCGAACCGCCAAATCCTACCACTGGCTGGCCCTGCCCACTCACTGCTGCCCCTCCCAGGAGTTTCCATGCAGCCCATTTTGGATGCCAGGTAAGTGCAGGGCCTGCACGGAGGCTTGGGGAGGGGAAAAATGGGCCTCCTGGAACTTCCAGAAGTCTTAAAACGGGCCCGCTTGCAGCCTCTGGGGGAGAGGCAGTTTTCGCCTTCCCAGAGGCTCAAGGAAAGCCTCTGGAGCAAGGGAAAGACAAAAATGCTTCCCCCCCACTTTGGTGCAGGAAGCCGACTAGGCCATACCCATCATGGCCACGCCCATCCAGCAACCAGACAGAGAACCTGTTGCTGAAATTTTTGAAGCCCAGCCCTGACTACAGTCAATAGAATACATTTCTTGCACAGGAACAGGAAGCTCAAGGTCAAAGCCCAAGAGAGGGTATAAATAACCCTCATTCTTCACTCCATGTGGTCAGCTGCCCACGTGGTCCTGTCCATCAATAAACCATCTTTCCAATCAGCCTCCATGTTTCTGGTGTCTTTCTCCCCACTTGGAACTGAACCAACACATTCAGTCCTTTAATGCTTTTTGTTAGCAAGGAGGAACAAACTGCATAGTGAGCTTCAGTAGCTCGCAGGACTTTTGTGGAGCAGCTTGTAATGAAAAAGATAAATCTGTATAAGCAGCTGTGCAGAAAATGTTAACCGCAGACCTTTTAAAGATCCACTCTGGTAGTCAGGAAGTTGACTATGGAAACAGACGAGTGGCCTTTTGAAACAGGATTACAGCAATGTCCAGTCGGAATGAAATACGGTAAATTGTTCAAGAAAATGGAAGCTTATTCATTTTATCCCAAGCCTTCTCTAAATCAACAAATGTACCATTTGTTTTCTTCCACTATCAGCTCATCATTTCTCTTAATGCCTGAGCATGCCGTTACTTCTGCTTCACCTACCAACTAGAGCCCACTGTAACTACATAGCCGAAAAGGCGTTAAGAGTTGTTAACCTAATCTTACATAGCTTTTTCTCTGGTAATATTACACTAATAACTAGAGCATACAAAACATTTGCTAGACCAATACTCAAATACAGCTCATCAGTCTGGAACTCACATTATGTATCTGATATTAACACAGTTGAGGAAGTCCAGAAATATTTCACAAGAAGAGTTCTCCACTCCTCTGCTCGTTGCAGAATATCTTATGCCACCAGACTTGAAATTCTAGACCTAGAAAACCTAGAACTATGCTGCCTTCAGTTCAGTCTAAGTATAGTGTGTAAAATTATACAATGCAATGTCCTACCTGTCAATGAATACTTCAGCTTCAACCATAACAACACAAGAGCAAACAATAGATACAAACTCAAGGTTAACCGCACCAAACTTGATTGCAGGCAATACGACTTCAGCAACAGAGTGGTCAATGTCTGAAATACTCTACCTGACTCTGGTTTCTTCCCCAAACCCCAAAAACTTTAACCTTAGACTGTCTACTATTGACATCACCCCTTTCCGAAGAGGTCTGTAGGGGGCGTGCATAAGCGCACCAATCGTGCCTACCATCCCTGTCCTATTGTTTCTTTTTATTTATTTTTTTCATTTTTCTTATATGTATCTATGTATTCATAACTATGTTTTTACTTATACCTATTATCTTGTAAGTAATTGACAAAAATAAATAAATAAATAATAAACAATTGCGGGGGCAGAGGGGTGGGTGGGGAAACAGGAGGCCCAGAGATTTTCATCTCTTTTGGAATAGATCAAGTTAACACATTTGCTTAAAAATATCTTGTTTATGTTGGAGGATCAAAAATTTGAGATGGTTGGATAACTGCATCTAAAACCGAAAAGAAGCCCATCCCTCTGACTTCTCAGAAATGTACTATCAGTAATGAAGTTAGAGTGAATAGAGAATTTAGGGAACTTCTGACCTTAAAAAAATAACCCATGATGTTTTATTTTAAATATTCCTCTGGCAAATGCTGCCAGGAGTAATTTTGCTCACCCAGATGAATTTCTTCATCTCATCTTCCACCCTATCAAATGGGTGCATACCTTTCGTAGCTAGTTGGAAAACGGATGATGATGCATGTAACTGTAACTTTGTTGCTTGTATCCTTACGATTTATATTGACTGTTTCCTAGTATGATTTGATTACTTATTGTACCCCATGACTATTATTAAGTGTTGTACCTTATGATTCTTGATGAATGTATCTTTTCTTTTTATGTACATTGAGACAGTAGTGGGATTCAAAATTGTTTACTACTGGCTCTGTGGGCGAGGGTTGGTGGGTGTGGCAGGGGAAGGTTACTGCAAAATCCCATTCCCTCCCCATCCCACTGACCAGCTTTCCAGCTCCGTTCTCCTGTGCAGGGCAACAAAAGAAGACCCAGCCAATCAGATGGGACTCAGGAGGCAGGGAATAGATGGGGGCGGGGCCAATCAGAGGTGGGATTTGTCAGTTCTCCAAACCATTCAAAATTTCTGCTACTGGTTCTCCAGAACTGGTCAGAACCTGCTGAATACCCACCTCTGGAACATTCCCAACCAGGCACAACATTTTTCACCATTACTCAAACAAACCAACGAGCAAAATAAAAGCAGTAATTTCCATCTGATGGGCTTTAGAGAAACTTCAGGATGGGACTTAGGAACTGAAATGATTCAGGGTGATTTGGGGACTAGAGACTAAGGCATATGAAGAATGGTTACAGGAACTGGGCCAGGGGTGGGATGCTACTGGTTCTGCCTGGCTCTGTAGAACCGATAGCTCTGAAGAGCAACAGACACAGAACCGGTTCTGTGTCTGCTGCCATTTGGCTCACTTGCCTGCCCGTCCTTTAGTTCCTGCTTTTTCAACCTCAGCTGCTTTGCGTGGCACAGCAAAACGTAATTACAGAACTGTTAGGAACACCGGTTGAATCCTACCCCTAAACTGGGCTTGGCTAGTCTGGTGAAGAGAAGGACCAGGGGAGACATGATAGCAGTCTTCCAAGATTTGAGGGGCTGCCACAGGGAGGAAGGGGTCAAATATTTTCTAAAGTGGCTGAAGGCCAAACAAGAAAATAATGGATGGAAACTGAACAACCTGGAAATAAGGAGAAACTTTCTGACAGTGAGAAC
Source organism: Laticauda colubrina (assembly GCA_015471245.1). NCBI lineage: Eukaryota > Metazoa > Chordata > Lepidosauria > Squamata > Elapidae > Laticauda > Laticauda colubrina. The sequence continues at coordinate 14,796,374 of BLBF01000055.1, read as the reverse complement.
AATCAACCAGTGGAACAGCTTGCCCTCGGAAGTTGTGGGAGCACCATCACTTGAGACTTTCAAGAAGAGATTGGACTGCCATTTGTCAAAAATAATGTAGGGTCTCCTGCTTGGGCCCCGTTGGACTAGATGACCAACAAGGTCCCTTCCAACTCTGATTATCTGTTATCTGAGATTGTTGAAGATATAGCAAGTCTCATATGTCTTGATAAAGAGCCCTTATGGCTCAAATGTTGGAAAAGATAAGACAAGCAGAAAGAGCTGCACCCTCTTGGTCTGGGCCCTAATCCAGATCACTGCTAGACAAAACTGTAGAGGCCAGGAGACATACTTAATAAAATTGGCAACTGGAGACCGGGGTGGATGTGTTAGTTATACAACATCTCTGGAAGGCACATCTTTCTGGTACCCCCTCCTATGGGGAGGGGAGTTAAAATATTTATAGGTCATTCAGCCTATTGGAAGCTTATCAGCAGGGCTCGCTGCATTGTAAATATCTATGCATATCTATGTTACTTATTTTCTTGCAGCAAATTGGCAGGAAAAAAACCAGCAATTATCCAGCAGTTTGGCTTGTAAATTAATGTTTAATTAATTATACAATTGTATGCCAAACATCCAAGAACAGAATAACAGTTTGGAAAGGACCATGGAGATCTTCTAGTCCAGGGGTCTTCAAACCTGACAGCTTTGAGACTTGTGGACTTCAACTCCCAGAATTCCTCCTCCAGTCATGTTAGCTCAGGAATTCTGGGAGTTGAAGTCCACAATCTTAAACCTGCCAAGTTTGAAGACCCTTGTTCTAGTCCAACTCACTGCTCAAGTAGGAAATCATATACCATTTTAGATGAATTGTTGTCTAATCTCTTCTTAAAAACCTCCAGTGTTGGAGCTCCCACAACTTCTGGAGGCATGTCATTCCACTGATTAATTGTTCTCACTGTCAGGAAATTTCTCCTTAGTCCTAGGTTTATCCTTTCCTTGATTAGTTTCCATCCATTGCTTCTTCTTCTGCCTTCAGGTGCTTTGGAGAATAGGTTGACCTCCAAATCAAGAGTAGATGAGTTCCTCCCCTTTCTGCATATGCCAGCCTGCACCAAAACATTATGTCCAGTTGACAGCACTGCATTTTAGAAAGGACATTGACAAGCTAGAATGTGTCTAAGAAGGGGACACCCAAGATGGCAGGAAGTCTGGAAGGAAAAAATACTTAGAAGAAGAAGTTGCAAGAAAATTGTGGGAGATGTAATAGCTGTCTTCAGGTTTTTGAAGCCTTGCCAGGTAGAATATGAGAAAGAATTATTTTAGAAGACAGGAAAAAAAAAACATACAAGGTGATACATTTCAATGGATTATCAGGGGAAAAAATTTTAATGGTAAGAAATATTCAACAATGAAACAGATTGTCTTCGTTGAACACCTCCTTTGTTGGAGACCAGATGAACCTTGGTCAAGAATGCTGTAAATATGGATTTCTGAACTGGGCAGGGGTTTGGATTGGATAATCTCAAAAATCTCTTCTAATTTTTACATTTTATGGTTCTTTGATCTTCCTCATGTAGAATAAGTAGTTGATAGCAGTAGTTGATAGTGTATAGTTTCTCTTGTTATTTTCTTGAGGTGACAATAAACTAAACTAAACTAAACCAAACTTTTCTTCTATACTGCTATTAACTCAGGGTGTGAGAACAGAAATGGAATCATCTATATTAGCTCCTGGGAGAAGATCTTTTACTAATAGAAGCTTCCACTGTGAAGAAAGAATGGCTTACATCAGAGAAGACAGATTTAAAACATGACTAAATGTAATATGTCCCTGATGTCCAAACTAGATTTTCATGGTTGCTAATTAGTAAAAGCAAAGCTTGCAAGAGATCCTGATTTCAGATCTTACCATGCTTTGAACTGGTTCTACAAAGGATTGAGTTTTGAGATTGCCTATCCATATAAAAGAACAGACAGGTAATACTGAAACAAGATAACCAAACTGCATTGCTTCAACCAAACTTGCATTTTTCTGTGTGATCTCAGCCATCTTCTTCGTAATCTCTTTCTGGCTTTGTTTGTGTCATCTGCTAGACCAGAAGGTGGGCAACTATGGTCCCTTTATGGCCTGCAAACGTCGACTCCCAGAATTCCTAAGACAGCCAGTACCATAAGTGCTATTACTGTATAATAATCTATTTTATCCATTTTCCTTCTGTACTGTTAACACATCACTCAATGATAGTAAGCTTGGGAAATATCTTCAGCAACCCAGAAGCTTCTGGAGCCTCAAGCTGGCCTTTTTTCTTTTTTCTTTTAGCTGTGATCATCATTTCTTGGGAATCAGCTCAAGTTGATGGTTCTACTAGAACAGGGGTGTCAAACTCAAGGCCTGGAGGCCAAATTCGGCCCATGATGTGGTTGGATCTCACCCAGCATGGCTTCGGCCTAGTCTACCCAATGCGAAGAGGAAACTTGCCAGCTGAGTGGCATTAAGCTGGCCACACTTACCTGGTTGGCCACACCCATCCAGTCAGCCATACCCACCTGGCCTCCCAAAGTCAACCCAACCCTGATGTGGCCCTTAGATGAAATATAGTTTGTCACCCCTGTACTAGACTGATTTCTCACAGCTCTGTCTTCTTTCTTTGCAATAGATGACCTTGGCTATTTATTCTGACAGGGATATAAGCTAGAGCTTATCGAGACATGGGGTTAAGCCATGTTCACTGAGAGGAGAAACAGATTTCTTTTTTCCTTGGGAAGTCAGAATTCTGAAGAAGCTCGCTATTATCTTTGTTCAACCTCCAGGTTTTGTGGGTTAAATCTTTGTCTGCAGAGAATAACTAACCTCCTTCCTTAATTGTCTGACGGAGCAGGAAAAAGCTTCTTTGACTTGTGAATATGTTGGCAGAATCAGAAAGCGGGAAGATTCTGGGAGTTAAGTGCTTCTTATAATCTCTATTCACAGTCTCACACTTAAAATCTGGAAAGAAAAGACAGACTATAATCATATTCTTAAAAATAAACATGCTGGATAAACTTTGTTCAGTGAAGACCTTGGCATGAGTCCAACAAACCTTATTAAGTCAAAACTCTTTTCAGACAGAATGTTTACTAGATTTAAAGCGCTGAGATAGTCGACAGACCATAATCTGACTCCATCCATCCATCTATCATATCCTGGGCAGGGGATTGTATGAAATGATTTCCTAGATACTTTCCCATGCTTTGATTCTAGGAAACAACTTTTACATTCTGTAAAACTGTCACTGTATGGAAGAAAACAAGCCAAAAAGTCTTAATATTCTCTGTTCTGATCAATAAAAGGCCAAAAATCTCAGGAAAAAAAAAAGAAAGGAAAATAATGTTGGCTGTGCCTCTTTAAAGTGTAAATTGATAAAATGCTCAGCAGAGGTTGTATCTCCACACATGTATTTTATCTTAAGAAGTTTATAAGAGAAACCTGAGGCCAGCTTGGCAGAAACATGTTTTTTTGGTTGCAAGGTTATTTTGAGATGGATGCTGAAGTTCTTCTTAAAAGTGCCAGATTCTAGAATGTTCTTCTTTCTGGCCCAGAGTTCCTAGCAACATATACTAGCTTCGTAGTCAGTAGGGTTCACCTCAGATTAACCACCATTAAAAGTATTTTTTGTAAAATAATGTTCTTGGTACCCTCTGAGCTTGATTGTTCCCTTGCAGTGCATTGATGATGTTACCTCGTTTGGCAACATCATCAATGGTAATGTAATTTGTTTACTCAGTATAGTATCTTATCACAACCATACTATATCTCCTTCACATAAGCAAGGATCTTGTTTCTTGGCTTAACTGGTTAATTATCTGGACTGCTGTATATATTTATTTTTGATGATTTTATTGTTTTAAATGTTCTTTTATTGTTTGAATTGCTTGGAGTCATTAGTTGAGATGGATGGCTACAACACCCTCCCCCCCCAATTCTTGTGAACACTTGCAAAGTGGAGTGGTCTTATGAAATATTGGTCTCTTTCTTTCTTTCTTTCTTTCTTTCTTTCTTTCTTTCTTTCTTTCTTTTTTTCTTTCTTTCTTTCTTCCCTTCCTTCCTTTTTCTTTCTAATGTTACTTTAATTTTGAAATGTGGGGGTCATTTTGAGAATGATAGTTGGCCCAGCAGTTTTGGGAAGTGTATTCCTAACTGCAGGCTTGGCTTGTTGTGTGAACTTGATGATTGTGGCATAGCCAATAAAATATAGTTTAAATTAACCACCAATTAATTATATGAGTAGAAGAAAGAGACAAGTCTATCAGTTTCAGATTTCAAAGTTGTTTTAAAAAAGAATGGTCACCTTTGGATGAAACAACAATTCAATGGACATATCCAGCAAATGTTCTTGGCCTCAATATTTGTCACTTTCTTTGAATATTTTCTTTTTTTAACTCCCCAGTCTAGTCTATAGTCCTGGAATGTCCTGGTTTCCCATCCAAGTATTTACCACTCTGATCGGGCTTAGCTGTTCAAGATCAGCAGCTCCATTTAAGCCAGCATTTAATTCTCCATCCCCAAAAATGAAGTATTATCTTGCCTTCCATCTGAAACTCCACGTGGTGAAGCTTTCTGCTCTCCTACCAATATGGTGCCATGTTTTTGAGTTGGCAGTCTTTTCACAATTGTTGGCTTTGTATGATGCAACATATGAAAATTAAACATACACCATTATGGATGTACACATACAAGGAGGGGAAGTAAATACAGCTGCAAAATAGATACCGGCACTTCAAGTCTGTCTCCAAAATGGCCAGGTTTCAAGGGGTCTTCCAGACAATTTGCTTTTTCCGTCCCAACCTTTTTGAGTTCAGCTTAAAATGTGCTTGAGATTGGTCTGAGCTGTTTTGACTATTTACTCACATAACTGGACATCCCAGTGCTATGAGAACAGTCTTGTTTATGTTGCTCGGTTTAGAGCTTGCAGAGAACTACCCACCTATCGCTGGTTTTTTTAGAGCTTTTAGGATTACCCTTCTGTTTTCTAAGATTTATCCTGATTTCTGCAGCCCGGATCAGGTAACTGGATCTCTGTGTTTAATGGTTCAGTGAGAGTTCAAAACAAAGTACTCACTGTACCTTCATGGAGTCTTCACAACCGAAGCTTCTATGGGTAGTCCTCGACTTACAACTACAATTAAGCCCAACTTTGTATTGCTAAGTGAGGCAGTGGTTCAGTGAATTTTACTCCATTGTTACAATCTTTCTTCCCACACTTGTTAAGTCAATCACGGAAGTTGTTAAGTTAGTAACATGATTGTTAAATGAATCTTCCGCATTGACTTTGCTAGTCAGAAGGTTGTAAAAAGTTATCACGTGACCCTGGATACTGCAACTATCATAAATATGAGCCAGTTGCCAAAAGTCTGAATTTTGATCATGAGACCATGGAGATGTTACAACAGTCATAAGTGTGCAAAAAGGTCACTTTTTCGTTGCAACTTTGGTCATTAAATGAATTGCAGTAAGTCAAGGATTACCTGTATTCTCGTCCTAGATGCTTCTAAATGGAAATAGATCTTTATTCCTAATTATCTGCAAGGAAAACAGGATCAGTTTGTTGTCCTGAAGTTACATGCAGCTTCATGATCTTCGACTTTTGCTCCTTTCCCAGTTGTGTAGCTACTCAACATTCAAGAGGATCGGTTGACAAACAAGTTGATTCCTAGCTATGCCGATCTACCAGTAGTTTGGATCATGATCCCATCAGCAACACCTAGTAAATACTAGAGCAGTGTTTCTCAATCTTGGCAGCTTTAAGATGTGTAGAAGTCTAAAACCCAGATGCTGGTTGGAGCATTCTGGGAGCTGAAATCCACACATCCAAAAATAGCCAAGGTTGAGAAGAATTTCCTTGAAGGTATGCAATCATGGTTATGTCAACATCAAAATAAGGAGGAGAAGTTATCACTTCAATGGTGGCAGGGGAAATCAGGGTTCTCCACAGGGAACTGGCCTGGGTGATTAAAGTCCTTTCCTTTCTTACATGTGTTTCATACAATTTATCCATCTTAATTTTGTGGCCTCCCCTTCCCCTTCTGGAATCCCTTTAGCTTAGTGGCCCCCAACCTTTTGGGCATCAGGGACTGGTTTCATGGAGAGAGGTATTTCCTCCGTGGAGCAGAGGGGTATGGTTTTGCATGCTGCCTGCATCCCACAGATGAGGGCTTCACTTGTTTTGGTGGTCCAATTTCTGGCATGCTGCAGATTGGTTCCAGTCCATGGACCAGGAGTTGGGGACCCCTGCTTTAGCTGATAAATACTTGTAACAAAAAAGAGTGGGAGATTATCATAATATTGAATATCTATACACACACATACACACCCATCTACAAAGAAGAATATTTGTAGCTCAGGATTGAAATGAGGGGTCCTTGGTGCTCTCTGAGCTTGCTTGTTTTCCTGAAAAGATTTCATTACCTAACTAGGTAACATCATCAATGCTAGTAAGGAGTGCAGTTTGCTGTCAGTTTATATTCTGATGACTTGCCTGTCTGTGTGGGTGGGTGTGGTGTTAGAGATTCTTTGGTTGGGCTGTTTCTTTGGTTGGCTCTTTGACAGTTCTTTGATTGGGGTTGTAGAATGTTAGCACCCATCCCTCTCCTAGAAGAATGAAATAGTCTAGGAAATATTAAAAAGGCAGAATAATTCCCCTAAAAGAGAAGTAGAAATCTTAAGGGACACAGAAACTCAGCCCCAGCAGATACATTTGGTGCCAGTTTATCTACAACACAAAAGTCCTTCAGCTCCAGGGTGATAGGATCAGCCCTCACTCAAAATCCATACCAGGACAAAGCCATTAAACCATAAAAAGAATTGCCCAAAGCTCCTTCATTACATCACCCAGCAAGATTCAACCAAGACTGGGACTCAAGACAACCTACAAAGTTAAGTTACCTGTGCATGGCCCCATGGGAGTCTGACAACCAATCAGGATACATTTCTTGCCACAGGAACAGGAAGCAAGTTTAATGCCCAACAGAGGTTATAAATCTCTCTCCCTCTCTCACCCATGTGCTCTATTTTGCCCAGGACCTCAAACCATGTGGTCCTGCTGTCCACCATTAAACCATCCTTCCAAACAGTCTCCATGTTTCCAGTGTCTTTCTTCCTTCTTGGAACTGAACCCAGATGGACATTTCTGCCAACACGGTATTGCTCACTTGATTGATAGATTGATTAATTGATTGATGATATTACCTAGTTAGGGTAACAGAAGATGTGCAAGAAAACAAGCAAGCTCAGAGAGCACCAAGGGACCCTCCTACATATCTTCCATATATATATATATAT
>BLBF01000055.1:14776074-14788671 GCA_015471245.1 Laticauda colubrina | reverse complement strand
CTCTCTCTCTCTCTCTCTCTCTCTCTCTCTCTCTCTCTCTCTCTCCCTCCCTCCCTCCCTCCCTCCCTCCCTCCCTCCCTCTCTCTCTCTCACACACACACACACTCCCCTATTTATCATCTAGCATTTACCTATCATCTGCCTAAAATCTATTATGTCTCTCTCTCTCTCACACACACACATCTATCATCTAACATCTATCATTTATCTGTCATCTATCCTCTAACATCTATCTAATCTATTTATTATCTCTCTATCATCTATCAATCTGTCATCTATCTATCTATCTATCTATCTATCTATCTATCTATCTATCTATCTATCTATCTATCTATCTATCTATCTAAATATCATTTAGCATCATTCTAACTGATGAAATGATAAACCAATGACTGGGATATCCCATTTCAGACTGCAGGTGATTAAATGCTACTTAAATTAAATATAGTTTCATGATCATTGTAACCATCCTCTAATCTAACCCCTGGCCAAGAACTTTACTGAATACTGTGGAAGGCTGAATTTTTTTCTAAGTGCAGGTAAATTGTTCCAGATTGAAGCCCCAGCATGTTCAGGGTGGTAAGAAAAAAATCCTGCCCCCAAACTTGGAAGGGTTCTTGCAAGTCCATATATATTTTCTAACCTATTGTCCTCCAATTGCATTGGATTTCCAGAATTCCTTGTCATATAATATTAGTCCATTTTGAGATCATGGAGATGGTAGGTATAGATGATGCTGTAATAGGTGGCCTGTAAAATCCTTTCCTATGGATGAGATTATATTACTGACCCTCGTAGAATGAAAATGACTTTCTAGAATTATCTGTAAGGTTCCAGGTGTGTCCCTGATATTTGCGTAATACATCTGACCGTGTCTTTTGCAATTGGATTCATGGATAACATGATTAAAGTATCTGTGATGGATTTAAGACGGTTTGTGGTTTTTTTGCCTGAGAGAAAAACTGTCATTTTAAGAGATGCCTAAAAGTCATCGAAATAATATTTTCCATTTTTTTAAAAAAATTCCTTTGATGCTGAATTGATACACACACACAATCCTGCCAAATACCTGATTTTTCACAGAATGATCTTTCACTGAAGAAAGACTTCTTACATGCATTCTGCAAAGTTCATAGACCTCTACAGTTTATTTTAAGAGACTGGTATTTGTTTAGCATACTTTTATGTCAATTATCTAATCAGAAACAGACATACGGCATCTTATGCAGTGAAAGATATCAAGGAATGTCTGACACACTTCAAAGCAACAAGAGTTCAAGATCCATCTGAAATGCAAGACTCCATATGAACTTTCCCACCCTTTTCTCACTTAATTGGATTTTTTAATATATATGATCAGCAGATATATTTCTTCTAGCTGACTTGTACAGAGTGGCTTGCTGGATAGACTATTGGTTAGCTTTGCTTAAGTCAAAAGTAACTTTTGACGTAAGTGTCATATTAACTAATGCTAAACAAAAAGAGAAGGTCAAAAAACATGACACAGAACCAGAAGAAGATGGAGATACAACATCAAAGATACACTAGAACAACATCAATTAACAATAGCTAAGGCCACCACAGAAGGAGGAGGAGGAGGAGGAGGAAGAAGAAAAGCACTAATGCTAATTTGAGAACAAAGGGCATTTATTTTTCTACAGAAAATAAAGTAATATGAAGCTTAGGGTCTTATATTGAAGAATTCATAGCTGTGGAGTTCAAATATCTTATAGCAGTGTTTCTCAACCTTTGCAACTTGAAGATGTATGGATTTCAACTCCCACAATTCCCTAGCTACCTATGTTCACCAATGAAGTCCAAGTTGCCAAAGTTGAAAAGCACTACCTTACATGCTTATGACATCATATGAGTTTAGTGCAGGAGGCAGCTAGTTGGCTTCCTTCTCCTGCATTTCTGTGTCATCATAGCATATTGTCAGAGGATAGGATAGCTAGCTAGCTAGCTAGCTAGCTAGCTAGCTAGCTAGCTAGATGGATGGATGGATGATAGATAGACAGACAGATAGAATGTGCCATCAAAGTTGAGGTAATATGACATAAGCAACCACTAGGGTATTGTAATGATGTTCTTAACATAAATAATCACTAACTATTCACCACTGTTGGTTATTGGCCAGTAGGCCATATGTCTTCACATGTCACTTTATTTATTTGTCTCCAACTTCCAAAACATTCTTAGCTTGGTTCCTCCTAGTATTTTGGACTTGGTAACTTCCAGTCACATTTCCAGGTTTAAGGGTTAGGAATAGCAAGAAGGGAGATGCAGAACCAAACGGTTCTGTTTATTTTGAAAAACATCAGTTTTTTATTGCTGGTGGTGCAGTGGATAGAATGCAGTGATACAGGTGAACTCTGTCCCTAGTCTGGTGTTCAGTCCTAATGGGGCTCAAGCATGGACTCTGCTTTCCATCCTTCTGAGTTTGATAAAATGAGGACTCAGACTGTTGGGGGAAATGTGTTGACACTGTAAACTGTCCAGAGAGTTCTATAAAGCACTACTACTGCTATTTATATGAAAAATGGGAAAAATTACTAAGTCTAATAATAATGATAATTGCAACCAGTTAAACAAACATTCATTGCATTTTTGTTTATATTAAACTGGATTCATTTATTAAACAAATTTATATGGCTAACCAACAAACATGCAATGACATTTGATTAATACCCAAGATTATGTTGTGAACTTTATGGCAGAACAGGGATTTGAACCTGGATATTCCCAATTTTGATATTATGAGCTATCACACCAGTCCCATCTGTTTTAAAAAAACTGTCCCAAATTAAGCTGCCTTAGTATATATTAGCCCTTTCCATGCTGCTACTTTCCAAAGCATCCAACTGCAATTTTTGTAATTCTCAGCCATCAAAGACTTTGGCCATAATTCCAACCAGCACATTTGGACAATTGAGGAAAGCTGGGACTATTTACCAAGCAACAAGCTGCATGTTAAGTCTTCCTTTGTGATACTTTTGGAAAGAGGGCTAATTCGAGATATTGGGATGTGTAGGAGGTGTTGGGTGTGGGTGAGACAAAGCATCTGGAATAAGAGAGAATTAAACACTGTGCTGTCCAGACAGTATATAGGTAATCGGAATTGAGTTAGTTAAATTAGAATTGGGAGCTGTCCCTTTAAGGGAATGCCTCATGGTAAATGTAGTTAATGTATCCTGGGAAATGTAGTTCATGTCATGTGGTCACATCTATGATACTGATTGGTTATTGAATTGACCTTTGGTGGGGTTGGGGGAGGTTCCTTCACTCTTGCCTGGACCCCAGCAGCGGGCTGGTGCCTCACCCCCTTGCTCCTTCGTTATGGGATGAAAGATCACTATTCTTTTACACTATGAAGTCAGCTGTGCAAAGAATTGGACATTAGATGGATACATAACCATATACACGACATAACCATGAGTTATATTTGAGGATGGCTGGTGATCCATCTAATATCCAATTGTTTACACAGCTGACTTATGACCATTTTTGACACGACCGTTGCAGCATTCCCATAGTCACATGATCAAAATTCAGACACTTGGCAACTGACTTGATCAGCTTTTGTGATCTTCTGTCAAGGAAAGTCGATCAGGGAAGCCTGACTCATTTAACAATCATGTTACTAACTGAACAGCTACAGGGATTCACTAAACAACTGCGACAAGAAAGGTCATAACATGGGGCAAAATTCAGTTAACAAATGACTCACTTAGAATAAGGGTTAGGGAAAAGAAATTTTGAGCTCAATTGGGGATTATCTGTATTAATAAGGGAGGTATCGAGCATAGGTTTTGTGAATAACGTTTGCATAGGTTTTGTGAATAACAAGTCATGAGAATTTCAGAAGATTCCCACAGAGCTGTCAAGCTGCACTTATCCATTGTCTCCTTTTCATTGGGATATATTCAATTATGAGAACGTTCCTGCTACTCTGGAATCCTTGGGTGTTTGGAATTCCATTTCTTGTCGTGCAAGGTAAATTTAATTGGAAATAACACAATGTTCTTTTGTGGAGAAAGAAGGGATATTTTCACCCTCAGAGGCAAGAGGAGGGCCTGTGATCTAGGATTGTATTTCTTGCTTTTAGTGGAATATCTCGAAAATCAGCAGGAGCAGATTGTAGGGATGCTACAAAAGAAGAAAAACAAGGCAACTCGTCATGGCGCCTTGGAATATGGAAAATTCCAAGAATAGTTTGGCTTCCATGTTGAAAAAAAAAAAGAGTTGCTTTTGGCCAGAAATGAAACTCAATAAAACCAAGGAATTGTCCATGCCACATCTCTTCTTTAAAGAAGCAAAATTCTATCTTCTGTTGGACTGTACTGTGGGTAAAATTCAATATGATAAGGGAAGATTTATGCTATGCCTGATCTTCCTTTCAGATCATAGGAGCCAGAGGATTTATTAGCTCCATTTATAGGCAGGCTTTCTTCCTACAACAGATCCAGAGAAAATGTGACAGCCACAAAAGGAAGGGAGAAGAGGAAGGGTGATAGGAAGGAGAACATACTGTCTTAGGGTTAGGAACAAAAGAGACTCATGTTGCTTCTCATCTAAGGCGGGGTTTTGATGAAGGACAGAGCTGAGTTGTAACATATTTCTTGGAGCTTTGCCTCATAAATTATCCTCATTACAATTCATTGGGAGAGGGAGACCAGCAATCAGTATTATTTTTCTGTACTGGATTCCAACCTGCAGTAATCAATGGTTTTATAGTCAAATGACCATAACTGGTTGGAATCACACATAGTTCCAAGGCAGCAATGTTCCTGAGGCTACAGCTACACGTGACCATTATATCCATAGATATATTTACAAAACAAAGGAAAGATCTATCTATCTGTCTGTCTGTCTGTCTGTCTATCACTTCTCTCTCTCTCTCTTATCCACACCCATCCACACCTACACCTATCATCTATCTTTTATCTACCATCTATCTACTATCTATTTATTATCTCTCTATCATTTATCATCTGTCTCATATCTACCTAATTTATTATCATCATGTCCCCCCCCCTCTCTCTCTCTGTTTCTTTCATCTGTCTGTCTGTCTGTCTGTATCTGTCTATCTATCTGTCTGTCTGTCTATCTATCGATCTATCTATCCATCCATTTATCTGTGTGTTTTTACTGTTTGTATATTGCCTTAAAAAAAGTAAGCCACCCAGAGTCACTGAGAGTTAGTAGAAAACCATATAAATTCTCTAGTTAAATAAATAAAATAAAAAGTGCTAAGCAAAACCCAAACAAATTCATATTATGGCCCACCAATATTTCACCTTATTTCCTCTTGAAAATTAGTACATTAATAAAATTAATACATTGACTTGCAGTTCCATATACTTTACAGAATCGTACAATTCATGAAATCTGCAACCTCAGTGAGCAACATGACATCATTGCCATACAAATGAGCGTATGCATCCATATTTTCATCTAGAAAACATTTCTTTTTCATTTTTCCATAAATAATCAAGAGGACATCATATATCCTCCCTGCTCAAGGCTGACCGTTTGCCAAGCATTCTAGTGAGTCTCACAGATGCTTTACAGATTATACACTGCTCTTATCACATTCATCAACCCACCTCCAATTCATGCATGGAATTCCATAATTCAAGTTCATGCACTTTATTGTAAACTTTCTCTAAATCAGCAAACACACAATAAACTTTTTTTTCCACATTTGTATATTTCTCAGAGACTAGCTGAAAAGCAAAAATTGGATCTGTGTACACTCCGCCCTGGAATAAAGTCATGTTGTGTTTCCCAAATTTTGCTCATTGTCATCTCATATGTTTTTGTTCAAATTCTGGCAAACATCCTCCCAAGCACATTTAATTTATTCCCCTGTAATTTTTGCATTCTCACCTGCTACCTGTAATGACCCGGGGCATGGCACAAAGGCAACACAGTCAGATAAACAATAAGAGTCCCTTTATTATCTCCAACATTGCCCCAATGTCCACCTTCTGGCTGGAGAAAAACTCTCTCAGGAACAGCCTTTGACTGCAGAAACTTAAGTCCAAAACATGAGTGGCTAATGAAAGAAATCAGGGCCCTTTCCTTCCCTGTAAGCCATGCAACCCACATTGCTCTCTTCTCTATTTCTCCCTGCATGCCCTAGGATGAAGAGGGGGTGGGCCTGGTTCTTCCTCTGAACTCCCTCTCCCTTGTTCTATCTCTTCCCTGTCCTGCCCAACCAGACTTTGCCCTTCCCCAACCTCCTCCACAGCCAACGCAGCCATACTCCCATTCCCTGTCAGCTGTCCAGCTTCCTCCTCGGATTCAGACTCTGATAAGGGCATGATACTACCTTTCTCTTTGTGTAAGAGAACAATAATAACATTTTTTTCAATAGCCAGGCACAGATGCAATTTTATACTGTAAAATCATGAAACACAGCTATCCCATAAGCAAATCACACTCACCATTTAAAGTTTTCCAGTTATATTTACACCTGCAACATTTGTTTTTTCAACAAGGATTTTCACATCATCTTCTACTTCTTTTGGTTTGTAGTAAAAACAGTTGCATTCTTTTTCTGTTCCCGCATATGTCTCTAAGACCTATGTAGTCCTTTTAAAAATTCAGTTCCATTATTTCATTCTCTTCATCCACTTCCTAACCATTTTCTTTAATTTTCATCAAATACTGCTCTGTATATTCTCTTTTAATCTTAACTATTGCTTGATCTCTTTGCATAGAACATTTTGCAACATTTTCTCTGTTAAAAATATTTATTAATAAATATTCCACATTTTTACCTTGGAAGGATGGAAGGCTGAGTCAACCTTGAGCCAGTCAGGGTTGAACTGCTGGCAGTTGGCAGAATTAGTCTGAAATACTGCATTCTAACCACTGTACCATTACGCTCTTAACAATATTCATGAACAAGAATATTGTTGTCCCAAGGCTCACTTTTTGTAGCAGTCATTTTCTGATATGGATTTTCTTCTTCCACTTTGTCACTTCTCTAACCAACCATTCTTTTTTATACTATCCACTTGTATATCTCCACGCACTTCTATGGCACTCAGTAATTACTTTTCATTCTGTTCTCCATAGCTTCTGAAGCATCTAAAGGTTCTTTACAGTGAGCTGGACTTAGAACATGGACAGACTGTCTCTATTTGAAATCCATGTCCTATATCCAACTCTCTCGAAAGAATCATAAGAAAATGAAAGAGTAAACACTTTAAAGGACATTGGGCTGAAGCACAGTGGCCACTTGGCTACAGCTTTCTCAATGGAATCAGACATATTGGCCTCTTCTCACAATAGCAATAGCACTGAGACTTATATACTCTTTTAGAGTGCTTTACAGTCCTCTCTAAGCGGTTGACAGAGTCAGGATATTGTCTCTAACTATTTGGATCCTCATTTTACCAACCTCAAAAGGATGGAAGCCTGAGTTAACCTTGAGCCTCATGAGATTTGATCTGCCAAATTGCAGGCAGCCAGCAGTCAGCAGAAGTTGCTTGCAGTACTGCAGTCTAACCACTGAGCCACTGAGGCTCATTAAGTTTGGACCAATGAAGAGGGTAGTAAAGGTAGGAAAACCAAAAATGATTTAATTGGTTAGTCTGCTAGTTTTGATGGCGAGGATTCAATCCAAACAGAAGTTGTCTCAGTCATAAATAAGACTGAAGATCAATGAGGTCAATCAGGCCAAAGGTCACCTGATTTCTGTTAGCATTTGCTACCAGAACTCCAGTAAGAATTGACTGATTAGTGGCTGATCGCAATAAGTGTATTGCAGGAATTAGCTAATTATATTTTAAGCAATTTGATTAAATGTGCAACTTGTATATAAAATATCTTAATATTTTCCAAATCCTAAATTAAAAAATAATTAATTAAAAAATTACATGACAATAGAATTTTAATTCATTGTCATTACCTAGAGTTTCATTATGAAACATTAGCTAGTGCTATGAAATATGGGCTGCTTCTTAAAAAAATCTCTAATCTTTGTTATCAGCTATTGATCAACTAAATTTTTGTAGCTATCCATTAGCAACAGCAGAGGTGGTATTCAGCAGGTTCTGACCAATTCTGGAGAACCGGTAGCAGAATTTTTGAGTAGTTCAGAGAACTAGCAAATCCCACCTCTGACAGACCACACCCTCATCTATTCTCTGCTTCCTGAGTCCCAGCTGATTGGCTGGGTCTTCTTTTGTTGCCCTGCACAGGAGAACAGAGCTGGAAAGCAGGGTAGCGGGGTGGGGAGAGAATTGGATTTTGCAGTTTCCTTTCCCCAGGAGTGGGGAGGGAATGGGGATTTTGCAGTAACCTTCCCCTGCCACGCCCACCAAGCCACACCCACAGAACCGGTAGTTAAAAATTTTGAATCCCACCATTGAGCAACAACAGGAAATGTCTTTGGGAACTCTACAGTAGAAAATAATTTCATATCCAGTCAAAGGTATTGTGGTATAATTCCACTGTTCCTCCTCCTTTCAAACTATTATTTATTGCATATTTCTTCTGAAAAGTTTTAGCTGAAGTCTTGAGAAACAAACATGGTATAATAACCATCCTTTGATGTCTTGTCTTCTAACCAATTTTTCATCCCTACTACCAAGAAGACATAACTTTTTTCTGATCTTATTTTCATGCATGTATTATTATATGAATCATACCTTCCCTTCTCACGTACTGTATGTTTTTGAGCAATGGGATGGGATTTCTTTGGAAATGTGATCTTTATGTGTTTCATGAGGCCAAAATTAGATGATTGGTAAATCTACCAATGTTTATCTACAAACCTATCTAATTTTCCTTAAGTAGATGTTATCCAAATATTTTTAACATAATTGGTATTTTTTTGGGGGGGTGATGATGGTGGATTTGATGGTTGAAGTCCAGGAAGAAACAAGGTTGAAGAAAGGTTGATCTCTTGATGCCTATGGTTTGCATGGCCTCAACATCGCTGCTTCAGTTATTGGAGATATAAATTTCAACACATGAAGTATATACATATCTGTTTTATCACTCAGTCTGAATCTAAAATTTAATTGAAAACCAGTCTTCTTTTTTTCTTTTCAATGGGATTATGGATTACCTAATTCTGTAACTAAGCAAAATATTTAATAAATACTTCATTGAGTATTTTTCACCTGAAAAGTACTGCAGAAATAATAAATTGTATAAAGGTGCTTCAGGCTTCAGGCTATTTTTTTTATTTCTTCACCTTTACTCTGATTTCAGTTTTATCTTAGTATTGTCTCATTACTTTTACTTTCTTGATTTAAACCTATGGAAAACTTGTTCTTCCCCTCTCAGCATGGCTATCCAACCCTAATGTGTGAAAGCACCAAGTTTATGTTCTCCCTGACTATGTTCCCCAAGTGATTGTGACAATTATTCATAACTTTTAAGCACTGTTTTACAAGAATAGAATAAAAAGTTGTGTGAATCTTTTATGAACCTAAACTGAAGGTTGATGCAGTTTGAACCCAGGGGTTTTCACACATATTGGATTTTAATGTCAATAATGGAAGTTATTACTAGGGCACCAGTATCCCTAAATGTGGTTTGATGAAGAAAGTCCTGTACAGGTGAACTTGTATTTTCAACAGCACTTTAACAATCAGCTGAAGTATGGAGCTAATCCTTATGAGATTTTTGTAGATAATGCAGGAAAAAAGGATATTTAATCAAATTAGTATGCCACAGATATTTCCTGGAATGGGGATTTAAGCAGAAGATGTTGATATGAAATATTAAAAGAACACCATTATAGGCCATTGAGTTTTTATTTTTAAATATTTGGCTGTTGAAGTTTATTTCTATGGAAGGCTGATGTATCTCTTGAAGAAAATCAGTGTGGAAAGATCCTCAGACAAAAGTGTTTCTAAGAAGAAACTTACTTGCAGATTTATTTAAAGACTTAGTAGATTCCTGAAATGATTCTGTCACTAGATTGTTCCATTCTCAAAGTTATAAGATTTCTGTTGATGTTGGCCTATAGAATAGATCATTTCCTTAGCTATTGTCCCAGAGAAACACAGAAATTATGCCAATGAAAAAAGTATACAAAAATAATCTCCCTGTACTAAAATAATTCCTAAAAGAGTCATTCTTGACTTGCTTAAAGCATGCCAGTTTTTTTTAATATCATTCTGAGTAAGGCTTCAATCATACATGAAGTTCCATAAAGCTTAGTGGACCTCATAAGCAGGGATGGTTCTTTTGGCCTGAACTGCATCTAGTGAGAAGTATGGGACAATACCTAAGTTGTGGCAGAAAAGGGACAGGGCTTTGATTATACAGGCATGGATCCATCTTGATTTTCCCCCAGAATGTCCCTGCAAAAGAGAGTAATTGAGTATGCAACAAAATTTCATTTTAATGTATGCCGATTGATTCGTGTACATTTAAAGTGATAATAAAGTCAATTATTCTACTCTATTCTTATTCTAACAAACGCACACTTTCCTGGACCCAAATCTTGATTTTCTTAACAGGCAGGTGCTTTAAAAAAAATATTGGAATTTCTCTCTACCACAATCCCCCACCCGATTTCTTTGTTCCAAGCCCTTCCTCTCTAGAGTAAGAAGTGAAATGATATATTTTCAGAAAATAATCAAGTCAAAATGCATTAATATGACATTTCTAAGCAAATTCTTGCTTTTCATGTAACTTGACCATTATGGCACAGATAAAAGACTGCGGGGTATTATTTTGGCTGGCAGTGGAAAGTTTCGTTTGAATAGATTTTTGTGTGTGTGTACATTGTTTTAAATCTGAGGAGCTTCTTGGCATAAAAGTGTGTGGCTTTTAAGAAAGGCTTTCAGTATCTGAGAAATATGGACTGAGTTGAGGTTCTTGGCTAATTTTTGTAAATATGGCCTGCTCATCTCAGAAGGCTTCCTAAGATGTTGGAGAAACATTACAAATATGTGTTTTACATGGTTCTAATGTAAAGATGGACATGATATACAGTGGTGGGATTCAAATTTTTTTACTACCGGTTCTGTGGGCATGGCTTGGTGGGTGTGGCAGGGGAAGGATACTGTAAAATCTCCAGTCAGAGGTAGGATTTGCTGGTTCTCCAAACTACTCAAAATTTCCGGTACCAGTTCTCCAGGACTGGTCAGAACCTGCTGAATATCACCTCTGATAATATAATGTGAACTAGTGCAGTCTGAAAAGGCTTGTTTTGTTTTCTTATATATTCATTGTATTTTTACCTGCATTATTATTCTCCAAAGCATCTTTTGGCAGGACAAGAAGCAATGGATGGAAACTAAGCAAGGAGAGAGGCAGAGGTGGGTATTCAGCAGGTTCAGACCAGTTCTGGAGAACCGGTAGTGGAAATTTTGTGTAGTTCAGATGAATGGCAAATACCATCTCTGACTGGGCCCGGCCTCATCTATTCTCTGCCTTCTGAGTCCCAGCGGATCGGCTGGGTCTTCTTTTGCTCTGCACAGGAGAACAGAGCTGGAAAGCAGGTTAGTGGGGTGGGGAAGGAATGGAGACTTTGCAGTTTCCTTCCTCTGCCACGCCCACCAAGCCATGCCCTCAGAACTGGTAGTAAATTTTTTTGAATCCCACCACTGGCGGGGCAAGATGGTTTCACACAATCATTTCTCCTCAGTATATCAAGTTGATTTCACGCAGCACTGTTTCAACACA
This sequence comes from Laticauda colubrina, assembly GCA_015471245.1. Classification (NCBI taxonomy): domain Eukaryota; kingdom Metazoa; phylum Chordata; class Lepidosauria; order Squamata; family Elapidae; genus Laticauda; species Laticauda colubrina. The sequence goes on along the minus strand of BLBF01000055.1, from coordinate 14,777,010 downwards.
ATTGCAGTTTCTTATCAACTGTCTCCAACATACCTGATGGGTCACTCCTACCTGTCTCCTAAGCAGGTATGTCTGCACGTGGCATCTGCTAATTTTAAAGAGTCATTGCCAAAGCGTAATTATGAAGGGGAAAAAAAAAACATAGGGTGGGAACTTGAGTAACTATTGAAGAGAGTTGCATTCAACACTGACAAAACAACCTGTTGGAAGTTACCCTCCCTTGTAGCAACTTCTTCCACCTGGCAGCTGAGAGAGCTGTTTTGGGAAGAATTCTTTCTGTGTTCTGCAGCCAATTCTGGCACACCCAAGGGACTAGAAAACTGAGAACTGCTGGCTTTGCTGTGTGCCCAACAATATCATTATAATGATCTGTGGCAGCAGACTCCAAGGCTTTCCACAGAGAAACAATGGCAGCTATTGAACATTAATGATTGGCTCAGTGATTGCCTGCCTGCCTAAAAGGAGGTCAGAAAGGGACAAGAAGGAAAAGAACTGGAGCCAAGATACTCTACTGTAATATTTCTTAATCTTGGCAACTGGCTGGAGCATTCTGGGAGTTGAAGTCCACAGTTCTTAAAGTTGCTAAGATTGAGAAACACTGCTCTGTGGAATCTCTGCTCTCTATGGTTTAATTCTAGGCAGCTGTAGATGCAATAGTCAACAAACTGGTGTATGACTTGAAAAGTCCAAGTTCAAGGCAAGCCCTTTTTTCTCAGGTTATAGGGCAGTCATCTTCCAGGCTGCTGATTATTTCTCTGCTCTTGAGTTGTCTCTCTGTTTTGGTAAGCACTAGCTGTCCTTGTAAAAGGGAGGGAAGGAAGGAAGGAAGGAAGGAAGCTTGGAGATGGGAAGAAGAAGGAAGGAAGGAGATGGGAATGAGAAGGAAGAAAGGAAGGAAGGAAGGAAGGAAGGAAGGAAGGAAGGAAGGAAGGAAGG
>BLBF01000055.1:14760020-14775895 GCA_015471245.1 Laticauda colubrina | reverse complement strand
GAAGGAAGGAAGGAAGGAAGGAAGGAAGGAAGGAAGGAAGGAAGGAAGGAAGGAAGGAAGGAAAGACACATGGGCAGAAGATAGATAGACTTTCGTAATAATATTAATATTGGCTTCTTGGTGCCACAGCTCCAGTATTTGCTAAACAGGCTGACTGCTGGCGTGAGGCCTAGCTTTCCACATGTTTGTTTCTATTTATAATGAGGTTTATTTCAGTGCTTTTCTCAAGGCAATACATTTAATAAGAGAATAGATGTAGAATTATTGTCACATAGGATAAATAGTCTTTTGTGTTTTTAGGCTAATTATTCCTTTGTGCTTTTAGGCTATTGATTCCCACAGAAAGTGTGTGGCATATCAGTGGGCAGATGTCAAGAACAAGGCAGTATCTTAGACAAAGTTATCATGCTAGCTGGTCCCATCTTCGTACGCCTCTTTCAATGATAGCTTGTGACAATAAATACTCAATGAATTCACCCATCCAGAAGTATGGACACCAGATGTCTTCACTCATGCCTAATGAAGTAATCCCTGAAGTACACTGAAAAGAACATTTTTATGGCTACGTTTTACTTACTAGAGGGACAGTGAAATGAGATGGAGTTTTTCATGTTAAGAATATTTGATTGGTACTGGGGAGAGCTAGGTTTGAGCTCCCATTTGACTACACAGAAGAAGTGGTTTGGGGCAGTTATTGTTTCTTAAATCAGACTATGTTTGATTATTAATATGATGATGACCAAATATGTAAATTCAACTGATTTGAGCTTCTAGAGGAAAGGCAGTTTGCCATCATCATCATCATCATCATCATCATCATCATCATCATCATCTCTTAAGTGAGGTAAAGTTAACCATATGAGTTAAAGATAATCTACCTCCTCTTCGTTTTTTTTTCTTGATGACTTAAGAATTATCAAGTCCCCTTCTAAAGTTCAAGCATAAGTGCTTAAAATTGAGTCTGATTCCTCACGGTGTTCCATAGTTATTTTTTTTCCTCACAGTGTTAACAGAAGCAATTCTGTAACACTGTGAGTTGTGAGTTGAGGGAGTTAGCTTACTTAAGAGAAGGACTGGGGGGGAGGGGGCATGATAACTGTCTTCCAGTACTTGAGGGACTATCACAGAGAAGAGGGAATTGACTTGTTCTCCAAAGCAACAGAGAGCAGGACAGGAAATAATGAGTGGAAGCTTGTTAAAAAGAGTTCCAACCTAGAGGGAGAAATTTTCTAACAGCATTTGCTAAATTTACCATTTAGCAAATCGTAAATCACTGAACCAGTAGTTACACTGGTTGGATCTCACCCCTTGGTTGAAGAGATGGAGAAACCAATGTCTCCTGTCTCTTCAGAAACTCTTTAAGGACCTGGCAAGCCCAACAATATTCTCCATGTTTTACATATGAAGATGGAATCTTCTGAAATTCGCTTTTTACCATATTTACTGTTCTGTATAGAATGGTATACTCCAAACAATGCAATCTGATTGGCTAGAAAGACCAGTATTGGATTGGTTCATTAGGAACCAATCCAAAAGAGCCGCTGAAAGGCGGCAAAGTCAAATAGCTGCCATTGGCTACAAGCTGGTAGGCAAGCCTGTATAAAAAGACTACCGCGGCTTCAGCCATACCGTTCTGTTACTGTTGGCTTAACTAAATAAAGACTTTGTTGTTGGAACCCTTTGTTGTTGGTCTACTTCGCGTTTTTCTGGACGGAACACTGGTGACAAACATGGGATTGTCCTCAACGCGAGACCGAGGACGCGGCAGAAAGAATTCCAGACTGAAAGTGATGGCTGGGAATAACACGCCGCCCGCACCCTTCAATCCCAACGAAGAGGATTGGGAATCATATGTAGACCGTTTCCTGATGTTTTTAGAGAGCAACGAAATGGAAGAGATCTCAGACCAGCGGAAGAGGGCTGTATTCCTAATGCATTGTGGACCAACTGTATTCAAAATGGCCAAAGCATTGGCGAAGCCCAGAGATGTGAAACAGATGACCTGGTCTGAGCTTCACCGAATGTTAAAGGCCCACTACGCACCGGTAGTGTCAAATCTCATCAAACAGCACAAATTCTACAAAAGGGATCAGAAGGAAGGTGAGACCATCGCTGACTTCGTGGCAGCTCTCCAACAACTGGGGGGAGCTTGCGAGTTCCTGAACTTGGATGAAGCCATGCGAGATCGAGTTGTCTGAGAGACTCTAACTTACTAAGTAAACTACTAAATAAACCCAATATCACAGTGGCTGAAGCGATCGCAGAAGCCACAGCAGCAGAAGCTGCAAAAAAGTCAGCAGCCACTATGAAGCAAATGAACTCAAATAATGACGCGATGACCCTATCCAGAGGAAAGAAGCAAGCTCCCACCACAACTCATCACGAAGAATTCGACAGTTCATCAGAAACGGAAGATGAGGACGATGAGATCCACTGCCTGTATGCCAACAAAAAAAGGTGCAAAAAAAGAAATTGGCGGGAATGCGCTGGCTGCGGGGGAAACCACCCTCGAGCCGATTGCAGATTCCTTGATGCCATCTGCCGAGCTTGCAAGAAGAGGGGACACATCGAAAAAGTCTGTAGGAATCGAAAAAAATAACAGCCCAAACAGACGCAGTAACTCCCCACTACCAGCTGAATCAAAGCAAGCCAAAAAGAAACGGGAGTGCAACAAAAGAACCGGCAATCGAGAAAAGACCCATCAAACTGTCACTATTGGAAGCGCCCAGATGGAAAGTGGGAGAAAGGTCAAAATTGTTGTGAAAATTAAAGGAAGCCCCTGTGAGATGGAAGTCGATTCAGGATCCTTCCTGTCAATGGTGTCTTGGAACACAATCAGACGGCTGGTTTCAAACTTCAAATTAAAAGAACTCCAGAAACAAAAATTAATTTTAAAAGACTACCAAGGAAACCGAATCCCTGTGGTAGGTTTAGGACATTTCCAAGTCACATACAAGCAGCATGCTGAAGTCCTGCCTCTAATAATAGTTGACCGGGACCGCCCCAGTCTCCTGGGCATCAAATGGTTCGCACCATTGGGCATCGGAATGACCGGGGTGAGCCGAGTAGCCGCAACCAACTGGGAAGAGAGCCTGATACACGAGTTCCAGGACGTCTTTGACGGCACCTTAGGCAGGTACCGGGGGACCCCAATTTCCTTTAGTTTAGACTCTCAGGTAGCACCTAGAAGGTTAAAAGTCAGACGAGTCCCCTTTGCTTTAAAGGCCAAAATAGATGAACAGTTAAATAAATTAATTGAGCAAGGGGTCATAGAACCAATTGACCATGCTAGATGGGAGACACCAATAGTAACACCTGTTAAACCTGATGGGTCAGTATGCATCTGCAGAGACTACAAGGCTACCCTGAACCATGCGTTGCAGCAAAGCGCATACCCTGTGCCAATCGTGCAACATTTACTGCACTCGCTAGGGGGAGGAAAATTTTTTGCCAAGCTTGATTTAGCCCAAGCATATCAACAGCTTCCAGTAGACCCAATAATGGCCGAGGCACAGACAATAGTAATTCACAGAGGGGCATTCAAATGTAACAGACTTCAATTTGGAGTGAGCGTTGCCCCAGACATTTTCCAAAGCCTTATGGAACGCCTATTAAATGGAATTAAAGGGGTTGTTCCATATTTTGATGACATCCTAATTTCGGCTAAAAACACGACCCAATTAGAGACAAGACTGAAAGAGGTGCTAACAAAATTTAGAGAATCCGGCCTGAAAGTCAAAAAAGAAAAATGCTGCTTAATGACTGATTGCGTCGAATTTTTGGGTTATTTAATTGATGGAGAGGGTATATACCCTACAGAAAAAAAAGTCAAGGCTATTAGAGACGCACCACAGCCAAAAAAAAAAACGGAGTTGCAAGCATTTTTGGGTCTAATAAACTTCTATAACGTATTCCTCCCGCACAAAGCAACGATAGCAGAACCGTTACATCGCTTATTGGATAAGAAAACTAGTTGGACTTGAGGGCATAGAGAACAAAAAGCATTCCAAGGCATAAAAAAATCTGTTAACCTCAGACACTGTTCTTATTCAGTTTAGTAACACACTTCCATTGACGGTCACCTGTGACGCCTCACCGTTTGGAGTTGGTGCCATCCTGAGCCACCAACTGCCTGACGGGAGAGAGGTACCCGTTGCCTTTTACTCGAAAACAGTTTCTAAAGCAGAACGCAACTATAGTCAACTAGACAGAGAAGCCCTGGCAATTGTCGCCGGAGTTAAACGTTTTCACGAGTACATCCATGGGAGAACATTTTCTATTGTGACTGATCATAAACCGCTACTAGGAATTTTGGCGGGAAACAAACCCACACCGAACATTTTATTTCCCCGAATGACCTGATGGTCAGAATTCCTAGCGGAGTACTCCTACACATTAATACATCGACCCGGAAAACAGATCTCCCATGCAGACGCATTAAGTTGAACACCGCTACCAATGAAAGAGGATGACGCGGCGCCAACAATTACCACCCTGCAAATAGAAACCTGCCCTGAACTGCCAATATCTGCAAATGATGTCGCCAGAGCCACCGCTAAAGACCCAGTGACTGCCCGCATTTAAATTGGGTAGAAAACCAAAAAAACTGAAAACTTTAAACCTTTCCGGACCAGACAGACTGAGCTGTCAATACGAAAGGGGTGTTTATTGTTGGGTGATAGGGTGGTAATTCCTTCCAGATTACAAACTAAAATGTTGGGCATGCTTCATGAAGGCCACCCAGGCATCGTGAAAATGAAAAGCCTGGCTAGGAGCTATGTCTGGTGGCCTGGTTTAGACAGAGATATTGAATACTGGGCTGCTACATGCAATAAATGCCAGAAAACCAGGCCATCACCACTACAAGCGCCTATAATGGACTGGGAGACCCCACGAGGCCCCTGGTCTTGAATCCATATTGACTTTGCGGGTCCTACTAACGGGCATACATTTTTGATTGTTGTAGATGCATACTCAAATTGGTTGGAAGTCGCAGTAATGTCATCTACAACAACCGACGCTGTTATCAAGCAACTCAACAAACTATTCACAACCCATGGGTTGCCGGACATCCTAGTGTCCGACAATGGACCACAACTAACCGCTATACAATTTGAACAGTACCTAGCCTCTTTTGGTATACGCCATGCACTTACTGCGCCAGCCCACCTGGCGGCAAATGGTAGGGCTGAGAGAATGGTCAGGTTTACCAAGGAGGGTTTGGAAAAAATGGACTCAGGGGATGTCTAGGATAAATTGAACCATTTACTCACCCTCCAACATATCACCCCCAGTACTGTAACTAACAAGAGCCCGGCAGAATTGTTAATGGGGAGGAAACTTAGATTACATTTGGATAGGTTACATCCAAACTACACCTTTGAGAAGCCCCCCGACTCCTCCAGCCATTTCCGCACATTTGAAATCGGCGACCTAGTCTACATGAAAAATTTTACTGGGGACCCTCTCTGGCTTCAAGCCACAATCACACAAATAACAGGCCCCCGGTCCTACCGTCTAACCGTAGACAATGGCAGGGAATAGAAGCAGCACATAGACCAGCTTCTTTCCCGAAATGTCAAGCAAAATATGACCACGCAACCTCAAACAATAAAAACCGACAAAACCAAAACCAAAGAGGGGGTGGGGGAATACAAGAAAATAATACTGAAGGGAATAAAGAACTGTTAAAAATAAACCCAGAACATCTAACCAATCAAAAAGAGCAAAAAGAACACTTACGGTTAGATGAAACTGGCAGAAATAATCCACATGAAGAGGAACCCATCCTGGAAGGGGCCAGCAAAGCCAGCTCAACCTGTCCGGGAAAGCCAGGAGGGAGCGGCAAAACCACTGGCCTGAGCAACTCAAGCGGTAACAACCTTGCTGACTCACCCTACCAGACGGTTCCATGGAGAAGAGCCAGAGAGACAGCGATCCCATCCGAACCGCTCGAAGTCTCCAGCGAAAATGAACCGCGCAAGTCAAGTAGAGTCAGAAGAAACCCCACCTACCTGCGTGACTACATCACCCACGTAGGACTAAACTAAGGGGGGAGGGGTGTTCTGTATAGAATGGTATACTCCAAACAATGCAATCTGATTGGCTAGAAAGACCAGTATTGGATTGGTTCATTAGGAACCAATCCAAAAGAGCCGCTGAAAGGCGGCAAAGTCAAATAGCTGCCTTTGGCTACAAGCCGGCAGGCAAGCCTGTATAAAAAGGCTGCCGCGGCTTCAGCCAAACTGTTCCGTTACTCTTGGCTTAACTTAATAAAGACTTTGTTGTTGGAACCCAGTCTACCTCGCATTTTTCCGGACGGAACATTTACCATTCCCTGGCAGCCAAGGAAGCAGCCATATTTTTCTCTTTACTTTCTCTCTTAGCTGCTCTAAGTTATAACCATGGAGCCCATTTCACTTGGTTACCGTTTTGTATCTCCTTACAATGGCTGAGTTTACACAACACACCTGAAACATGTATGTCCTGTCCAGGCTCTGCCAGAAATAGGTAGGCATTAAACAAATAAAAAGTAATAAATTGCCATATTTACATAACAGGCTTTGACCCAACCATGTTATGGTTTAACACAGGGGTATCAAACTTGTGTCATCACGGTGGCATCACATGATTTATCATGATTCCCCCCCCTTCATTAAACCGGGCATGGGCGTGGCCAGCGAGTGATGCATCCAGGCTGCAAGTTTGACAGCCCTGATTTAACACAATGGTCTGATCCATTTCATATGCTAAGACGGGGTTTCGGACAACCTCAACAACTTGAAGTTCCCATGCTGGTGAGGGAATTCTGGGAATTGAACTTCACCCATCTTAAAGTTGACACTGTGCAAAGTAAGAGAATGTTTAGGTTGCCAACAAGCTATAGAAGAACAGACTTCTGTCATCCTATTTTAGCCTGGCTTCAGATATTGTGTGAATCCTTTTCTGGACTTTGCAGAAATTTTTTTCTGCACTATGCTCTTCTTAGAGAAATTATGGGAGATAGAGCGTGTTTCTAAACTTTTCTGTGAAATTTTGGTTCAGTAAATTTCTTCTCTTTCCAAATAAAACTTTGGTCAAAGGTTTTCTGCTAATTATGACTAAAATTTTGCCCTCTGGAATTCTTCTCAATTCCAAGAAGAAAGCTGCTCAACAGCAAGCCTTGAAGTCTTCACTCCTTGTATGGTAACAAGAATTTGTTTTACTGTTTCTCTTCACTGACAGCCAAGAGAATTGTGCTTTCTGTTTACTGTAATGGACAACTACAGCTATACCTTACAAGAAATTATCAACTCTGGGCTGCAATTTTCCTAAGCCTGAGCAGAAGGCTCTGTGGCATTTTGCTTAACTATTAATTTGGCTCCTGTCAAAGCTTGGAAACAGTCAAGCATTTTGCTAACCATAATAGGTAATATGGACACCAGCCAGGGACTGCAGGTCCTAGTCAGTGACTTATTGTTTATAAGTGCTTTTTAACATTTCCTTCACTTGCTCATTTTCTTTAATCACATCTACAGGCTTATTCTACAGAGCAGGAGGCTGGGTGGGTGGAAGTCTTGTTAAAGTTAACTTAAAGTTGGCTTAGTGGCCCATTTAGAAAAATGAAAGCAAGTAATTGAAAGTGGTGGATGACACGGTTGCACGAAGACTGAATAACTGCAGTCTACTTGCCAAGGGGGTAAAACATGTTGTACATGGTTAGAGAACCCTCTAGGGCATTTTAAGGATACATTTTTTTCCAGGCTGAGATTGGGAAAGAAAAGAGATTTTGGCATTGCCATAAATTATACTGAGAGAGGGGAAGAAAAAAAAAATCAAAGGAGAGATCCAGCTGAGATTTACAATCTGATACAGAGATATCCACCAATGTTTCCATATGGTTATTATTTTTATTTATCTTAATTAAAGAACAACAAAATCTCTGGTCCCAAAATTACATGCGGAATCCCAACCTTTAGGTACAGACATCAAAGCTCCTCCCAAACCTGCTTCTGAAATCTAATGCATAATGCATTATGCATTATACATTGCCTTATATTAAGTTAACTAGAGCAATTAACTTGCACTCAGCTGTACTCCAAAAGAAACAGTGTGAAGACAGTTGTGTAAAGTTTCAGCTTCAGCTCTGAGGGCCCCATTCTTTCAGAATGGCTGGAGGGGCAATTTTTAACTATTCCTCTCCCCAAATCAAATGATCTGTTATTTTTTTAGGTGCACAAGCAGGATTGGGATTCTACCAGTTTGCACCTATTTGCTAGAACCGCTTGTTAACATTCTAAGCAGTTCGGAGAACCGGTTGTTAGAAGAAATTACTGGCCTAATCCTGTAAGGAAGGCAGGAAGGAAACATTCTGGTGTTGCTTACAGAAACTGCCTCTTTGTTAACCCTTATTACATTCTTGGCAGGACTAGATTTCCTGCCTCAGAAACTTCTGTGGAATTTTTTCCCCTCCTTTGCTGGTACTTTGCTTGTGTGGAGTGACCATTCAAAGTTACAATGGCACTGAAAAAAGTGACTTATGACCATTTTTCACACTTATGACTGTTGCAGCATCCCCACAGTCATGAGAGGCCAGGCAAGGAGATGCATGCCTTGATGTGAGTGATGTTGAGTGGGCCACGCCCAGCCAGTCACATTACCACCACACCACACTCACCAACTAAGCTACGCCCACAGAACCAGTTGTTAAAAAAATTGAATTCCACCCCTGTGCACAAGCCAACTTAAAAAGCAACATACCAAGGCAGGAAATGGGACACTGGCTCAAGCACAGACAGTTCTGCTCTCATATTGGCCTTCCTTTCCTGTTTCCTCTGCTTTACCAGCCCCAGGAAGCAACAGTTGTGGATGATTATATGGTGGCACCAGAATTGGTGCAAAATAAATGAGGCCAATAAAGTTTCAAGGGGTCTGAACTATTTTTTCTATTGTGTTCCCCTATAGTTTTGTATCTCTGTACATTCTGAATTTATGCTTAATTAATTAATTAAATAGCCCAGGGGTATCAAACTCATTTTCATTGAGGGCTGCATCAGGGTTGTCTTTGACCTCGGGAGCTTGGGTGGGCATGGCCAGCTTGATGTCAAGGGCACCTGTGGTGGCCCCAGTCCTCTACCAGCAAAAGCGGGCTCCCAACCTCTGTTTTTGGCTGGGACAGCCTCCTGCAACCCTCTGCCAGCAAAAATGGAGCCAGGGAGGGCCGAGCTTTGTTTTTGCTGGCAGAGGTACCATAGGCTGGTCCTTCTCTGTTTCCAGGGCAGCCGCGCGGGCTGGCTGTGGCTTCTGAGCCTTGAGTTTGACATCTTTGTTCTTGCCTGTTCATACTCCTAGACCAGTTTTTTTCAACCTCAGTAATTTTAAGGTTTGTGGACTTCAACTCCCAGAATTCCCTGCTAGGGCATGCTGGTTGTGGAATTCTGAGAGTTGAAAATCACAGTTCTTAAAGTTGCCGGTTAATCACAGCCTGAATATGAAGTCCATCACTTTCTCACTTTACAGAACACTCTATTGAAATTCCCAATGTGAAATATGGGTGACCAGAGGTCACAGGAGATGACTGGAATATTAGGAGCAAACTATTCAGATTGTGAACTGGTCAATTATGGGTCAATAATGCCAAATGGTTAATCATTTGGGCTCTTTTTTTATAATAGTAAGTTAAAGAAATCATTTGGATTTGCAAAAACATTTTTTTTTTGCAAACTTCCTAACTCTGGGTTGAATAGACCCAATCATTGTGTCCCTATAACATCTAATGCCTCAATAAATGGACAACCACTTGGACAACCATTTGTCTGACATGGTATAGGGTTTCCTGCTTGAGCAGGGGGTTGGACTAGAAGACCTTCAACACAGTTATTCTGTTTGTTCTGTTAAATAAACCACATTATGGCTTGATGGGGCAACCCGGTTCATGCAACATGTTAAGATTGTGGTTGGTTTGCGTCAGTGGTGAGATTTAATTTTTTTTATTACCGGTTCTATGGGCGTAGTGTGGCTTGGTGGGCGTGGTGGGGGAAGGTTACTGCAAAATCTCCATTCCCTCCCCCACCTCACTAACCTGCTTTCCAGCTCCATTTTCCTGTGCAGGGCAACCAAAGAAGACCCAGCCATTCAGCTGGGATTTGGGAGGCAGAGAATAGATGGGGGCAGGGCCAATCAGAGGTGGTATTTGCCGGTTTTCTCAACTACTCAAAATTTCCGCTACCGGTTCTCCAGAACTGGTCAGAACCTGCTGAATACCACCTCTGGTTTGCCTATAATACGCTGGGTCACAAACTACAGGTAGTCCTGTAGTTCATTTGGTGACTGTTCAAAGTTAGAATGGTGCTGAAAAAAGTGACTTATAACCATTTTTCACACTTACAACTGTTGCTGAATCCCCATAGCCATGTGATCAATTCAGACACTTGGTAACTGACTCATATTTATGATAGTTGCAGTGTCCCAGGATCATGTGATCATTTTTTGTGACCTCCTAGCATGCAAACTCATCAAGGAGAGAAGTAACCTAGAACTAAGGAGAATTTTCCTGACAGAACAGTTAATCAATGGAAAAGCTTGCTCCAGAAGTTGTGTGTGCTCCAACCCTGGAGGTATTTAAGAAGAGATTGGATAACTATTTGTCTGAAATGATATAAGGTTTCCTACCTAAGCAGAGGGTTGGACTAGAAGACCTACAATGTCCCTTCGAACTATTCTATTCTATTCTATTCTATTCTATTCTATTCTATTCTATTCTATTCTATTCTATTCTATTCTATTCTATTCTATTCTATTCTATTCCATTCCATTCCATTCCATTCCATTCCATTCAATTCCATTCTCAATGGGGAAGCCAGATTGACTTAACAACCATAATGCTAATTAATATCTGCAGTGATTCACATATCAACTCTGGCAAGAAATTTCGTAAAATGGGGCAAGATCCACTTAACAATTTTTCACACTTAAGTACAGAAGTTCCCGGCTCAATTGTGGTTGTAACTCAAGGACTACCTGAACCCAGCTGTATTTCAGAACTCCATTTTGAGTATTTGGGAACCCAGCCATTTACAGTATTCCTGTAGGGAAGATCTCAGCTTCCTGGAAATGGGCTCACAGAATCAGATCCCTTGCCTTTTGTACTTGTCCCCTGCCTGTGGGATTTCTTTCTTTCTCAAACAAGATACCCTATGGGAGTGAGAGTCTGGAGCTTCTCAAGATAAGTTTGATTGAAAAAAGTATTCTCCTATGGATGTTTCTCATGTTTGTAGTATGCAGTCATTTATACGGTTGTTCCTCAGAGTTCAATGGGCTTAAGGCTGGGGAGGGGTTTGCCTTTGGAAGGATGGGAAAGATAGCACCCAAGAAGAAGTATTTTGTAGATATGCAAAATAAAGAATGCAAGGAGAAAGGGACTAGATCAGGGGTGTCAAATTCAAGGCCCAGGGGACTGGATTCGGTCCAAGGGGTGCTTAAGACCCTGTCCCACTGCACCAACGGATGCAAAGAGGATGTAAAACGTTAAAAAAAGCTTGCCATCCGTTGGAAAACGCGATGCAGCCGTTGTGTACTCACTGCATACGTGTTTCGTACGCTCTATCCCTCCAGCATCCGTCCACTGAGATTTCATCCGCCCAAGAAGTTTTGAGCTGCACAAAACTTTGTGAACAGATGAACTTTCCGCTGTGTACGATGTAAATCCGTGACATCCGAGCAACAAACATTCTATGTCCGTTTATCATCCATTAAACGTCCGCTGTATCCTCTGGGCATCCTCTGGGCATCCTTGCAACTCACATCCGCTGCAGCTGAAAGTGGAAAGAGGGAGGAAACAAAAGGTACACGGAACGTCTACACAGCGTTAGTAGCACGGAAATAGAAAGGATGCACAGTGAACGGTTTGCATCTGATATACATCCGCTAGGCTTCCTATGAACATCCGTTTAACATCCCCGCTACATCCTACCCACATCCGTTCTTTTCCATTCTTTTCCGTTTTGTTTATGCAAATTTTCACCACTTTTTGGAGCGGATGACAACGGATGGAGCCACCCCCAAAATTTTGCTCGTCCGCTGTGTCCTTTATGCATACGTTTTGCATCCGTCGGCCAGTGGGACAGGGCCTTTAGATCTGGCTCATGGGGCCGCACTGAAAATATCAAAGGACCGCCCTGCAGTGCCTTTGCCAGCAAAAATGGAGCTCGCAAGGGCCGCATGGTGCCCTCCCAAACTCTGTTTTCGCTGGCAGAGGGTTGTCCCAGCCAAAAATAGAGCTTGCAAGGGCCACACCTTGAAATTCTCTGCTTAGTTTTTATGTAACAGATTGTATGAACCAGTGGTGGGATTCAATTTTTTTTCTACCGGTTCTTTGTGTTCTGTATGGAACTTGGTTGGCTCCAAGTTCCCTATTATGATTGGCAGAAAAGGCCATTTGCAGATTGGCTAATAGAGAATCAATCCAGTTAACCCGCCAAACAGCAGGAACAGTTAAAGCAGTGTCATTGGCCACAAGCCGTGGGCAATCCGCTATAAAAAGGGCTGCTGTGGCTTGGGCTGTTGTTCTGTTACTATTGCTTAATGAGTTTAATAAAAGAGTTTATTGTTGGAATCCGGTCTCACACGCTTCTTTCCGGATGGAACACTTTGGACATGGCAGAGGAAGGATACTGTAAATTCTCCAGGGTTGGTATTTGCTGTTTCTCTGAAATACTCAAAATTTCCGCTACTGGTTCTCCAGAACTGGTCAGAACCTTCTGAACACCACCTCTGGTATGAACCCCAAACACATTCTAAACCATGTATGTTTATAAAACTATGGCTTATAGTTTTGTTGCGAAAACCAGCTAATTATGGTTCATTCAGCATGTCATGATTCAGAAACCACAGCTTATAGCATTATGTGTGAACCAACCACGGTCACCTTAGTATATCCTGAAATGGAGTCTCCTCCTCAGTTATGGGTGATGGATTAGAAGATACCAGTTCCATTGGAACAGCCTGTCAGCATCTGGAGATATGTGGATGGTTAGATTAGGGTTAGAGATATAGAAATGTTCCTTCTATCCACCTCTAAGCTTCTCTTTTTCAGGCTAAAAATTCCCAGCTCCTTCAGTCTTTTTTTCATAGTCTTAGGCTCTATATTCCAGAGCATCTCAAGTGCTTTATCAGAACCTGTCGTCAGGTAGAACAATCTCTCCTTTGAGATTTGAACATCCCCAAATTCTGTTGGCCTTCTGGAGGATCTTGAAGACTTTTCTTCTTCTTCATTGGGACTGGGATGTACAATAAGCAGAACTGGCATGGATATGTTTGTTTTATTCTGCTAGAGGAACTTTTAAGAGGACCTCAACTGTATGTTTTATAAATTCATTTCCATGCAGCTTTTTGTTTGTTGTTTCACCACCCAAAGTTACACTGGTTCAGGTAGACAACCTTATATATTTCTTAAACAAATAAATAGCCACCAAATCACATTAAGGCTTAGAAGAATATCTAATTTGTTTTGACTACCCCATGGATAAAATATTTATGCATCCTACAAGATCCAATTAATTAGAGATTCTAGGATCTTGGGATCTTTGCAACTGAAGATCACTCCTCCTCCTAAGGCTAATAAGCATTACAATTATTTGTTTGTTATGATTTTGATATTCTGTTTTTTCTCTCAGAACTCCAGGAGACATATACAGTAGGTTACTCTATCCTATACTGTAATCTTCAGAAGAACTCTGTGAGGAATGTTGAGCAATTAAACATTCCCAGGGGTGGGCAATTAAAACTTCCAAGGAACTACATGAAAAACTGGGGTTGTTGTGGGGGACTGAACCAATAGGACTGTAAAGGTGTATAGGCCTGCATTAAACACATATATAGCTAGACAAGTGCAGTCAAAGGGCAAGAAGTGGCCCAGGGGATATCAAATGCCCAGGTCTGGGCTAAGAGATCCTGGCTTTCAAAAGTAATCAGTGATCTTCCATGCCTACTTGTGGACTATTGAAATGTCTGTAAGATCGGTCCACCTAATCTCTCTATTCTCTATGGTACGGTAAGGTTCCAAATCAGCAATATAATTGCAGCCTCTTCTCAAAACTGTTGGAAGGTTTCAACTCCCTTGTCCAATCAGACCTTTGGTTTCTCAATGAAATATGCCAAATGCCCCCATATGTGGTACGATCTATGGAGTCACTCTGAGGCTATGTTGCCATGAGGCCATCTGTTGGCTCTGCATTCACTGAAATCCATATTATTATTTGTTTGTTTGTTTCTTTTAATGGACTAGCGCAGAAGCCAGGTGATTCTTGAGAAAACAAAATGGTTTCGAGATGAATATGTAGCATGTTTCATATGACAAAAGAGTAGTGTACACCATTATTTATGATCTAGAATAACATTTAGGCTTACCACTAAGTAGAATTTATTTTAAGCGGGGGGGAAAACTTTTGCAAAAAGGGACATAATTTATATGGAATTTTTTTTTAAACCAGGTTTCCATAATAAATTGGTTTGGAGAGAAGATGCCGTCTGTTGCTCATCATTTCCTAATGGTTGTCATACCCAATTAATTCATTGGTGTCGTTCGTTAATTTGGGGGTGTTACAAAAAATGAGGACTGGGTTTAAATGTGTGTTTTTTGCATGTTTTTAGACTTTAAACAGCCTTGCACATTTTTAGAGTTTAAACAGCCTGGTAATTCTGAAGACTTGTTTGGGTTATACATTAATTTATTGCTTTCATATGTAATTGTCCACTGGAGAAAAATAGGTTGGAGCAGCAAGCCACAAGAGCAGACACAGTCATGATTCCAAAATGTATATTTATTTATAGAAGACATATAAATGGCATTTCCCTATTAAGATATATTTATGAGTTTTTGAAACTATGCAACAGCTAAAACTTTCTCCCAGAAGATAGAATTCTGTCTGACTGATAGATAGAATCCCTTCTTTCTCCTAAATTTCAGTAACAATGGGGCAAGATAAAACAAGGTCTCTATCTGACATATGTGTAGTGCTAGGCAGCCTAAATCAAAGGCAATGATCATCTGTATAGCCTATTACCCAGTTTTGGCCTTCAAATGTACCAGCAAATTGACCAAATGTACTCATGGATAAATCCATCGATGCATAAGCCAAACCCAATTCTGGGATGTATTTTAGCATCCAAAATTCTCAGCTTATCCGCAAGTAGATACAATAGGGGCAATTATTTGATTTCTAGTCCAGACATGACTTGCTGGCCTGGATTTCTGTGCTGCAAGAAATCTATCTTCAAATTGTAATATTCCTAGGCAGAAGCAATTTCCCCTTTAAGTCTAATCCAGATGCTGTGAAACTGCACAGCTTCCAGATCTGCAGACTTTAACTTCCAGAATTCTTGGCAATGACCATGCTGGCTGAAGGATCCTGGGATGCATACATGTCTACAGACAGACCAAGTTTATATGGCTGGCCTAATTGTGTGTAATTTCTGAGCTAGCATTTTATTAATTGTATTTCCTTTAGTGAGTAAGAAAGAAGGTTCTGGAAGCTTGAAATGTGCTGGGCCTTGGCCTAGGAGAAGCGTGTGAGGTCCCCAGTCCACATTTAATCGGTTTATTGATGGTCTTTCATCCAGTGTGTGTTTCCTTGCTTGGCTCAGGAGGCTAATATGGCATGGGAGGGTGCTGTAACTGTTGTTTTTTTCTTCTCTTTCCTATTTGCATTTGTCCTTGGAAGGCATTTGTTATTTTTGGCAGACTCTGCAGTATTATTGGGAATTTACTAAGTTCCTTCAAGGCCCCTTTGTTCAGTCATTTAATTTACTTCATTTGCTTAAGGACTTTTCATTTCACTGAATACAACAACGAGAGAGAGAGAGAGAGAGAGAGAGAGAGAGAGAGAGAGAGAGAGAGA
>BLBF01000055.1:14739478-14759920 GCA_015471245.1 Laticauda colubrina | reverse complement strand
GAAAGAAAGAAAGAAAGAAGGAAGGAAGGAAGGAAGGAAGGAAGGAAAGGGTTAGATGGTTGGAAGCCTGCAAACTTAATCATCCAAGAGAAATAACTGAGTAAAAACAATTGTTTGTTTTCTCAGGGCCTTCTTGAAAAGACAACAGCGAGAGAGGAGATGATTTGAAATTTGGAAAGGAGGTTGTTCTGTATGGAACTTGGTAGGTTCCAAATACTTCATTCTGATTGGCCGAAAAGGCTACTTACGGATTGGTTCGCTAGGAACCAATCTGGAAAGCCGCCAAACGGCGGGAAGAGTTAAATAACTGTCATTGGCCACAAGCCAGCGGCTAGCCACTAAAAAAGGGCTGCCACGGCTTGGATCATGTTCTGTTTCTTTATCTAGTGGTTTGAAATAAAGAGTTGTTGTTTGGAACCCGGTCTCCCACGCTTCTTTCCGGACGGAACACTGGCGATGAGGGTGGGATCGTCGTAGAAGCAGAGACTGAAGCACGCGGCAATCTGAACCGAGTGAAAGAGATGGCTGGTAACAACGCGCCACCCGCACCCTTCAATCCAGATGTAGAGGATTGGGAATCGTATATCAATCACTTTCTTATGTTCTTAGAAAGCAGAAAGATGGAAGAAATCTTGGATCAAAGAAAGAGGGCTGCCTTCCTTACACACTGTGGACCGGCCGTATTCAAAATGGCGAAGGTGCTGGCGAAACCCAGAGATGTCAAGCAGATGACCTGGTCCAACCTGAACCGAATGCTCCAAACACACTATGCACCAGTGGTCTCAAATCTCATCAAATGACATGAATTTTACAAAAGGGACCAGAAGGAGGATGAAACCATTGCAGACTTTGTGGCGGCCTTGAGACACATTGGAGGGGCATGTGAGTTTCAAAACAAAGATGAGGCTATGAGAGACCGTGTAGTCCTCGGCCTGAAAGACTCTACCCTTCAGAGCAAATTACTCAACAGGCCGAATATAACTGTGGCCAAGGCCATTGCTGAGGCAACCGCTGCCAAAGCAGTGAAAAAGTCAGCAGCCACCATGAGACAAATGAATGCAGTTCCCGACCTGCCGACCCAAACGAGGGAGAAGAAGGCAGAGGGAGGAAAGAAACAGACCACAACAACCCACCACAAGGACGTCGAAACCCAGAGTGACACTGAAGATGACGATGAAAATGTCCATAGACTCTATTCAGATAGAAAATGGCACGAAAAGAGGAAGAATCGGCAGGAATTTCAATGTGTGGGCTGCGGAGGCAATCACCCGCGGTCTGAATGCAGATTCCTCAACGCAATATGCCGGGCTTGTAATAAAAGGGGGCACATCGAAAGGGTCTGCTGCAACAAAAAGAGCTATAGTCCAAAAAGACACAGCAGCAGCACCACCCCCCCCCGAAACGACGACAGACAAGCCGGCAACCGATGGAACTGAAATAAAAGAACCGGTGACAGAGAAGAAACGCATCAGACAGTCACCATCGATAATGCCAGGGCAGAAAGCAGAAAGAAGGTTCGGATATAGGTGAGCATCAAAGGGAGACCCTGCGAGATGGAGGTCGACTCAGGGTCGTTCTTATCAATGGTATCCTGGAATACCATCCGGCGCCTAATTCCAAACATCGAGCAGAAAGAACTAAAGAAACAAAAACTTGTGCTAAAAGATACCAGGGAAATCAAATCTCTGTAATTGGCCTTGGACATTTTTTAGTTGAATTTAAACAACACACCGAAGTCTTGCCCCTAACTATCGTCGACCGTGACCCCCCTGGCCTGCTAGGAATCGAATGGTTCGTGCCTCTTGGAATCGGGATGATCAGTATCAACCGCATCGCTACTACCAACTGGGAGGAGAACCTACTCTACGAATTCCAAGATGTATTCGACGGGACTCTAGGCAAGTACCAGGGGACCCCAATCTCATTTAGCCTAGACCCGAAAATAGCCCCCATTCGCTTAAAGGCCAGATGCATTCCATTCGCGCTTAAACCAAAAAATGATGAACAGCTGAATAAGTTGATAGTGCAAGGGGTTTTAGAACCAGTCAACCACGCCAAGTGGGAAACCCCTATTGTAACACCAGTAAAGCCAGATGGGTCAGTGCGGATCTGTGGGGACTATAAGACAACCTTGAACCACGCGCTCCAACGAAGCGCATACCCAGTGCCAGTGGTGCAACATTTATTGCACTCACTAGGGGGAGGAAAAATATTTGCAAAACTCAACCTAGCACAAGCTTATCAGCAACTACCCGTTGATCCAATAACATCAGAAGCACAAATGATAGTAACGCATAGAGGGGCATTCAAATATAACCGCCTCCAATTCGGTGTTAGCGTTGCCCCAGGCGTTTTCCAAAGCCTCATGGAACGCCTACTAAACGGGATCAAAGGTGTCCTCCCATACTTCGACAATGTACTGGTCTCAGCAAAAAATGCCAACCAGCTAGCGACCAGGCTAAGAGAAGTCTTAACTTGCTTTAGAAAATCAGGCCTAAAAGTCAAGAAGGAGAAATGTGAACTGGCCACTAACCGGGTTGAATTCTTGGGCTATTTAAGCGATGAGCATGGTATTCACCCAACTGAAAAGAAGGTGAAGGCTATCAAAGACACTCCCAGACCAAGAAACAAAACCGAACTCCAGGCGTTCCTAGGCCTCATAAACTTTTACAAGTTTATGTGTTCCTGCCCCATAAAGCGACAATAGCAGAACCCCTACATCGGCTGCTAGATAAAAAAACCGTTTGGACTTGGGGCCACCGGGAACAGAAAGCTTTCCAAGGTATTAAGGACCTATTAACATCAGACACTGTTCTTATCCAGTTTGGCAACACCATGCCGCTGACAGTCACCTGCGATGCTTCACCTTTTGGGGTCAGCGCCATCCTGAGTCACCAGCTTCCAGATGGCAGAGAGGGACCAGTCGCTTTTTACTCAAAGACACTTTCCAAAGTGGAACGCAATTACAGCCAACTTGATCGTGAAGCCCTGGCAATCGTCAGCCGGGGTCAAATGATTCCATGAATACCTTTACGGTAGACCCTTTTCTATCGTAATTGACAAGAAGCCTCTCCTTGGAATCCTGGCGGGAAATAAGCCAACCCCGAACATTCTGTATCCTAGAATGACGAGGGGGTCTGAATTCCTCGCTGCCTACTCCTACACACTACTCCACAGACCCGGCAAAGCCATCTTGCATGCCAACGCCCTGAGCCATTCCCCGTTGCCCATCACAGAAGACGACCCTGCTCCGCCTACCTCCACATTCCATCTGGAGACCTGCCCGGAGCTACCGCTGACTGCAGCCGATGTCGCGAGAGCCACAGCCAAAGACCCTTTGACAGCGCGTATACTGAACTGGGTAGGTAAAGGCTGGCCGGAGGAAAACAATAAAACTGAGACTTTTAAACCTTTCCATGCCAGACAGACCGAGCTGTCTATCAAAAAGGGGTGCATCTTATGGGGTGACAGGGTGGTAAACCCAAGCAGCCTCCAAGAAACCATCCTAGGCATGTTGCATGAGAGTCACCCGGGCATAGTCAAGGTGAAAGCCCTGGCCAGAAGTTACGTCTGGTGGCCAGGGCTGGACAAAAACAGAACGCTGGGTTGCAACATGCCATGCCTGTCAGAAAGTGAGGCCTACCCCCCCATAGGCACCTATACGAGTCTGGGAAACTCCCCGGGGGCCGTGGTCTGGGGTGCACATTGACTTCGCGGGGCCAACGAAGGGGAACACCTTGTTGATTGTTGTCAATGCATATTCGAACTGGTTGGAAGTCATCCTCATGGCTTCCACAACCACCGAGGCTGTCATGAAACAGCTCAACAAACTATTTGCGACGCATGGGCTACCAGATGTACTAGTTTCGGACAACGGACCTCAGTTTACTGCCTTGCAGTTCGAACAATACCTGGCTGCCCAGGGTGTCCATCACGGATTAACCATGCCGGCCCATCTGGCTGCAAATGGCAGGGCCGAACTCATGGTTAGATATACTAAGGAAGGCCTAGAGAGAATGGATAAGGGGGACGTGCAAGACAAACTCAACCGTTTACTAACATTGCAACATATTACCCCTAGTAGCACTACAAATAAAAGCCCGGCTGAACTATTAATGAGTAGCAAACTACGGTCCTACCTGGACAGGTTACACCCCACCTATACATGGGACAAGCCCCCCGACTCCTCTAGCAAATACTGTACCTTAAGAAATCGGTGACCTGGTCTATGCCAAGAACCTTACCGGGGACCCCTTATGGCTGCCAGCCACCATCACACAAGTCACAGGCCCCCAGTCCTACCAACTAATGCTAGACGATGGGAGGGAATGGAAGCAGCACATAGACCAGCTTCGTTCCCGCAACCTCGAAAGAAAAACCGCCACAGAACCGAAAATAATAAATTTCGACGAAAAAACAACCAAGGAGGGGGGGGAAGTACTAATAAATAAAAAAGGGAGAGATGAACCTCCCATAACAAGACTACAAACTCTGCAAAACGACAATCTAACCAAACAAAAAGAGCACTCATGGTTAGATGAACCCCAAGAAAGAAATCCGGGAGCAGGAGAACGAAGCGAGGCCTTCCTGGAAGGTAGCAGCCAGGCCAGCTCAACCAACCCGGCTAAACCAGGAGGGAGCGGCAGAGCCATCTCAACCGGCCCAAGAGACTCAGGCGGGAGCGGCATGGCTGACTCACCTTTCCAGGAGGTTCCATGGAGAAGATTGAGAGAGGCAGCGATCCCGACTGAACCGCTTGAAGACCAAAACAAGACTGAGCCGTGCAGGTCAACTAGAGCTAGGAAAAGCCCCACCTACCTGTGCAACTACGTCACCCACATTGGACTGAACTAAAGGGGGAGGGGTGTTCTGTATGGAACTTGGTAGGTTCAAAGTACTTCATTCTGATTGGCCGAAAAGGCTACTTACGGATTGGTTCGCTAGAAACCAATCCGGAAAGCCACCAAACGGTGGGAAGAGTTAAATAACTGTCATTGGCCACAAGCCGGCAGGCTAGCCGCCATATAAAGGGCTGCTGCGGCTTGGGCCATGTTCCATTTCTTTATGTAGTGGTTTGAAATAAAGAGTTGTTGTTTGGAACCCGATCCCCCGCGCTTCTTTCCGGACGGAACAGAGGTTACTTGGGGTACAGTTGGCTGTCCTGTTGCAAAACCAGTTGTCCTATTGCAAAACCAAGCCTACAAATTTGATTCATACTCACCACTTTTGATAAAGGAGAATGTTTGTAGCTCAATGTTAGAATAAGAAGTCCTCTGTGCTCTCTGAGCTTGATTGTTTTTATGCAGACAGTTCATTACCCAAACTAGCTTGAATTAATCAAGTTAACAATAAATGGCCCAATCAACTGCTATTGGATCCGTAGAACCTCCAAGACCACTCCCACTCCCCCCGACACTGATAGGGCAAGCCATTAGAATATAAACTGAGAGTAAACCTCACTCCTTAATAGCACTGATTTCTTAGTTGGGTAATGAAACATCTGCATAAAAACAACCAAGCACAGAGAGCTCCAAGGACCCTTTATCTCACCACTGTCCTGAGTTAGTGCTTAGGGCATGGGTGTCAAACTTACCATGTCATGTTGATGTCATGTGATGTATCGGATGCTTTTTATCTTTGCGGAACTGGGGTGGGATTCAAAATTTTTAACAACCGGTTCTGTGGCCGTGGCTTAGTTGGTAGGCATGGCTTGATGGTCATGTGACTGGATGGGCGTGGCGTGGTGGTAATGTGACTGGCTGGGCATGGCCAACTCAATATCACTCACATCAAGGCATGCATCTCCTCGCCTGGCCTCTCATGACTGTGGGGATGTTGCAATAGTCGTAAGTGTGAAAGATGGTCATAAGTCACTTTTTTCAGTGCCATTGTAACTTTGAATGGTCACTCCACACAAGCAAAGTACCAGCAAAGGAGGGGAAAAAAACTCTAGAGAAGTTCCTGAGACAGGAAGTCTAGTCCTGCCAAGAATGTAATAAGGGTTAACGGAGAGGCAGTTTCTGTAAGCAACATCAGAATGTTTCCTTCCTGCCTTCCTTACAGGATTAAGCCAGTAATTTCTTCTAACAACCGGTTCTCAGAACTGCTTATAATGTTAACAACCAGTTCTAGCGAACAGGTATGAACTGATGGAATCATACCCCTGCCTGCATGTGATGCATCTGGCCTACGGGATGCATCCAGCCTGCGGGCCGCCAGTTTGACACCCCTGGCTTAGGGAAATTTTAGAAGCAGTTCTTTGCCAGGTGACTGTGTAGACAGTCAACCATAGCAAATAACCTTTGCATACCTTCCCAGTTTGGTATTCGTGTCCTTCTGCTGTTCCTTTTATTTAGGACAAAGGGTTAGGGTTTTAGGTGCCTTGTGGGAGATCAGGGATTTAAAAACTTGCTGTGGATAAGGCTCCACCTTTCTATTTGATTTTGCATCCAGGCCTTTCAGTTGATTTTCAAGCAACTGAAATGCTAAATCACACAACCAAAGTCATTGGCAGATTGTGGCAATATCTTCTGGACAATATCTTCTGGAATATCATTTATTTATTCATTCATTTATTTGTTTGTTTGTTTATTTATTTATTTGTCAATCACTTACAAGATAATAGGTATAAGTATAAACATGAGTAAGAATACAGAAAATAGGTACGAATAAATGGGGACAATAGGACAGGGATGGTATGCACGCCCTTATTTTTTTTCTTCCTTTACCCTCTGGTTGGGGTTGCTTTTTTATTTTATTTAGATTAGATTAGATTAGATTCAACTTTATTGTCATTGCCATGGATACAGGCAATGAAATCCAGTTAGCATCCAACCAGAAGTGCAAAACAACAGTAAAATATAAATATATGTATGCATATATGCAAGGCATCTATGAATATGTCAATGGAAAACACAACAAAATGTATGTACATGAGCACACAAACATATGTGTGATTGCAATAATAATAATAACAATAATTTATTTACTTAGACCACTGGGATTTCTGGAAATTAGAATTCAGCAAAATCTGGGCTCTCCAATCTAGTTCCATGATCTGCAATTAGCCCAACTGAGCATTAGAAAACCAAAGATGGATCAGAATAACATAATAATAGAACTGGAAGATGTTTTGAAGGTCTTCTAGTACAATCTCTTGCTCAGCCTATACCATTTCAGACCAGTGGTTGTCCAATCTCTTCTTAAAAACCTCCGGGGATGGAGCACCCACAACTTCATGTTCAAATACATTTTTATTAGGTTATAAAGTATTATAAAATGCAAAATACAAAAGCAAATAAAAGGATGGGGAAAGGGAAAAGGGGAAAGAAAAGTGAGGAAGAGTAGGGAAAGGAACAGAAAAAGAAACATTGACTTCTGATTCTATCTGTGGCAGTAGGCATTAACAACACATCACATTTTTTTTGTTTTACCATAATAGTATGAATCAGTCATTTCTACAAAAGTCTATCAGTCAATCTCTGAAATCCAAAATCAAAGCTTCATTCTTTTCCACATCAAGCATGAGGATCAGAAGCAGTTTCTGGAACACCCACAACTTCTGAAGGCAAATTGTTCTACTGGTTAATTGTTCTCACTAGTAGTAAATTTCTCCTTAGTCCTAGAATGATTCTCTCCTTGACTGATTTCCATCATAACTTCTGCCATCATGTGCTCTTGAGAATAGATTGACCTGCTCTTCTATGTGACATCCTCTTAAAAGGTAAAGGTTCCTTTCACACATATATGCTAGTCATTTCTGGCTGTAGGGAGAACAGCCTCTCTGTTACAAGGCTGAAAAGCTAGTGCTGTCCGAAGACGTCTTCGTGGTCATGTGGCCGGCATGACTAAACACTGAAGGCACACGGAACACTGTTACCTTCCCACCAAAGTGGTCTCTATTTTTCTACTTGCGCTTTTATATGCTTTTGAACTGCTAGGATGTCAGAAGCTGGGACAAGTAATGGGAGCTCACTCTGTTACGCAGCGCTAGGGATTCGAATTGCCGAACTGCCAATCTTTCTGATCGACAAGCTCAGTGTCTTAGCCACTGAGCTGCCACGTTCCTCTTAAATATTGGAACACTGCTATCAAGAGCAGTCTGCATTAAAAACCCAGAAAATATGGAATAGGAGAAAGGAGGTTGGGAAAATGAGCAGGCCCAGTATAATAAACATGTCTCTACCTGACTGCCAGCAGGGATACAGCACCATGATGAAAGAGATTCATGCTTTGATTTATTTTTGCTTGTAGTTTTGAAACTATATTGCTGTAAAAAATGATGAATGCATCTCTTTTCAAGGTCCATGACTTTGACCTGTGTCAGATGTGCAAGAATCCTGGTCTCCCCTAATGGCACTGGAAAGTTTTTTTTTTTTTAGAGTTTTGCTCATCCAAAAATGGAACAGACACTGAGCCAAAAAAACAGAGGCCAAGAACTTGGACCACTTCCAGCCAAAATAGCTTCGTTCCAGTGAAAACAGGAATCATATGTAAAGTCCCTCTGATAGACTAATAGCATAGTGCTATTTGGCCTATGTTAATTGCAGTGACATTAGACCCAATTTTTTCCCTGTGTGCAATTGCCTTAATGGTTACCATCCGTGGCCTAGAATGTCAGGCAGGAATATCCTTTGTAGAAATGACTCGTGCAGAAGATGTTTTTGGTAGATCTTGGTTATTTCTGAAGGTCATTAGAAAAAGAGCTAAGCAACGTTTGCATCTGTAATACCAACGGAGAAGGGTGGTAAAAACAGATGTGACCTCTTCTATTTCGGTATTGTGGTAGGAGGTGCATGTTTGAGGGATGTGCCTTGTCACGATCCAGTCTTACTGATGGATATCCCGAAATAACTCTTTAATTCAGCATCCCTCAATCTTGTGCCCTCTAAATATGCTGAACTTTGTTCCCATAATTTCCAGGCATGCAGAATGAACTTCCTTTCCCAGATCAGCATGAAAATATGACATATTAATTGGTTACTACTCATGACCTTTACCCAGAGTAGCCTAGAAACTCCACTTATTATGAGAAGGAAGAGTTGGATTCAAAAATATCATCAGAACTAAAGTACCACAGATTCCTTCAATGGAAGATCCTGCCACAGGGGCAGAACATCAGTACAAGGACCAAGCATATGAATAAATGTGCATGCACACTCACACATCTACTGTAGGAAAAGGGAATTATAAATACTGTGAAAACTCTTCTTTTCTTTTCCCTCAGGAAAACCAAAGCCCTGTATATTTTGTTTGTAATGCTTGAGGATCTCCATTTTGCTCTAGACCAGGGATTTCCAAATCTGGCGACTTAAAGAATTGTGGATTTACAAAATTAGTCATTCTCTTGTCTTTTTTAAAAAAAATTAACTTCTGTTTCTGCTCATTAACCATTGATAAAACAAATCCCATATTAAGAAATATTCAGTCTCTTCCTTGTCTTTAATTTTAAATATTAGTCAATTCATTTCTGCACATTCTAGTATTTTTATCACATTCTCTTCTTTAGGAATCTCTATAGATTTACATTAAAGAGATTAAATTTTAAATTGTGAGATTTACAAATCTCATTTGTAAAAATGGCTCACCAAATGGATAATTAAGCACCATAGTCATTATATGTTTGTTATTAATGTTATGATGAGGCATTACTGCTACAATTTGTACTAATATTATGAATACTATTGTGATTGTGATTATATTATTATTATTATTATTATTATTATTATTATTATTATTATTATTATTATTATTATTCAAATTAATTGTACCCAGACAACACAGACTTGTGGACTTCATCTCCTAGGATTCCTCAGCTGGCTGGAGAATTCTGGGTGTTGAAGTCCACAACTCGTAAAGTAGCCAAGTTTGGAGATCCTTCCTTGTTGTGGTTAGCTGGCAGCAGGTGCGGATGGCTGATGAGAGCGAGGACTCAGATGAGGGGCCAGGACCATTAGGGAGTGGACTGCTGCCTTCAGAGATTGTGGAGGCTGGCAGCAGCAATGAGGAGGTTCCCGAGGAGCCTGTGCCAAATGCACGTGCGTGCAGGGCTGCTCACAGGAAAGAGCAGCTGCAGCAGCATGGGCAACTCAGGAATAAGGCTGCAAGGTAATGGACCCTCCTTCCAGAAGATAAAAGCCAGCTGTGAATCGGACGTTCTTTGTAGGAAGCAGAGATATTTTGAAAATCGAGCCTCATGGACATTGCAGTATCTAAAGTTGGTATTTGAAGACTCTTGTGTTGTAAAATATTTCTAGGTAACCTTATCTGTTATTCTTGGCAGTCTCGCACAGTTTTGGTGAGGCTTGTGCTTATCAAAGTTAATTAGTTTGCAGCAGCCTTTTAACCAGGGATTCATAAGAATCATTAAAAGATTTCTGTTCCATTTGGTTTGTGTTTGTTTTATTGGAAAAGGGTTTGGGTCAGAACACTCCTTTA
The DNA here is from genome assembly GCA_015471245.1 of Laticauda colubrina. Taxonomy (NCBI): domain Eukaryota; kingdom Metazoa; phylum Chordata; class Lepidosauria; order Squamata; family Elapidae; genus Laticauda; species Laticauda colubrina. Next base: position 14,749,483 of record BLBF01000055.1, on the reverse strand, counting down.
GATGAAATATTGCATAAAGTACAGGTAGTACTTGACTTATGACTGCAATTGGGACCGGGATTTGCATTGCTATGTAAGGTGGTTGTTAAATGAACTACATCTGATTTTGCAATCTTTTGCCATAGATTTTAAGCAGATCAATGCAGTTGTGATTATTAAGTGAATCCAGCTTCCCCCACTAATTTTCCTGGTCAGAAGCTGGCTGGGAAAGTCACAAGACCACATGACCTTGGGATGTGGCATCCCTCATAAATATATGTCGGTTGCCAAGCACCAAATTTTGAACACATGACTGTGGGAAAGCTGCAGAGAGTTAATGGCCCAGTTTTACCCAGTAAAGAGCAATGAATGAGGTCGGGCTTGAACCTGGGTCCCCCTTGTCTTAATTCTACTCTTTAACAAAGCACCTACAGTACAAGGCACTGTTGTACAAGTACAGAGAAACATTCACTGCTCTTCCTCTTCGCAAGAAATTCAACAACATGATCTCCAGACCAGACATGGTATTCAGACCAGTTTTGGCATACTGGGAGCAAAAATTTTGAGTAGTTCAGAGAACCAGCACACACCACCTCTAGCCGGCCCCACCCACCCACCCCAGCCCTTTCCTGTCCTATATTCCCTTTTTTAAAAGCTCAGCTGATTCGTGGGGCAGAGCGGTTTGCCGTGCCTCAGCTGAACTAAAAAGAGCTCACCTCACTAGCGCTGACACAGAGGGCATTTTTTGAGTGTTGCTAGCGCTAGCAAAGCACTCTCTCATAGAACCAGTAGAAAAAAAATGTGGAATCCCACCATTGCTTCAGACCAGTTAAATATGCAACTAGAGACCCAAATGGCATTAAGAGGCTTGTGATCTTTTAGCTTCATTGCCTCTCTTACCAGGAGGGGAGATGTAACATGTGGCTTCATTCTTCCAAGTTCTCAGAAAGATATGTCGAGCATTTCACCAAGCTCTTCAAGTGGATAGGAAAAAATCAAAGGGGGATTTTGGGAAGGGATTTTTTTGCTAGGCATTCCAAATGCCTGAGCAGGCACCCCAGAGTGATCTTCATTCTGGAGAACCAATGCTATGGAGAGAGAGAGAGAGAAATATGGCCCACTGGGATAGCTATCTCAGAAAGTAGGATGACACAAACTTGGCATTCAGTGGGAGGACTATATGTGACTGGGCCTTCAATTTAGTAAATATTCTTAGCACTATATAATCTTTTTTTAAAAAATAAAAATAAAGTGTCCATTAGTCCCAAGTACTTTGCAATAATTCCACTTTTTTCTTTATTAGTGCCTTCTCCATTCTGCAAAACATTTGGTTATATTTGAACCAAGATTTCTAGATATGCTTTTTGTCCATGCCAGCTGGGGACTGTAGAAGCCGAAATCTTGCTATACAGCTCTTCCTTTCCACCTTCCCTGTATGAAAAGCAGGGCAAGGAATTAGCGTCACTGTGTAGCTGCTCAGACTCAGTACTCTCCCATCCTCCCATGCTGAGAATTGTGGTTTAGCACCACCAGGGAATCACAGATCAACAAATACAATTTCAAAGGAATAGTGCTTTCTACTTATATAAGGCGACTTGTGACCCATTGGGTCATTGTTTCAGAGACATTTCCTTAACTAAACAAAGAAATAGAATAACCCCGGGTGGGGGGACAAAAAAGCAGTGACAGTGGTAGCAACTTTCAGCTTCCTGCCAGCTTTCCCACTGACTTTTTGTGTACAAAGCTGGCAGGGAGCTTTGGAAATGACGATCAGGTGGCCACAGCTCAGTGTGGCAGTGTGACAGTACTCAATCAGCCACAACGTTGCCAAATTTCAATTCTGTGGGAGTCGTGGATCCTAAACTCTGGACACCTTCTGTAAAATAGGCCATTTGAGATAGCATTTATTCAATGGCTGTTGCCTAGGATGCACTTTTTTGCACAAACAGATCCAAGAGTTTTGGTGGTCCTTGAGTTAACAACCACGATTCAGCCTGAAATTTCTATTGTTAAGTGAGTCATTTGTGAAGTGAGTTGTCAAGCCCGAAATTGACACATGTGTAGCCATTTTAGTTAGGTTTAGTTTTTTTTTTTTTCTTACTTTCTCTTTGGCAGTCATGGGGGAAAAGTTTTGGGCTTGCCACATTCCTAAGGGGGGGAGGAGTGGAGATTGAGAGAGTTGTTTAGGCTAGGTGATTCTTCTTCCCGTGGGAAAACGAGCTGTCCATGCTTAGGTCCCATTTTATCACCTTTTATCAACTATCAGTTGATAGTCACTTGGTTGTTAAGTGAATCTGGCTTCCCCATTGACTTTGCTTGTCAGAAGGTCGCACAAGGGGATCACATGACCTTGAGTCATAGCAACAGTGATAAATCAAGTCTGGTAAAGAGAAGGACCAGGGGAGACAGGATAGCAGTCTTCCAAGATTTGAGGGGCTGCCACAGGGAGGAAGGGGTCAAGCTATTTTCTAAAGCGCCTGTAGGCCAGACAAAGAATAATGGATGGAAACTGAACAAGGAGAGATTTAACCTGGAAATAAGGAGAAACTTTCTGACAGTGAGAACAATCAATCAATGGAATAGTTTGCCCTTGGAAGTTGTGGAAGCGCCATCACTGGAGGCTTTCAAGAAGAGATTGGACTGCTATTTGTCAGAAATGGTGTAGGGTCTCCTGTTTGGACAGGGGGTTGGACTAGATGATCTATAAGGTCCCTTTCAACTCTGTTAATCTGTATCTAAATATGAACCAGTTGCCAAGCATCTGAATTTTGATCACATGAACATGGGGATGCTGCAACAATCATAAGTATGAAAAAAGGTCATAGGTCACTTTTTTCCATCACTAAATGAAGGACTACCTGTACATAGATGTGCCCTTGTGTGGGCTGTTTCTTCTTCTTTGTCTTTGCTTTCTATATAAGATATCTTTCAGTCTGCATTAGACTGGGATCAGAACCATGCACCTGTGTTTCCATAATTTCACACCTCTTTGCATCTGAGCCAACTTGCTTCCAGGTCCGCTATGTCAAAATAAAATTCTGCAAAGATATATTGTGTGATGTTCATGTATGCGCTCATGTATGTGCTTGGTGGGCACTTTTGTCCTTTTCGATTGCCTGGCCATTTGGCTGTCTTCCCTCCCCACGAGATCAAGGTGCCGTGGTGCTTCATTTTGCTCCATGAAGCTTTTGAAACGGATAGAGTTGGAGGGAGGAACGATTGGCACAGAGGAACAAATGGGCATGGTTGACAATCACGGGGAGGCTGTGAGGTGACACAAAAATGTTTGGCAATGAGGAATAATGAGGGTTGAGGCAGCCAGAAGAGCAAGAACCAGAATTGTATATCTCCCTTAACACCCAAAGTGATAAAAGAGGGGGAGGAGAAGAAAGAGGAGGAGGAGGAGGAGGAGGACAGGCAGAAGAGGAGGAAGAGGAGGAGGAGGAAGAAGAGCAGGAGGAGAAGAGGAGGAGGAGGAACAGGAGGAGAAAGAAGAGGAGGGGGAGAAGGAAGAGGAGGGGGAAGAAGAGGAGGCGGAGGAAGAGGAGCAGGAAGAAGAGGAGGACGAAGAGGAGGACGAAGAAGAGCAGGAGGAACAGGAGGAGGAGTGGGGGGGGAGGAGGAGGAAGAAGAGTAGGAGGAAAAGAGGAGGAAGAAGAAGAGAAGGAGGAAGAAAAGGTGGAAGAGGAGGGAGAGGAGGAAGAAGAGCAGGAGGAGAAGAGGAGGAGGAGGAAGAGGAGAAGAGGAGGAGGAAGAAGAGGAGGGGGAGGAGAAAGAGGAGGGGAAGAGGAGGAGGAGGAATAGGTGGAGGAGCGGGGGAGGAGGAGGAAGAAGAGGAGGAGGAGGAGGAAGAGGAGGGGGAGGAGGAAGAGAAAGAGGAGAATCCAAATTATATCATCCAGATATTATGAGAGAAAATAATAAATCATAATTGGCAACCTGAACTTAAAGGATGTTCCTAGCCTGGCAAGCTGAATAGTTGTGGCTAGTTTTGCCTCCATCCCAGCCCTGCTTCTTTTTTCCCCTTCCTTGGTTCTTTGAGGAATGGGAAGACCTTTGTGGACGATGGAAAGAAGCTTTGCCATTAATAAACTGGTGCAGAGTCTAGACAACAGTTAAGCGCACCAATCGTCAGCACTTAAAAGTTTCCCATGAGAAGCACAGCAGTCCTGGCATGCTGTAAATAATTTAATGCTGTTTGTATTTCCTGAAGACAAAGGGGAGACAACTGGTTGGCCTTTAACCATTTGTGTCTCACAACCACCACAAGGTTTCTGACTGTGTTTTCCAGGGGCTTTTAGCATTCTTCTGTCAGTGCCTAAGAGGAGGCACATGAAGTCAAAGGCCAATTTTCTTCTCTTTTAGAGAAAGAGCCCTGAAGCAGTTATACTAAATCTGAAAATGGATTCTTGTTATTAATTTTACTCACTATCCAAGGCAGTGGTGGGATCCAGCCAGTTCACACCACTTTGGAAGAACTGATTGTTAACTTTCTGAGCAGTTTGGTGAATTGGTTGTTGGAAGAAATCATGAGGGCAGAGAACCAGCTGTTAAATTATTTGAATCCCACCACTGGTCCAAGGTACAACTGATCTGTTGATATATCGAGTGTGGTGCAAAGCATCCATTTCTGTTCTAAGATGCAACCTGTAATCAGTGACTCAATTTCCAGTCCCAGTTTTATAAAGGACTTTAGAACCAGCCTTCTGAATCCTAAATCCTCTGGTTTTTTGTTTTTTTTTAAATATATTGTTGGAAGAATTATTCTTCTGGGTTCAGTTCCAAGTGGGGAAAAAGACACTGGAAACATGGAGGCTGTTTGGAAAGATGGTTTAATGGTGGACAGGATCACATGGCTTGGAGCTCCAAAGAAGGAAGGTCAAGAAGAAGGAAAGGCTGAGATGCTGAATGTGCCTGGATTTTATACCCTCTGTTGAGATTTGTGTTCTATATGTAAAGTGGGTGACTCCAAATCTACAAACCTGATTGGTCAATAAAATGAACATTGGATTGGTTCACTAGGAACCAATCCAAAGAGCTGCTAAAAGGCGGCAAATCTAAACAACTGCCATTGGCTGCAAGCAGGCAAGCCAGCCTGTATAAAAGGCTGGCCTCAGCTTCAGCCAAGTGTTCCTATTTACTAACTAGTTGAAGAATAAAGTATTTGTTGTTGGAACCCGGTCTACCTCGTGTGTTTTCCGAACAAAACACTGGCGACGAGGATGGGATCGTCCTGAACGGAAAAACCTGCACGCGGTGATAAGAAGTCCAGATTACAACCAAGATGTCTGGAAACAACACACCGCCCGCACCCTTCAATCCCAACGAAGAGGATTGGGATTCCTATGCTGATCGCTTCCAAATGTATTTGGAGAGCAATGAAATGGAAGGCATTTCAGAGCAATGCAAGAGAGCTGTGTTCCTGACGCACTGCGGGCCAACAGTTTTTAAGATGGCAAAGGCCCTTGCGAAGCCCCGGGACATTAAACAACTAACGTGGACAGAATTGCAAAGACTCCTCAAAGCACACTACGCTCCGATGGTGTCTAACTTAATAAAGCAACACGAATTTTACCGCAGAGACCAGAGAGAGGGAGAGACCATCGCCGATTTCATCGCTGCCCTCAGACAAATAGGGGGTGAGTGTGAATTTTTGAACATAGACGAGGCAATGAGGGATCGCGTGGTGCTGGGCCTGAGAGACTCGACCGCACAGAGTAAATTGCTCAACAAACCCAACATCACCATTACCGAAGCCATCGCGGAAGCCACAGCCGCTGAAGCCGCGAAAAAATCTGCCGTAGCCATTAAAAAGATGAACACACACAGCGAAGAAACACCAACCAAAGACAGAAAGCACCCTGCCACCACAACCCACTACGAAGAGTCGGGCGAAACAATTGAATCGAGCGAAGAGGACGACGAGGTCCACCGTTTGCTCACGAACAAAAAAGAGCGCGAAAGGAGAAATTGGCGGGAATGCACTGGCTGCGGAGGAAACCATCCCCGAGCCGAATGCAGATTTCTCGATGCCATCTGCCGGCATTGCAAAAAACGAGGGCACATCGAGAAGGTCTGCAGGAACAAAAAATACTACAGCCCGACGAGACGCAGAAATTCCCCAACACGAGCCAAGCCTAAACGAGCCGAGAGAAAGTGGCAACAAGAGAAGCGAGCCAATACACACCAAACTGTCATTATACAGAGCGCTCAGACGGAAAGTGGGAAAAAAATTAAAGTCATCGTGAAAATCGAAGGAAAACACTGCAAGATGGAAGTGGACTCGGGGTCCTTCCTCTCCATGGTATCGTGGGACACAATAAAACAGCTAGTCCCAAGTATCAAACCCAAAGAATTGAAGAAGCAGCACCTAACCCTCAAGGACTATCAGGGAAACCAAATCCCTGTGGTAGGCATGGGACAATTCCGAGTCGCCTACAAACATCACGTCAAGGTGCTTCCGCTGACTATAGTCGACCAAGACAGACCAAGCCTCCTGGGCATCGAATGGTTCGCGCCATTGGGCATCGGGATGACCGGGGTCGATTGAGTGACTACAACCGGCTGGGAAGACGACCTCATCCGAGAATTCCAGGACGTTTTTGACGGCTCACTTGGCAAGTATCGGGGAAATCCCATTTCTTTCAATCTAAACCCCCAAATAGCCCCACGAAGAATAAAAGCCAGGCGAGTTCCTTTTGCACTAAAGGCAAAAATAGAGGAACAGCTGGACAAATTAATAGCCCAAGGGGTGTTAGAACCTGTGGACCATGCCAAGTGGGAAACGCCTATTGTCACACCCATTAAACCTGACGGGTCCATCAGAATCTGTGGTGACTATAAGGCTACCCTGAACCACGCATTACAACCAAGCGCATACCCGGTGCCAGTAGTCCAGCATTTGCTGCATTCCCTGGGAAAAGGCAAAGTTTTCGCCAAACTCGACTTGGCACAAGCCTATCAACAACTCCCAGTGGACCCAGAAACAGCAGAAGCACAGACTATAGTCACCCATAAGGGCGCATTCAAATGTCACCGACTCCAATTTGGAGTAAGTGTGGCCCCTGGCGTCTTCCAGAGTCTGATGGAACGCCTTCTAAATGGCATACAAGGAGTCGTTCCCTATTTTGACGACGTCCTAATCTCGGCCAGAGATGAAACTCAATTAAGGAACAGACTCAAAGAAGTATTAACTAAGTTTAGGGAATCTGGCCTCAAGGTAAATAGAGAAAAGTGCTGTTTAATTAAGAACAGCGTCGAATTCCTGGGCTACTCAATAGACGGAGAGGGTATCCACCCCACAGACAAAAAAGTTAAAGCAATCAAAGACGCTCCTGAACCAAGAAATAAAACCGAACTACAAGCATTCTTAGGATTAATTAATTTTTATAACGTGTTCCTGCCAAACAAAGCCACTATAGCAGAACTGTTACACCGTCTGCTAGACAAAAAGGCAACTTGGACTTGGGGTTACAAAGAAAAAAAAGCCTTCCAAAATATTAAAAGACTGCTAACATCAACAAACGTTCTCATCCAATTTAGCAACACTCTGCCATTAACAGTGACCTGCGACGCCTCACCATATGGAGTAGGTGCCATCCTGAGCCACCAACTACCTGACGGCAGAGAAGCACCCGTCGCATATTACTCTAGGACTCTATCAAAAACCGAGCGGAATTACAGCCAATTGGACAGGGAAGCTCTAGCAATTGTCGCTGGAGTAAAACGCTTCCACGAATACTTATATGGGCGGACTTTTCAAATCATAACGGACCACAAACCGCTAAGGGGGATTTTGGCGGGAAACAAGCCAACACCTAATATACTGTCCCCAAGAATGACGAGATGGTCAGAGTTCCTAGCAGCTTATTCCTACACTCTGACACATCGGCCAGGGAAACAAATTTCCCATGCGGACGCTTTGAGCAGAGCACCCTTACCAGCAACCGACGAAGACCCGGCACCAGCGATGACAACGCTACAAATCGAGACTTGCCCCGATCTACCCATATCAGCATATGCTGTCGCCAGAGCCACCGCGAAAGACTCATTGACTGCCCGCGTTCTTAGCTGGGTAGGTAAAGGCTGGCCGGAGAATCAAAAAACTGAAAACTTTAAACCTTTCCGGTCCAGACAGACTGAACTTTCAATCCAAAAGGGGTGTTTGTTGTGGGGTGATCGAGTAGTAATCCCTGCCAAATTACAGCCCAGGGTACTTAAGTTGTTACATGAAGGGCACCCGGGAATGGTTAAGATGAAAAGCCTTGCCAGAAGTTATGTTTGGTGGCCGGGTATTGATAAGGACATAGAGTATTGGGTAAGCTCATGCCACAAATGCCAGGCAATTAGACCATCCCCACCAAAAGCACCCGTTAAGGACTGGGAAACCCCTCGGGGACCTTGGTCAAGAATACACATTGATTTCGCGGGTCCTACCAAGGGGCATACCTTTCTGATTGTCGTTGATGCCTATTCAAATTGGCTTGAAGTAAAAGTTATGCCATCAACGACAACAGAAACTGTAATTAAAAAGCTGGACAACCTTTTTGCCACCCATGGCATACCAGACGTTCTTGTCTCAGATAACGGGCCACAGCTAACCAGCATACCATTTGAGCAATACCTAGCCTCCCTAGGTATAAGACATGCCCTAACCGCGCCGGCTCACCCGGCTGCGAACGGCAGGGCTGAGAGAATGGTCCGGTTTACTAAAGAAGGTTTGGAACGAATGGACGCTGGAGATGTCCAACAGAAAGTAAACCGTTTGCTCACATTCCAGCACATAACGCCCAGTACCATAACCAATAAGTCCCCAGCAGAATTACTTATGGGGCGAAAATTAAGATCTCACCTTGATAGGTTACACCCAAATTTTACCCCAGAAAACCCCCCTGACTCCTCTACACGGTTCAGACAATTCGAAATAGGCGATTTGGTATACGCTAAAAACTTCACCGGGGACCCGGTATGGCTACCAGGACAGATTATCCAAATTACAGGCCCCAAATCCTACCGATTAAAATTAGACGATGGCAGGGAATGGAAGCGGCACATAGACCAGCTTCGATCTCGAATTATAGAGAGAACCACAGACTTACAAACATTCACCGAAAAAACCGGTGAATTGCAAACCAAGGTGGGGGGGGAAAGGCGAGAAATAAATAAAGAACTGTTTAAAACCAAACCCAATGAAACATACGAACAAAAAGAGCAAATAAAAGACTCACTGTTTGGAGAGACTTGCGTGAAGAGCCCATCGGAAGGGGCCAGCCAAGCCAGCTCGACCTGCCCAGAGGAAATGGGAGGGAGCGGCAAAACCGTCAGCCTAAGAAACTCAGGCGGCGTTAAAATGGCTGACTCACCCTTCCAGACGGTCCCAGGGAGAAGGACGGACGACACAGCAGCCCCATCCGAACCGGTCGAAGTCTGCACTAAGAATGAACCGCGCAAGTCAAGTCGAGTCCGGAAAAGCCCCGCCTACCTGCGAGACTACGTCACCACGTAGGACTGAACTAAGGGGGGAGGGGTGTTCTATATGTAAAGTGGGTGACTCCAAATCTACAAACCTGATTGGTCAATAAAATGAACATTGGATTGGTTCACTAGGAACCAATCCAAAGAGCTGCTAAAAGGCGGCAAATCTAAACAACTGCCATTGGCTGCAAGCAGGCAAGCCAGCCTGTATAAAAGGCTGGCCTCAGCTTCAGCCAAGTGTTCCTATTTACTAACTAGTTGAAGAATAAAGTATTTGTTGTTGGAACCCGGTCTACCTCGTGTGTTTTCCAAACAAAACAATTTGAATTTGAGCTTGTATTCTGATTGGTTGTCAAACTCCCATGGGGCTGTGCAGGGGCAACTCTGTAGGTTGTCCTGAGTCCCAGGCTTGGTTGAGCCTTACTGGATGTGACGTAATGAAAGGCTTTAGACAATTCCTATAGTAGAGGTAGTAGAGGTATAATAGAAGTAGAGACAGAGACAGAGACAGAGACAGAGACAGAGACAGAGACAGAGACAGAGACAGAGACA
>BLBF01000055.1:14709358-14739305 GCA_015471245.1 Laticauda colubrina | reverse complement strand
AAAGGAAAGGAAAGGAAAGGAAAGGAAAGGAAAGGAAAGGAAAGGAAGAATAATGATCTTTGTTATGTAAAGTATTCTGGCCCAGGCCTTAATGGCCCACCCATTAACAAAGGTATGGAGTGAGTTTCTGCTTCTGAGGTGAGTTTCTGCTTCTGAGTTTCTACTCTTTTTAAGGGAAATATTCTGCCTTTTTAATATTTCCTAGGATATTTCATTTTTTCTAGGAGAGCGGTGGGTGCTAACTTCCTACAATATATAGATAAAACTGAACTAAAAGTTTTGTTGTGTTTATGGATTTTTTTCTGCAGTGGTTTTTTCTTTTTTTTTCACAGGAGAAAGTTCTTACAACATCCACCGCTCACTCCAGTCTGCAGCACAGGTAGTTCTCAACTTACAACCTTTCATTTTAGAGACTATTTGAATGACACTGAAAAAGGAGACTTTATCTTGTTCACATGTATGACTGTGGCAGCATCCCTGTGGTCACGTGATCAAAATTCGGATGCTTGGCAACTGGTGTGTATTTATGGCGGTTGCACTGTCCTGAGGTCGTGCGATCTGCTTTTGTGACCTTCTGAAGAGCAAAGTCAATGTGGGGAGCCATGTTACTAATGTAGCAACTGGAGTGGTTTGCTTAACAACTGAGCCAAGGAAGGTCATAACAGGAGACAAAATTCACTTGACTGTCTTATTAGGAATGGAATTTTTAGGGCTCATTTGTGGTCATAAGTTAAAGACTACCTGTATTACATTGCACTTAAAATCTAACAACTAGTGAAATAAAAACCAAGTATTCAGGGGGCATGAAACAGAAAGCAACACTAAAGTATGGTTAAAGCGTGGTTAAAGGCAAGGGTCTTCAAACTTGGCAAGTTTAAAACTTGTGGACTTCAACTCCTAGAATTCCTCAGCTAACATGACTAGAGGAGGAATTTTGGGAGTTGAAGTCCACAAGTCTTAAAGCTGTCAAGTTTGAAGATCCTGGTTAAAGGCACCGGATAGTATTGTTTCTGTAATGTGCTGAATGACATTAGCAAAAGCACAATAGCAATAGCACGTAGACTTATATACCACTTCACAGTGTTTACAGCCAGGGGTAGGATTCAATTTTTTTAACAACCGGTTCTGTGAGCGTGGCTTAGGTGGGAGGTGTGGCCTGGTGGTCATGTGATTGAGTGGACATGGCTTGGTGAACATGTTATTGGCTGGGTGTGGCCAACTCAATATCACTCACATCGAGGCACGCATCTCCTCGCCTGGCCTCTCATGACTGTGGAGATGCTGCAACAGTCGTAAGTGTGAAAAATGATCATAAATCACTTTTTTCAATGCCATTGTAACTTTGAATGGTCACTCCACACAAGCAAAGTACCAGCAAAGGAGGGAAAAATACTCCAGAGAAGTTCCTGAGACAGGAAGTCTAGTCCTGCCAAGAATGTAACAAGGGTTAACAGAGAGGCAGTTTCTGTAAGCAACACCAGAATGTTTCCTTCCTGCCTTTCTTAAAGGATTAGGCCAGTCATTTCTTCTAACAACCAGTTCTCTGAACTGCTTGGAATGTTAACAACAGGTGCAAACTGGTAGAATCTCACCCCTGTTTACAGCCCTCTCTAAGTGGTTTACAAAGTTAGCATTTTGCTCTCAACAATCTGGTCCTCATTTTTCCAATCTCAGAAGGGGGGATGCCTGAATCAACCTTGAGCCGGTCAGGATTGAACTCTTGTCTGTGGACAGAGTTAGCCTGCAATACTGTAACCACTGTGCCACCACAGCTCTTCTGCTATCTCAGATTGCTATTTATTCTACTGTTCTAGTAGAATAGTATTATTCTAGTATTTATTATACTATTTAAAAGAGGTTATTCTCTCTACAAATTTTAATAAGAATAAAACAAACAAAAACATGTTTCCCGCTGCTTCCCTCTGAGGATACTAATGGAATGCTAACCAGTTCCTTCACAGCAAAGACACAGTTTATTTTTAATTAAAAATAACAAAGTTGGATTGACCTCCGTTTTCTCCAGCTGCTCTTTTTCCATCATAGCAGCTTACAGGCCATAGACTCCTTGCCGCTTGTTGGAACAAATATCCATCTGGTTCAGTTCCAAGCCAGGAGAAAGACGTTGGAAACATGGAGACTGATTGGAAAGAAGATTTAATGATGAAGCAGAGCAACATATGGTTCTGGACAGCCTACCACATGGAGTTGAGAGTGGGGTTTTTTCATACCTTCTCTTGGGCTTTGCACTTGAACTTCCTATTCCTGTGCAAGAACATGTATTCTATTGGCTGTTGTGAGGGATTATGTAGGGGTCATAGCTGGCTGTATAGGCAAAGTACAAATCATAGGTGTTTGAGCTAAGTTTGGTTGAAGTTTCTGAGTGTGATGCAATGAAGGGGACTTTAGGCAATTCCTATTGTGGCTGAGAGCCAATCCTACTTTTGTTGGATCTTGGGTGAGGGTATTTGCTTATGAATAGAGTTAGCTAACTCTTTATGTTGTAAGTGCTGACATCTGCTGAGGGCTATTACGAAAGCCAGGGGCTGCTTTCCAACAGCATGTTTCTCCATTTCTCCCTTTAGGGAAATATAATGTTCTGCCTTTTTAATATTTCCTAAAATGTTTTATTCTTCTAGGAGAGGGGTGGGTGCTAACTTTCTCCATGCTCTTCATCAGCACATGCATGTGACTTGGGGGATGACTGCAGGGGACTGCTGCAGAGACATTAAAAAACTCAAGACAGCAACTGCAAGTTCACAAACAAAACCCCAACCTTTCTCATGTGTGTCTATAAAGCAGGGTGGTATCAGAAAACTTGATTCTTTTGATACCAGCCTGCAGACATCCCTGGCTGGCTGGCTGACTAGCAGGTAAGAGAGGGAGTAGATGCTGACCTTACTCCATCAAAGGAGCAGGAAAAGACTGAAGTAGCTTTTTCTGATACTGCAGGGTGCTTCCCCTTCTCCCTCTCTGTTTTAAGGGATTGAAGTCATAGTAATAGCAACAGCAGCAGCCAGGAGGAGGGAAAGGGAGGGTTACAGAGGTGGTATTCAGCAGCTTCTGACCAGTTCTGGAGAACCGGTAGCGGAAATTCTGAGTAGTTTGGAGAACCGGCAAATGCCACCTCTGACTGGCCCCTCCCCCATCTGCTTCCCAAGTCCCAGCTGATTGGCTGGGTCTTCTTTGGTTGCCCTGCACAGAGAACAGAGCTGGAAAGCAGGTTAGTGGGGTGGGGAAGGAATGGGATTTTGCAGTATCCTTCCCCTGGAGTGGGGTGGGAATGGAGATTTTACAGTATCTTTCCCCTGCCACACCCACCAAGCAATGCCCACCAAGGCACTCCCACAGAACTGGTAATAAAAATTTTTGAATTCCACAACTGAGGGAAATACTACGTCAGCTGAAGTATGCAGTGTGAATGTCCTTCTCCACTTGGTTAATAGCGAATCAGCATCCGAAGCCACTCCCTAATCCTGGACATTTGAGAGTTATTCAATGGAGTTTTCAAGGACAAATTCAAATTCAGAATAGAACTGGAAGGGAATAGAACTAGTCCAACCAGGGGTGGGATTCTACCAGTTTGCACCTATTCGCTAGAATCAGTTGTTAACATTCTAAGCAGTCCGGAGAACTCGTTGTTAGAAGAAATTACTGGCCTAATCCTGTAAGGAAGGCAGGAAGGAAACATTCTGGTGTTGCTTACAAAAACTGCCTCTCCATTAACCCTTATTACATTCTTGGCAGGACTAGACTTCCTGTCTCAGGAACTTCTCTGGAATTTTTTCCCCTTCCTTTGCTGGTACTTTGCTTGTGTGGAGTGACCATTCAAAGTTACAATGGCACTGAAAAAAGTGACTTATGACTGTTTTTCACACTTACGACTGTTGCAGCATCCCCACAGTCAGGAGAGGGCAAGCAAGGAGATGTGTGCCTCGATGTGAGTAATATTGAGCTGGCCACACCCAGCCAGTCACATGACCACCAAGCCACACCTACCACCTAAGCCATGCCCACAGAACCGGTTGTTAAAATTTGAATCCCACCCGAGTTCAACCCCCTGGTCAAGCAAGAGACCAGTGGCTGTGCAGTCTCTTCTTTAAAACCTCCAGTGATGGATCACTCACAACTTAAGCTGTTCCTTCTGAAGTTGTGGTGGCACTTCCCATCAACAAGATTAGCTAAGATGTTTAAAGATATGTCTTCTAAATGTTGGAAGTGTAATCAGATTCTGGGCTTGTACTATGTGGTGGACGTGCCCAAAGGCAAAAGCATACTGGACAAAAATACATACTTGGGTAAAAATAATGAGAAAGGAACATATAGATCTAAACTCAGAAATATTTCTGTTGGGTATCAGACCAGAAAAATTATTATATTTTTCTATATCTAGCCGCTGTTGTTAACCCATGTAGTCCCTTTATTATGACTGTATCTAATACAATATGTGTTAACAGTGGCTAAATTATATTTGTACAACATTGGAAAAGTGTGGAGATCCCTATAGAAGAGGGAAATTAAAGAGAAGGAAGACATGGAATATTTTGAAATATGGGATTCATTTTATCAATGGTTAAGCAATAGAATCAGAAATTAGAATGTTTTAAATTATAAGAGAAGGATTAACTTTACTAGGAAGGCTTATTATGATATGTTTATTATTAATATTAATTAGTATCAATAACCAACAAGAATTAATATTATGATGAGAAAACTCTTATTATATGACTGCAACTAATGAATTTTATGATGATGATTGCTCAAACTACATAGCAAAAATTAAAAATAAAAATATTCCTAAACCATTGGTTGCAGGAGGGGAGAAGAGCAAGAAGCCAAAACAGGTGGATTTAATCAATCAGTGCACAAAACTCAGCGATGGACAAAACATTTCTAATGGGGGGGAAAAAGGATCAAAAGCCTTACATGTATTTCGAATTTAACATTTTACAGGTGAATTCATGAAAAATGCTTTTTCAAAAACAAAAATCTTGGGCACTGATGATTAATTTATTAACTGTATGGCAACTGATGAAGAATTGACGTGAAATACATTTTGCTTGGCCATTATTTAAAAAATAAAAAAATAATAATTAGAAATAAAGAATTCTGCAGTATGGAAAGAGTAGTATCAACTGAAGTATTGATTCCAGGCATATCTGTAGCAATTTTCATCTTTTGGGAATCTCCGATTTTGGTCTGGATAGCCTAACTTGCCAGTATTATCAACCAAACCATTCAGAAATTCAGTATCATGACTAAACACAATGATAAAACTGACTGCGGATGAAATACTCCTGAATAAAACTCAAAGATTGTTGGCCTGTGTCCTGAATACAGGATGATGGCCTGCAGGTTCTCGAAACCATCATGAAAAACAACAGGGCAAAGTTCAAACAACGCCAGCCAGAACCCTCTTGTCCAAAATCATTGTCTTAACCAACATCTCTAGATACTTCTTAGAATCTGACGCCTCCAATTATGCATCAAATTGTGTAGATTTCATGCTTTTAAAGAGTCCTGAAGTTTTTGCCCAAAGCTGAGGTATTTCAGAAAGTGCAGTGCCATCGTCAACAAATGATATAGTTCATGTTTTGTGTTTTTAGCCTAACAGACCGCTTGATATTGCAAAGGCTCTATTTGTTTAACTTGTGCTGGCTTACACTACAAAGTGAGTGGCAAAGAGAGTAGGTCTCACTTTGAGTCAAGGATTCAAACCTAAACTTCACGGTAGATGACCTATGACAAATTTTATTCTTTGCAGAAAACAGATTTTAAAAACCTAAAAGGACATTTCTCTTTTTAAAGCATATTTAACAACTTGAGAGCTCTCTTTCTCTCTCTCTCTTCCTCCCTCCCTCTTTTTCTCCCTCTCCTTTCTTTTCCCGCTCCCTATCAGTCCCTCTGTCCCTCCCTTTCTCTCCTTTTCTCCCTCTCCCTCCTCCTCCTCCTCCCTCTTCCTTCTTCTCTCTCATCTACATTGGAAAATATGGGAGTCTTAACAGCAGATCATTTGGAGAGTAATAAATACCTTTCCACTATTCACTTTTGATGATAATACTGATGTTCTGTAGTTATCTGACAAGCAAATGCAGGGTGGAATGAAGATTTTGAAGAAGTGAAAGATGTAAAAGAATTCCCTCCAAGAATGTTTGCCTGAGGAAAATTGGACAAAAGAGAAAGATAAAAGTTTGGCCTCTCATTTTTGTCAAGAGTCAGGTATAATTCTACGCTCTAAATCCAAGCTTGAGTATAATTATTCCTTCCCCAAAATGGACTACTCTTTTTATTTTTCAAACTCAATAAGCTTTGCAATTTATCCCACCCTGTCTTGACCAGCCTGGAAGCATTTTACATAGATACATTGAAAGACGGGGTTAATTTAAAATGACAGCTCTGCATCTAGTCCAAATCAATTCCTTCAAAACAACCACTTCATAAATGTATTGCTCAACAAAGGAGAACAAATCTGTCAGGACAAGATTCAGCAGTCCATCTGCATTTAAAAGACAAAGGCCACTCTTTTGAAGACAGCAAAGGCCACATTTTGACAGAGAGGCCTGCTATTGTTGGAAGAAATATCCTTCTGGGTTCAGTTCCATGTGGGGAAAAAGACACTGGAAATATGGAGGCTGTTTGGAAGGCTTAATATCAGGACCACATGGCCTGGAGCTTCAGAGTAAAAAGGAAGGATGATTACATGCTTCAGGGTGAAGGAAGAGATCAAGAAAAAAGGGCTGATATGCTGAGAGTGCCTAGGTTTTATATCCTCTGTTGGGATTTGAATTGAAACTTGTTTCTAATTGGTTATCAGACTCCCATGAGGCATGAAGGGGCAACTCTGTAAGCTGACCTGAGTTCCAGGCTTGGTTGAGCCTTGCTGGATGATTATGCCCTTAAAAGGGCTTTTGGCAATTGCTATAGCTTTACCTGGAGATCCTTGTTATGTAAAGTATTCTGGCCCAGGCCTTAATGGCCCACCCATTAACAAAGGTGGGGGTGAGCTTCTGCTTCTGAGGTGAGTTTCTGCTTCTGAGTTTCTACTCTTTTTGAGGGAAAAATACTCTGCCTTTTTAATATTTCCCAGGATATTTCAATTTTCTTGGAGAGGTGTGGGTGCTAACTTCCTACACTGGTTTGAAAGAAGGGTCAAAGAAGCCATCTATGTCAAAACCGAACAGCCCTGTCTCAAAGGGGAGCGATATGATATCATCTGTCTCCAGTGTACAACACAGAATTTTCAGCAGTTCCAGGAAGGCTCCTGTCATGCCCTTGTCGGAGTCTGAATCTGAGGAGGACAACAAACAGCTGACAGGAAGTGGGAGTGTGGCTCCATTGGCTGTGGAGGAAACTGGGGAAGGGCAAAGTCTGGCTGGGCAGAGCAGGGAATAGGTAGAACAAGGGAGAGGTTATTCAGAGGAAGACCCAAGCCCACCTCCTCTCCATCTTATAGTGGATGTAGGGAGAATAGATATGTTGTGTGGCTTACGGAGGAGGAAAGGCCCTGATTCCCTTCATTAGCCACACCTGGAAATGAGAGTTTAAAAGAGATGAATGCTGAGTGTGGCATTTGCTGGGAGCAAATGTGAATTTATCTTGTGTTCATTTTGGTTATCTGAGTTCCTGGCATCTTCCCAATCGTGTTGAGTTATTGCTATGCCTTCACATCTGGAATTCTTGTTCCTGCCTTGCCGGACTAATTACCTCATATTGCCTTGATTGGACTTATAATTACAGTTTTTGTTGACCACATTTTGGACTTGATTCTCTGCAGCCAAAGGAGAATTTTTCTCCAGCCCAGAAGGTAACCAGGATATTGGGGGCAAAGTTGGAGCTAATAAAGGGACTCCAACTGATTATCTGACTGTGTTGCCTTTGTGCCATGCCCCGGGTCATCACAGCTCCATACTCATTTGCACTCGTACTCAGGTTACCCTGAGGACACAGATAAACCTCCAAGTGGCCTCTCTAAAAGAATGCAAATGACCAATGGTCTGCAAGGAGTATAAATACTTCCATTCCCCACCATCAAGTCAGAGCCAAAGAAGCTTCTTGGATGTGAAGTGAAATGTCTTCAAAGAAAAGTCCAGAAAGTCCATTTGTCTCTTGAAAAAGCACATTTGGGACAAAGGCCCCACAGTTCAATCCCAAGCTACAAATCTTTTCTTCTAGTGGCATGACAGAATTATGTAATAATTGATCTCTAGACTGACAAAGGTCATGTAAATAGCCAGGTACAAATTTCTCTATTGTTGGTAAAAAGTTCTGCTTCTTAGTCAGATCACAGAAAGACTATTAGAAAGAGGCTCAGAAAGATTCCATCCTAAATCCCATGGAGGTACATTGGCTCTATATGGGAAATAGTTCAGTTGCTGGAATTCTTGGAACCCATTTTACTCTACAAATCTTGCTGAAAAGAACAATATGAGGATTTGGTCCCCTTTTATTTCATTTCTTTTGTTTTATTGTTATTGAATTCAATTTATGCAGCTGCCTCCTCCATCTGACATAATCGTCTTTGAGAGAGGAGAACAGAAAAACCATCAAATTAATAAAAAGAAAAATAAAGAATAACAGAATAAAAGAGTTGGAAGGGACCTTGGAGGTCTTCTAGTCCAACCCCTGTTCAAGCAGGAAACCCTATACGATTTCAGACAAATGGTTGTTCAATCTCTGCTTAAAAACCTCTAGTGTTGGACACCCATATCTTTTGAAGGCAAGTCGTTCCACTGATTAATTGTTCTAACTGTGGGGAAACTTTTCCTTAGTTTTAGGTTGGCTCTCTTTGAGAGAAGGATCATAATACCAAACAATGTCTCATAGGCTCACTGACACACACACCCTGCCATGCCAAAAAGAAGTACTGTATATACTCGCATATAAGCCGATCTCGCATATAAGCCGACCCTTAAAAAACTGCCCCAAAATGAGGAATTTTGCAAAAACTCGCATATAAGCCGACCCCCAAATACCATGGTGTTCAACCCCTGATCTCACCGTCAAGGCTCACCATCAGAAAGATTCTGGGAAGACAGGGCTTTGGGCGCGACTTCCCTGAACAGCAGAAATGAAGCCCAGAGGGAAAAGGCAGCGGGGCAAAAGTTGTGGCTCATCGTCCATCCAGAGAGAAAAATGGCCGATTTTTGCGCACGTTTTACTTGAGGCGAGGGCTGCTAAGGGCCAGCTGACAGGGAGTGTGAGAGCCAAGACTCTCATCGCGGGAAGCCGCCACGTTAAGTTGCTGCCCGACTTCGCGCGTGTTTTACTTGAGGCAAGGGCTGCTAAGGGCCAGCTGACAGGGAGTGCGAGAGCCAAGACTCTCATCGCGGGAAGCCGCCATGCTAAGTCGCTGCCCGACTTCGCGTGTGTTTTACTTGATGCGAGGGCTGCTAAGGGCCAGCTGACAGGGAGTGCGAGAGCCAAGACTCTCATTGTGGGAAGCCGCCACGCTAAGTCGCTGCTCCGGCGCAAATCGAGGTATGGCCACCGATAAATCAGATTTATGCGCGTATAAGCCGACCCCCAAATTTGGAAAAAAAAAAGCGTTCTAAAGTCGGCTTATATGCGAGTATATACGGTATGAGTTTTGAACAGCCACCCAAGAGATTGAGAACTGATAATGCCAACTAAGCAACATATAGCGTTCTAAGTGCTTTTAGAATATAACTCCTATTAGCCACATTTAGGGACCACAACATTTGTTCTGTGGTTCCAGAAATCTTTGCCAAGGAAATATGGGAGATTTCTTTTTATAGATGATCCTTTGATTCCCTAGCTGATTTGGTTGGAAACAAAAAAACTTCTCTTCCTAGCAAATCCTCATTCCAGGCCAGAGTTAACTTTCATCTGATGCCAAATTAATATGACCTTCAAGAAAAAGACCATGAAAACTGACATGAAAGAGTGATTCAAACTTTTTTAGTTTATTTTGAATTACATGGTAATTCCAGAGACAAATACTTTTAAGGAGTGCCTTCCACCAATATTGTTTTACTGGTTTTGTTAACTCATTTTTATTTGGAGAAAGTCCTACAGTGGGGTTTACTCCTGTTGGAAGAAATATCCTTCTGGGTTTGGTTCCAAGTGGGGAAAAAGACACTGGAAGTTGCTTGGAAAAAAGGTTTATTGATGAACAGGATCACATGCCTTGAAGCTCTTGGGTGACGAAAAGCGAAGAGGTGCTGAGAGTCCTTGGGTTTTATGCCCTCTCTGACTTTGAACTTCCTGGGGCGTAGGAAGAGTATCCTGATTGATTGCTGTCAGAGGTCATAGCTAGCTTTGTAGGTTGTCTTTGTGCTAAGTTTGGTTGAAACTTGGTGGGTGGTGCAATGAAGGGCAATCAAATGGCTCTGCCTGAAGGAGGTAGATCTTAGTTATGTAGAATAGACTGGCCCGGGCCTTAATGGCCCATTAACAAAAGTGGGAGGGCTGAGTTTCTGCCTCTCTGAGTTTCTACTTCTCTTTTAGGGGAAATATTCTGCCTTTTTAGTATATCCTAAAATATTTCATTTTTCTAGGAGAGGGGTAGGTTTTAACTTCCAATATTCCTCAACAGAAAAGCACAGAACAGTATTCTTATGATCCAGTTTTACTCTCCCATCCAAATCCTCTCACCAGCAACTGACTTCCACAATCTATTTCCAAATAAAGCATATTAGGGATTTGCCAAAACATTTTCTGCATAAGAATCACAACCTCCAGATACTTCATTTAGTAAAAGGGTCTGCTGAGATGCTGCTTATAAGCTCCTTCCCCTGCAGAGAACAGCTTCATCACTTATCCCATAACATCTGGTGTACCCATTTTCTCACCCATCTGTCTCCATGGAGGGATAGTGATAAAAAGGAAGGAACTGGTAGGGATAGATCATTTGGACACACAACAAGCACTGCCCACAACGGGTGGTAGCAGGAAATGGAAGGAGATCAGCCAATGTATTTTACTTCCAACCTCATTTAGATTTGATTGATTTATTTCTCCGTTTTGGCCCCAAAGGCTGACCAATCAAAAAAGCTCTCAGTTCAATATACACTATATCTGTCCCAGCCTAGCCCTCAATATAGCTCCTATTTTTATTATTTTATAATATATAATATATATAAGATGTTTTATCAACAGGAATAAAATACAAAAGAAAAAACATACATGCAACACTAAAAAAAATAGTGTATAAAAAAGGGAAAAATGACTCAAATATCAGATAAGTCTAACATTAAACATAAAAGAAAATCCATCCTAAAACATAAAATAAAATAATAAAATAAAAGAATGGTATAATAATAATAATAATAATAATAATAATAATAATAATAATAATAATAATAATATAGTAAAATAAAATACTGATAAATTCTCCTCCCTTTACCTAATGGCTCTATAAATAGTTATAAACTTTCTCATATTTATTTTACAAGAGCGCTACATATATAAACAAATGTTCCAGATGAGGAGATCTCTGTCTAATAATCAAACCGATATCTCCTATTGTTAGATCCAGTGATGAAACACCCATCTGTAAATATTGATTGACAATTACTTTTGTACTCATATTGGAATCACAAGAAAGGTATCACACTAATTGAAAATATCTGCAGTGAGCTAAAAAAAAATTAACATGCAATTGAGCAAAAAAAGGAATAAGAGATGCTTGTTGATTTTATTTGTTGTTCAGTCAATAAGTCACATTTGACTCTTTGCAACCTCATGGGCCACAGGTTGCCCAGACCTCATGCCAGGTCCCCTGCTCTCCACTGTTTCCCAGAGTTTGCCCAAATTCATGTTCATTGTGTCAATGACACTGTCTAACCATTTCATTCTCTGTTGTCCCTTTCTCCTTTTGCCTTCGATCTTTCTTAACATCAGGGTCTTTTCCAATGAATCCTTCTCATTTGGTGGCCACAATGGCTGAGTTCAGCTTCACTATCTGTCCTTCCAAAAAACAGTCAGGGTTGATTTCTTTAAAGATTGAGTGATTTGACTCCTGGCAGCCCAACTGTTCTGACCCAAATCCTGTTCCAAGGAAGCAAACACCAGATGGAGGTAACAGCAAAACCTTTTAATGATTCTTTACGAATTCCATTCCTTCCTGGTTAAAAGGCTGTTTCAAACTAATTGTCTCTGATAAGAATAAGCCTTACCAAAGTTATACAAGGCTGCCAAGAACACTAGATGAAGTTGCCAAGAAATATTTCAAACACAAAAAGTCTCCAAACACAAACTAAGAGAGTCCGAATGTCCACAAGGCTTGAGTGCAAAAACTTCTTTGCTTCCTGCAGAGAACTCCGGTTTCTCAGCTAGCTTTTATCTCTTGAGGGAGCGGCCATTGCAGCCTTTCTCCCAAGTCACCCTTGCTGCTGCAACTGCTCTTTCCTTCGACCTCTTCATCACTGCTGCCAGCCTCCACAATCTCCGAAGGCAGCATTATACTCCCTGATAGTCCTGGCCCCATCCCTGCATCGCACGCAGGCCCCTCATCTGAGTCCTCGCCCTCTGAGACCTCAGTTGTCTGTACCTGTTGTCAGCGAACCACAACACCAACAGACTCTCAAGAGTCTTTTCCAACACCATAATTTGAAAGCATCAAATCGACACTCAACCTTCCTTTGTGGTCCAACTGTCACAGCCACACATTACTACTGGGAAAACCATAGCTTTGACTTCAGTTGATTTTCTTAGCCCTCGCTAATAAATCATCATCACAATCATCTTTAAAATTCTTTTAAACTTCTTATTATTCTCGCCATTTCAGATTTAGTCCTTTTTATCTACAGTCTGTTATCTCTCAAAAGTAGTTCCTATGTGACTATTATGACCTTTCTGTATTTTGGAAAAAGAAAAAAGGGAAGGAACAATTAAAAAAAATGAAAATACAGATTTTCCTGATAAAAACACACATTGTATTTAAAATTCCCTTGGCCAAATAAGTTATATTTCCAGTGCATCTTAAACACTTTAAAAAAAAAAAAAAGTATAAACCCTTTCTGACAGTTCTGCTATAATTCCTATAAAAGGAGGAAAGAAGGTCACCGGAGGTTCACTTTCAAGAATTTCTTGATTTATTTTATTTAAATCTTTATAGGCCATCTTTAGGATTAAAATACTTCCAAGGCAGCTTCCAATAGTCAGCATAAAATACAAATAAACTTCAAGTAAAGCGAGCATGAATAAGAGCCAATGATAATAATAACAATAAACCATCTGGCTTAGTACGGGATTTACAAATAGAAGGGCTGCAAAAATTATCTGGTGCTCAGACTCCCCACACTGTCAGAACCTGGTTAGTCTTCTAGCAGGTGATCAAGGGCAGAAGTAGCTATCTCTAGAAAAGAGATTCAGAATAACAGAATAGAGCTAGAAGGGACCTGGGAGGTCTTGTAGTCCAACCCCTGCTCAAGCAGGAGACCCTATACCATTTCTAATAAGTGGCTGTCCGGTCTCTTCTTGATAGCCTCCAGGGATGAAGAACTCACAACTTGTGAGGGAAAGCTGTTTCACTGGTCAGTTGTTCTCACTCTCAGAAAATTTCTCCTTATTTCTAGATTGAATCTCTCCTTGACCAGTTTCCATCCATTGTTTCTTGTTTTGGCTTCTGGTGCTTTGGAAAATAGATTGTCCCCCTCCTCTCTGTGGCAGCCCCTGAAATATTAGAATACAGCTATCATGTCTCCCTTGGGCCTTCTCTTCACTTGATTAGCCATGCCCAGTTCCTGTAACTGTTCTCCATATACTTATTTTTATTTTATTTTTTTACTTGGTTTGTCAATTGCTTACAAGATAATAGGCATAAGTAAAAACATAGTTATGAATACTTGGATACATGTAAGAAAAATAAAAGAAAGAATAGGACAGGGATGATAGGCACGTTGGTGTGCTTATGCACCCCCCCTACAGACCTCTTAGGAAAGGTGTGAGGTCAATAGTAGAAAGTCTAAGGTTAAAGTGTTTGGGGTTTGAAGAAGAAACCACAGAGCCAGGTAGAGTATTTCAGGCAATGACCACTCTGTTGCTGAAGTCGTATTTCCTGCAATCAAGTTTGGTGTGATTAAACTTGAGTTTGCTTCTATTGTTTGCTTTTGTGTTGTTATGGTTGAAGCTGAAGTATTCACTGACAGGTAGGACATTGCAATGTATGATTTTATATACTATACTTAGATTAAACTGAAGGCGGCATAGTTCTAGGTTGTCTAGGTCTAGAATTTCAAGTCTGGTGGCATAAGGTATTGTGCAACGAGTAGAGGAGTGGAGAATACTTTTTTGTTTTAGCCTCCAGTCCCCTAATCATCTCTGTTCTTCTTCTCTGCACTCTTTCTAGCGTCTTGACATCTTTTTTTATGGTGTGATGTACAAAACTGGACGAAATATTCCAGGTGTTCTGTATGTAAAGTGGATGACTCCAAATCTACCATTCTGATTGGTTAAGGAAAAGACAAGTGGATTGGTTCACTAGGAACCAATCCAAAGAGATACCAAAAAGGCGGCAAATCTAAATAGCTGCCATTGGCTGCAAGCAGGCAAGCCAGCCTGTATAAAAGGGCTGGCCCCGGCTTCAGCCGGCGTTCAGTTACTAACAGTTAACAATAAAAGTATTTGTTGTTGGAACCCGGTCTACCTCGTGTGTTTTCCGAATAAAACACTGGTGACGAAGGTGGGATCGTCCTGAACGGAACAAAAAAACCTGCACGTGGTGATAGAAGCCCAGACTGCAACTAAGATGTCTGGAAACAACGCACCGCCCGCACCCTTCAATCCCAACGAAGAGGATTGGGATTCCTATGCTGATCGCTTCCAAATGTACTTGGAGAGCAACGAAATGGAAGGCATTTCCGAACAACGAAAGAGAGCCGTGTTCCTGACGCACTGCGGAACAACCGTCTTTAAAATGGCTAAAGCCCTCGCCAAGCCTCGGGACGTTAAACAATTAACGTGGACAGAATTACAGAGACTCCTGAAAGCACACTACACCCCGATGGTGTCTAATTTAATAAAGCGACATGAATTCTACCGAAGAGACCAGAGAGAGGGAGAAACCGTTGCCGATTTCGTCGCTGCACTCAGACAAATTGGGGGTGAGTGTGAATTCTCAAACATAGACGAGGCAATGAGAGATCGCGTGGTGTTGGGCCTGAGAGACTCAACCGCACAGAGCAAAATGCTCAACAAGCCCAACATCACCATTACCGAAGCCATTGCGGAAGCTACCGCCGCTGAAGCTACGAAAAAATCCGCAGTAACATTTAAGAAAATGAACACGCACGGCGATGAAACATCAACCAAAGAAAAAAAGCATCCTGCCACAACGACCCATTATGAAGAGTCGGGCGAAACAAACGAATCAAGCGAGGAGGACGACGAGGTCCACCGTTTGCTCACAAACAAGAAAGAGCGCGAAAGGAGAAAGTGGCGGGAATGCGCTGGCTGCGGAGGAAACCACCCACGAGCCGAATGCAGATTCCTCGATGCCATCTGCCGACATTGCAGAAAAAGAGGGCACATCGAGAAGGTCTGCAGAAATAAAAAATCTTACAGCCCGACGAGACGCAGAAATTCCCCAACACGAGCCGAGCCAAGTCGAGCCGAAAGAAAATGGCAACAAGAAAAGCGAGCCAATACACACCAAACTGTCATTATCCAAAGCTCCCAGACGGAAAGTGGAAGAAAAATTAAAATCGTCGTAGAAATCGAGGGAAAACACTGCAAAATGGAAGTGGACTCGGGGTCCTTCCTCTCCATGGTATCATGGGACACAATTAAACAGTTAGTCCCAGGTATCAAGACCAAAGACTTGATGAAGCAGCACCTAACCCTCAAAGACTATCAGGGAAACCAAATCCCTGTGATGGGCAAAGGACATTTTCAAGTTGCCTACAAAAACCACATCAAAGTGCTTCCACTGACCATAGTCAACCAAGACAGACCAAGCCTCCTGGGCATCGAGTGGTTCGCGCCATTGGGCATCGGGATGACCGGGGTCGATCGAGTGACCACAGCCGGCTGGGAAGACGACCTCGTCAGAGAATTCCACGACGTGTTTGACGGATCACTGGGCAAGTACCGGGGAAACCCTATTTCTTTCAATTTAAACCCCCAAATAGCCCCACGAAGAATAAAAGCCAGGCGAGTTCCTTTTGCACTAAAGGCAAAAATAGAGGAACAGCTGGAAAAATTAGTAGCCCAAGGGGTGTTAGAACCTGTGGACCATGCCAAGTGGGAAACGCCTATCGTCACACCCATTAAACCAGACGGGTCCATCAGAATCTGTGGTGACTATAAGGCTACCCTGAACCACGCATTACAACCAAGCGCATACCCGGTGCCCGTAGTCCAGCATTTGCTCCATTCCCTGGGAAATGGCAAAGTTTTCGCCAAACTCGACCTGGCACAAGCCTATCAGCAACTCCCAGTAGACCCAGAAACAGCAGAAGCGCAGACTATTGTCACCCATAAGGGCGCATTCAAATGCCACCGACTCCAATTTGGAGTAAGCGTAGCCCTTGGCGTCTTCCAGAATCTAATGGAACGCCTTCTAAATGGCATACAAGGAGTCATTCCCTATTTCGACGACGTCCTAATCTCGGCCAGAGATGAAACACAATTAAGGAACAGACTAAAAAAGGTTCTGACTAAGTTTAGAGAAGCTGGCCTCAAGGTTAAAAGAGAGAAGTGCTGTCTAGTTAAAAACAACGTCGAATTTCTGGGCTACTCAATAGACGGAGAGGGCATCCACCCCACAGATAAAAAGATTAAGGCGATAAATGACGCGCCTGAACCTAAAAATAAAACGGAACTCCAAGCATTTTTAGGATTAATTAATTTCTATAATGTATTCCTGCCAAACAAAGCCACTATAGCAGAACCGCTACACCGCCTGCTAGACAAAAAGGCTACTTGGACTTGGGGTTACAAAGAAAAAAAAGCCTTCCAAAACATTAAAAGACTGCTAACATCAACAAATGTTCTCATCCAATTTAGCGACACTCTGCCATTAACAGTGACCTGCGACGCCTCACCATATGGAGTAGGTGCCGTCCTGAGCCACCAACTACCAGATGGCAGAGAAGCACCCGTCGCATATTATTCTAGGACTCTATCAAAAACTGAGCGGAATTATAGCCAATTGGACAGGGAAGCTCTAGCAATTGTCGCTGGAGTAAAACGTTTCCACGAATATGTATATGGGAGGACTTTTCGAATTATAACGGATCACAAGCCGTTAATGGGGATTTTGGCGGGAAACAAGCCAACACCTAACATACTTTCACCCAGAATGACGAGATGGTCAAAGTTCCTGGCGGCTTATTCCTACACTCTGACACACCGACCAGGGAAACAAATTTCCCATGCGGACGCTTTGAGCAGAGCGCCTTTGCCAACAACCGACGCAGACCCGGCACCAACGATGACAGCGCTACAAATCGAGACATGCCCCGATCTACCCATATCAGCGTATGATGTCGCAAGAGCCACCGCGAAAGACTCATTGACTGCCCGCGTTCTTAGCTGGGTAGGTAAAGGCTGGCCGGACAATCTAAAAACTGAAAATTCCAAACCCTTCCGGTCCAGACAGACTGAACTTTCCATCCAAAAGGGGTGTTTGTTGTGGGGTGATCGGGTTGTAATCCCTGCTAAACTGCAGCCCAGGGTTCTTAGGCTTTTACATGAAGGGCACCCCGGAATGGTGAAGATGAAAAGCCTCGCCAGGAGTTACGTGTGGTGGCCGGGTATTGATAAGGACATAGAGTATTGGGTAAGCTCATGCCACAAATGCCAAACAATTAGACCATCCCCACCAAAAGCACCCGTTAAGGACTGGGAAACCCCTCGAGGACCGTGGTCAAGAATACACATTGACTTCGCGGGGCCTACCAAGGGGCATACTTTTCTGATTGTCGTTGATGCCTATTCCAATTGGCTTGAAGTAAAAATCATGCCATCAACGACAACAGAAGCCGTAATTAAGCAACTAGACAGCCTGTTTGCCACCCATGGCATACCAGACATTCTCGTTTCAGATAATGGACCACAGCTAACCAGTATACCATTTGAGCAATACCTAGCCTCCCTAGGTATAAGACATGCACTAACCGCGCCGGCTCACCCGGCTGCGAACGGCAGGGCAGAGAGAATGGTCCGGTTTACAAAAGAAGGGTTAGAACGAATGGACGCTGGAGATACACAACAAAAAGTAAACCGGCTGCTCACACTGCAGCACATAACACCTAGTACTATCACAAATAAATCACCAGCAGAACTACTTATGGGGCGAAAATTAAGATCTCACCTGGATAGGTTACACCCAAATTTCACCCCAGAAAACCCCCCTGACTCCTCAACACGGTTCAGACAATTCGAGACAGACGATTTAGTTTACGCTAAAAATTTCTCCGGGGACCCGGTATGGCTACCCGGGCAAATTACCCAACTTACAGGCCCCAAATCCTACCGGGTAAAATTAGACGATGGGAGGGAATGGAAGCGGCATATAGACCAGCTTCGATCTCGAATTGTGGAAAGAACCGCGGACTTAAAAACATTCACAAAAGAACACGGCGAAATGCAAACCGAGGTGGGGGGGGAAAGGCGAGAAACGAATAAAGAACTTTTTAAAAATAAAACTAACATTCAAAATGACCAAAAAGAGCCAACAAAAAACTCACCGTTTGAAGAGACCCACGAAGAGAGATCTTCGGAAGGGGCCAGCCAAGCCAGCTCGACCTGCCCCGAGGAAACGGGAGGGAGCGGCAGAACCGCCGGCCTAAGAAACTTAGGCGGGGGTAAAATGGCCGACTCACCCTTCCAGACGGTTCCAGAGAGGAGGACGGACGACACAGCAGCCCCATCCGAACCGGTCGAAGTCCTCACTGGAAATGAACCGCGCAGGTCAGGTCGAGCCCGGAAAAGCCCCACCTACCTGCGAGACTACGTCACCACGTAGGACTAAACTAAGGAGGGAGGGGTGTTCTGTATGTAAAGTGGATGACTCCAAATCTACCATTCTGATTGGTTAAGGAAAAGACAAGTGGATTGGTTCACTAGGAACCAATCCAAAGAGATACCAAAAAGGCGGCAAATCTAAATAGCTGCCATTGGCTGCAAGCAGGCAAGCCAGCCTGTATAAAAGGGCTGGCCCCGGCTTCAGCCGGCGTTCCGTTACTAACAGTTAACAATAAAAGTATTTGTTGTTGGAACCCGGTCTACCTCGTGTGTTTTCCGAATAAAACACCAGGTGTGGCCTTACTAAGGCTTTATAGAGTGGTACTAATACCTCAGTGCTAGTTAGTCCCAGGGAGAAGAAAAATTTCTATTGGGAAGAGAGAAATTATTCAAAGAGGAAGAAGGTTAATTGCCTTCCTTCTTTCTTCCGATGTTACAGCTTTATGGGAAATCAGTTCAACTCTTATTCAACACAGGTCAACTACTGTAACAGTGGCCCCAAACATCTGTTTCTCAACATTACGTTAGAGGTTTATTTAAATGAGTTTTGCCAAAATTACTTGTAAACATTTTGTTTCCATAAGACCTAAGAGGTCTGTAGGGGGCTTGCATAAGTGCACCAACGTGCCTACTGTCCCTGTCCTATTGTTTTTTTTTGTTCTTATTCGTATTCATTTCATGTGTTCGTAGCCATGTTTATACTTATACCTGTTATTTAACAATCGCTTGACAAAATAAAATAAATAAATAAAATAAACCTCTTTTGAGGAGGGGGAAGATAATAAAGTGATATATGTGTGATAAATATTCAATATACATGAGCCAATTTGGTGCAGTGGTTAAAGCACCTGGCTAGCAACCAGAAGACTGTGAGTTCTAGTCCCTTTTAGGGAGAAAGCTTATTTTGGGTGACTTTGGGCCAGACATTCTTTCTCAGCCCTAGATAGCAGGCAATGGCAAACTCTTCCAAAACATACTGCAAGAAAACTGCATGGATTAGTCCATGCGGTTTCAAGAATAAAAAAATAAAATGACTCAAAGGCAGGCATAAACATGTGTGTGTGTGTGCTAACAAAGGTGCAACATGCAACATTGAAAGCACACAAACTGGGTGCAAATCTGTGTTTTGAATGGATTTTTATGAAGGATTATCCAAGCTTACTGCTGCCTGCCTTGAAAAACAGAATGCAATTTTTAAGGGTTAGAATTTTACAAAATAATTTCATTTAAAGTGCACCTTAACACGGTGGAAAAATCGGTGAACATTTATTCAAAAAATATCTAACTTAGCAATAACTTCATTAAATAAAAATTAGAATTAGATCATATTCAACATGGCTGGAAAACATTAAAACCAAGGGAATCCAAAAGAAGGAATGGAACTCAAATGCAAATTATCTTATTAAGGAGGCAAGGAGAGAATAAAATCGAGTAGATTTATATATCCATGTAGAGTAGCTTTTCCAGGGTTGAGCCCTCCAGATGTGCAACTGCTACACATCTCAGAATTCTCCAACATCAGGAGACATCAGAATGGGAAAAGTATAAAATTTATCATCTGTGCTTTCATCACCATCTATCAAACAGCTGTATAATAAAAATGTACAATGAAGTTTTTCCAAATTTTCCAGAGCACTAGAAGGCAAGACAAGAAACAATGGATGGAAATTAAGTAGAGAAGCAACGTAAATCTAAGGAGAAACTTCTTAACAATGAGGACAATCAACCAGTAGAACTTCAGAGGCTGTGGGTGCTCCCTCACTGGAGGCTTTTAAGAAGAGACTGGATAGTCATAAGTCTGAAACAGTATAGTCAGAGGTGGTATTCAGCAGGACTGGCTCTGGAGAACCAGTAGTGAAAATTTTGAGTAGTTTGGAAAACCGGCAAATACCACCTCTGGCTGGCTCCGCCCCCATCTATTCTCTGCCTCCCAAGTCCCAGCTGATTGGCTGGGTCTTCTTTGGTTGCCCTGCACAGGAGAACGGAGCTGGAAAGCAGGTTAGTGGGGGTGGGGAGAGAATGGGGATTTTGCAGTATCCTTCCCCTGGAGTGGGGTGGAAATGGAGATTTTACAATATCATTCCCCTGCCACGCTCACCAAGTTATATCCACAGAACTGATAGTAAAAATTTTTGAATCCCACTACTATGTAGTGTCTCCTGCTTGAGCAAAAGCATTTAGATTTATTTACCACTTCACAGTGCTTTATAACTCTCTCTAAGCCGTTTACAGAATCAGCATATTCCTCCAGCACTCTGGGTCCTCATTTTACCGACCACAGAAGGACGGAAGACTGAGTCAACCTTGAGCTGGTCAGGATCGAAGGAATCAAACTCCTAGCAATGTGAGCAGAATTAGCCTACCATATGGCATTATAAGCCCTGCAGTACCACGACTAGAAGAGATCCAAGGTCCCTTCCAACTTGGTTATTCTGTTATCTATAAAGACGCCCATCCTCTTTTCCAATCTTTTGGAGAGATATGTCTCTATCATCCCAGGCACTGCACTTTATATGTAGCCACGACACAAGTAGGGAGTGGCCAAAATGGTCTTTACCATCAATAGTTCCCCTCTCAACAATACAATCAGTGGGCAGGAGCAATTTTCAGAACTGTAAGAATGGAAGGAAATGATTAACTTCCTTCTCCATCCCTGGGCTGATCCCATTACCGATCAGCACCCCTTCCCTAGCAAAAACCATCTGCGTTTGAAAAACCTGTGTTTTTCAACAGTGAGGGTTCACTGCAAAAAGAACCCCACTCATGTCACAGGAAGTTTGGCTTCACATCAGAAGCGTTAATGCTCTAAATTCTTGGCAGAGCCTTATTATTCTTGTAGTCTTGCATTAAGGATCAGCATGGTTGGCTCCCAAGTGCAGTGAAGGCCTGCCAAGTCTGCCGCTTATTGAGCCCACTGAAATCTGCACCCACCTTCACCTCTCATTTGACTTTTTTCTCTAGGCAGCAGCAGATCCCAACAGGCCTGAGATAGGTCAGTACTTAATACTGACTGTTTCCCTGAAAAATAAGACACCCCCTAAAAATAAGCCGTAGCATGTTTTATGTGTGTTCCTAATATAAGCCCTACCCCCCACCAAATAAGCCCTACTGTGCAGCTGGCTGGCCACCCATTCCGTCTGGTTGCTCATGGTGCAGTGGCCACAAAATGGCATAATGGTGGAACTGCCACAAACGCCCTGCACTGGCTTACCCCAGGGCCCCAACAGCTAGGCCACCCATGTCCAGACACCTGCCTTGTGGCGGCATCACCAGCAGCCATGTGCAGCAGGAGCCCATGCGGCCGCCAGTCTACTTCTTCTGCTTGCTCACGGCCGCAATGGAGCAGGAGACCAAGTGGTGCGCCACAGCTTTGAGGTGGAGGGGTATGGATGGCCTGGCTGCGGGGGTCCTGAGAAAAATTAGTGTGGGGCATGTAGGACAGCTCTAACCTCCACTGCCTTGCAGCAGTGGCACTGTTGTGCCGCATGGCCTCCTGCCCCGCTGCTAGCAAACAGAAGAAGTAGGCCTCCTGTACATGGAGAAAAATTAAGACACACCCCAAAAGTAAGCCCTAGTGCTTATTTTATGGAAAACACAGGTACTCCTTGATACCCACTTCCCAAACTGGATGATCCAAATGATTTCTGGTTTGCAAAGGTCTGATAATCTAATTGCAACCAATCTAATTTCAAACAATTGCATCTAACTGAATGTCAGCATCTAGCTTGAGTAAAAGTTCAGGATCATTTCAGTTCTGACCTACGTGCCTCTTCGTTTCAACTCATCACCTGCCTTCCACTGAGGATCTGTACACTGCATGGACCAGGAAGAGGGCTAAGAAAATATCTCCAGACTCCTCATATCTTGGACACAAACTGTTTCAACTTCTCCCCTATCGGGCATTGCATGCCAAAACAATTAGACCCAAAGACATTTTCCCCCCGTGCCATTATTCTGCTGGATGCCTAATTCATACAGCACTCTTAGGCCTAAAGATAATTTACCCAATAGGGCTCTATTGATATTATCCTTCTCATCTTCTCATTATTCTCATCTTCTCATCCTTCTTAGTATTGTCTTCTATGAGTATCTATAATCACTTGTTGTATCTGTATATAATCATGATAAAGAAAGAGAGAGAGAATTACTGCTTTACAAGAAGAAAAAGTGAAGTTCAGGTCGGTGCAGTGCAAAGATTCGGAGATCCCCATCACAGGGCATCCTGGTTTTGACAGCCCTCTAGCCCCTAGTCCACAATGCTTTTTATCTAGGGTTCATCTGGGTTTTGTAAAGAGCACATTCCAGCAAGAAACAAAAGCCATAAAGAGACTGCTTCAAAGTGAATGGCTTGGCTATGGAGATAAAGAACACATTTTTTCCCCCTGACAAAGTTAGCTTTCCCATGATAGGCTTGGGATCAGCAGTGTGGTTCACAAGCGATAAGCAGTGAACAACGACAACAAAAAAAAAATTGTGTAAACCCCACCCTGCTGATGCTTAAAGCTTTGCTCGAGGGAAATGAAATCTCTTGTCAACTTAATTTCTCAATTTTTAAGCAGAATGAATCTGGGAGCATTCTGGGAAGGTACGTTTGGAATACAGTTATATTTAGGTCTGTATTTTTTGTTGGCTAATAAAGATAAATTCAAAAAGCTGTGCTTTACTCATTAGCAGTCTATTTAGTTAGGTTTAGTACTTTAAGAAGGCCTGATTTTAGTTATTGAGATTTGGAATATCTTCTCAATTAAGCAACAATAAAAAGAAACTCTCCCTTTCAGGTTCTTTTAATTTTTGTATCTGCCTCGCACTGCGGAGACATTTTAAAATATTTCTTTGTGAAAACTGCTTTTCCACTGTATCTCTCTCACCATCAACCTTCCCCATCCATACTCTGCTGGGTCAACAATGCATTTTACTCAAGCTGACTTATCTCTGAGAATCATCATACATCCATAGACCAGAGAAGAACCATCATGGAGGCCTCATGAACCTTGATCGGTTACATCAGGCTGTTGAATCCCCTTGTAAATAGGACTTATGTAGAAAATTAATGCAAAGCAAAATACCTGTGTGTGTTTGTTCATATGTATGAAATGCTAAGGTGTTCTACTTTAGTCTAGATACTCTTTCTAGAGTCTCAGCATCTTTTTTACATGGATGCCATGATGTAAAAAGATGTTGAGACTCTAGAAAGACTGCACCGAAGAACAACAAAAAATGGAGTCTAAAAACATATAAAGAACATTTGCTGGAATTGGGTATGTCTAAGTTTAATGAAAAGAAGGACCAGGGGTGACATAACAGCAATGTTCCAATATCTCAGGGGCTGCCACAAAGAAGAGGGAGTCAAGCTCCTCTCAAAAATACCTGAGAGCAGGACAAGAAGCAATGGGTGGAAACTAATTAAGGAAGGAAGCAACCTAGAACTAAGGAGAAATTTCCTGGCAAAACAATTAACCAATGGAACAACTTGCCTCCAGAATTCGTGAATGCTTCAACACTGCAAGTTTTTAAGAAGAGATTGGACAACATTTATCTGAAATAGTATAGGGTCTCCTTCCCTGCCTGAGCAGGGGATTGGACTAGAAGACCTCAAAGGTTCCTTTCAACTATTCTATTCTGTTCTGTTTACATTTACATTTTTTTTTACATTTTATTTGATTTGTCAATCGGTTACAAGATACAGGTATAAGAATAAACAGTTTTGAATACATGAGATAGATACTTATAAGAAAAATAAAAAGAAACAATAGGACAGGGAACGGTAGGCACGCCCCCTACAGGCCTCTTAGGAAAGGGGTGAGGTCAATAGTAGATAGTCTAAGGTTAAAGTTTTTGGGATTTGGGGAAGAAACCACAGTCAGGTAGAGTATTCCAAACATTGACCGCTCTGTTGCTGAAGTTGTATTTTCTGCAGTTAAGTTTGGTGCGGTTAACCTTGAATTTGTATCTGTTGTGTGCTCTTGTATTGTTATGGTTGAAGTTGAAGTATTCATTTGCAGGTAGGACATTGCAATGTATGATTTTATATACTATAGTTAGATCGGATCGGAGGCGGCGTAGTTCTAGATTTTGTAGGTCTAGAATTTCAAGTCTGGTGGCATAAGGTATTCTGCAATGAGTAGAGGAGCAGAGAACTCTTCTTGTGAAATATTTCTGGACTGTGCTGTGCTGTGCTATGCTATGCTAGTTCATGACAGGAAAAAGGTGATAGGTTAAAAAGGAACTGACCCCTCCTGGTGGTCATATTTTGGACAGTTTGATCCCTTTGCTTAGCTGGTGGAACCTAGGAGTAGCTAAACTGTTTCTTCCATTTAGAATGGGGGGCAGGGGGGAGAACACTGCAGTTTATGCATTAGCAATTGTGGGGATTGGGGCAGCAAGATCCAACTTGAGACCTCTAGGAGATCCAAGTTTGTTCAATTGAAAGACCATTTGTGCATAGTTCATTCTCACACAATACTCTACTATGAAACACGGGTACTGCAGCTTCCTTTTGCTCACTCCTATTTCTTGATCTGTCGGCTTTCATTACACATACAAGGTAGTCCTTAAGCTGCAAGATCATAAATGTGAAAAACAGTCATAAGTCACTTTTTTTCAGTGCCGTTGTAGCTTCAAACAGCCACTAAACAAACTTTTGTAAGTCGAGGATTGCCTGTAAATTGTTGACACCTTTTGGAAAGGGCATGCTGCCGGAGAACATTAGCCTTTGCCTCGATCCAGCTTAGTTCTTCAGTTGACAAGGAGCATTGCTCCACTCTTTTTTTGGACTGCAATTTCGTCTGACCTTGAATTCTTATTTTTTTACTACTGGGAGAAACATCTACCTTCTCTGTGGTCTGAAATGGAACAACCCAGGAACAACTAATCTGTGAGATTGGCCTTGGTTCCTTATAAAACTATGTGTTTAATCAACACTCTTCATTTCTCTTACTATAAAAGAATGATGACAAGTGGCGTGGCTTGCCCATATTCTTGAGTTAGCTTAAAGCAGCATGTAGCATTTCAAGGATTCCAGGTTGCTATTTTTGCATCATTCCCATTCTTGAAATTACAGAAATAAATTCCATGACCAGAAATTTGGGAGGCCTGTGATACGGAAAAAATTGAGAGATGCCAGGGGAATTTCTCTCACATCATCCTTCCCTCTTTTTCTTCTTCTTTGGAACTAGAAAATAATTCTCTGGCTATATGGAAAGGAAGAGGAAATTTCTTATTCAGAAATATTCTGTTTTAATGGAGTTCTCAAATTTGCCAGCTGGATCAGCATTAAACTACTGTTTCATCCACACCTTTTGGAACTGGAATCGATATTAAATGAGATAAATTTTATATAGGAAGATATTGGCAAGCCTAAACATCTCACTATCTTTAATAGTGACCCTCAAAGTATTTAGTCATTTCCAGAGTAATTTTTGTCTACTTTAACATTTTGTAAAATGTGAAACAGGAACCAGGCAACCTCAGAACAGTAGGATAGAAAATATCCGTCTTGGAATATTAGGGAGGATCCTAACTGGTAGCTGAGGAGTGCTTCCAATTTTTTTGGGCTTTTCTTTTTAAAGAAAAATGCACGGAGAAATGGAGTATGCAATACTTACATAATGGAAACCTGAATACGTGATGTATACTGTAGAGGCATGCATACAACTCAAACGTGCACATTTTTGTAGCTTAAAGAAATGTGCAGAAAGTGGGACAGTATAAATTAGGCAGAACTGATTAGAACCATAAAGAGACTGATATAACAGTAGTCTTCGACTTATGATGAATTGAGCCTGAAATTAAGGTTGTGGCGGTTGTAAATCGAAGAATCACGTGACTGGATTTGAAACTACAACTGCTTTTTATGACAGGCATTAAGAACACCACAGTCATTTAAGCGAATTCATTTTCCCCAATGTTTTTTTTTTTGCTGGAAACCAGAATTAAATAATACAAACTGCCAAAAAAGTTGCAAATTGTGGCCACATGTTTGTGTAAGTTGCTGCAAACAGCCACCGAGGTGAGCCAGTTGCGAAGTCCCCAAAATGCGATCACATGATTCCTTATTTTAGCACCATTTTTCTTATCCTTGGGAATTTTAAGGGACTTCAGCTCCCAGAATTCTCCAGCCACGTTGGCCACAGCTGTGAATTCTGGGTGCTGAAACCCACAGAGGCTGAGATGTGATATAACTGGATTCAAACTTCAAGCTAATCAATAATATCATCTGCTTGTGACTTAGCATATTATGGAGACCTTGTTCTACATATCGTTTAGACCCAGACATTTTAGTTTATTCAACAAAACTTCAGTAAAAGATAGCCTACCATATGCGATTCAGATTGATGCTTCAGAGTACCAAATCTTTATATTTAAGAGTGTGTGTGTTTTAAACCTATTTACTGGCATAAGGATAAATTTATTTTGCTTTATTTTAAATTAATGAACTGTAGCTTTTACAGAGTCTGTTCCATTTTCTAATAATGCTTTAGTTACTGTATACTTTTTTTTGTTTTCATGTCGACATGTGAATGTATTGTTATATTATTAGTTTGGGCAGACAAGTCAGATTTAGGCATTCACTGTTGATAACAATGACAGCAAAATGATCATATGTGTGTGTCATGATGTCACAACACAGGGTCAAATCTCTTTGTAGGGTTTTACATGTCGATATAGCTGTGCAATATTCTTAGGTAAAGTAATATCTTTTTCAGAAAAATAAGCAAATGTAAGGAATGTAAGCAATTTAATAAAGTATGGCATTAAATGTTGTCTAAGTCAATGGTCCTAACTTTTGGGCACTAGGGACCGGTTCCATGGAGAGGTTTTTCCATGGACTGGAGGGGGCATGGTCAGTGATGGGATTCAAAATTGTTTTCTACCAGTTCTGTGGACATGGCTTGGTGGGTGTGGCAGGGGAAAGATACTGTAAAATCTCCATTCCCCACTCCAGGGGGAAGGTTACTGCAAAATCCCATTCCCTCCCGACCCCACTAACCTGCTTTCCAGCTCCATTCTCCTGTGCAGGGCAACAAAAGAAGACCCAGCCAATCAGCTGGGACTCAGGAGGCAGATGGGGGAGGGGCCAGTCAGAGATGGTATTTGCTGGTTCTCCTAACCACTCAAAATTTCTGCTACTGGTCAGGGGTGGGATTCAAATTTTTTAACAACCAGTTCTGTGGGCGTGGCTTAAGTGGTGGGCATGGCTTGATGGTCATGTGACTGGGTGGACACGGCTTGGTGGTCATGTTATTGGCTGGGCATGGCCAACTCAACATCAGTCACATCAAGGCACGCATCTCCTCGCCTGGCGTGACTGTGGGCATGCTGCAATAGTCATAAGTGTGAAAAACAGTCATTTTTTCAGTGCCATTGTAACTTTAAACGGTCACTCCACACAAGCAAAGTACCAGCAAAGGAGGAAAAAAAAACTTCAGAGAAGTTCCAGAAATAGGAAGTCTAGTCCTGCCAAGAATGTAATAAGGGTGAACGGAGAGGCAGTTTCTGTAAGCAACACCAGAACGTTTCCTTCCTGCCTTCCTTACAGGATTAGGCCAGTAATTTCTTCTAACAACCGGTTCCCTGAACTGCTTACAATGTTAACAACCGGTTCTAGAGAATCGGTGCAAACTGGTAGAATCCCACCCCTGCTACCGGTTCTCCAGAACTGGTCAAAACCTGCTGAATACTACCTCTGGGCATGCTTTGTGTGCTGTCTATATCCTGCAAATTAGGCTTTGCTTTTTGCATGCCATGGACTGGTGTCGGTTCATGGACTGGGAGTTGGGGACCCCTGGTCTAAGTGAAACAAATTATTTTTTATTTATGACTCCCAAGTTGTTAATCTATTTTTTGCAGATACATTATTTATCAGCCCTGGACTCTTGGCCACTCCCAGATATCCCAGATGCATCCATGTAGAAATTTTATCAACCTGAATGAGGCATATATTGATTTAACATTTCTCCCATCATTAGAAGGTCTTGAAAGACTTAACAATGGACAGTTAGAAGAATGAAGGGAAGGGCTAAATGAAAACAAAAGTGTACATTCACATGACTTAATATGTTTATTTTGCTTGGAATCCCAAATGAACTGTTCTGTTTGGAAAGAAGCAAGGTTTTTCACGGATTTTTTTTTTTTTAAAGACTGATGAAGAAGTTCAGTATTTTCAGTGAAGATCGAAATACTGCCAAGTTTCCACTCAGGACACAGATGTGGTTATTTAAAAGGAACACCAAAGGAGAAATTGCTGACTCAAGATACATCTTATATAAATTTCTAGCCACACAAAGAAATATAAAAAAATGTTTGCTCCTTGGTTCCATCTAGTCATCATTCTGATTCTTGCAACCCAGATCTGTTGGTGTAGTTAAACTGGTGGAATGAGGTGGTTGTGCATAGCATAACTGCTAAGTCTGTTAAAGCTGAAGATTTCTCTTATGCATGCTGGACTTCTTTTTCATATTGCAGATCCTTTGTCATCCATAGCAGCCTTCATAATTCAGGGAGCAAGGTGGCCTGCATATAAGAACTGGATTCTTGGGTTGGCTCTTCTCTTCCTAGTTGTTGTTTGTATCTTATTCTGCCTTAGACAATGTAGGTGGTTTGAAGAAGGGGTAGCAGATGACACTGATTGGTGACAAAAAAGCAGATAGTGATGGTGCTGACTGAGCAACGAAATGAGGATTGGTGATATTGTTGGTTAGAAGGATAAGATCATAGACAGTTGGTATTGCTAAAAAGAGGACAGTTGGTATTTCTAAAGAGAGGACCTTTAACTACTGAAAACTGGAATTTCTGTCTCACATTCTCCACTACTTATACATATGAGATATGTCAAACTTGTTAACTCTCAAGACTCTTTTTTCTGCTATGTATTCAAAATGGACTGTGATATATCTATATCTATAGAATATCTATTGCATACATCTCTACCTCTGTCTCTATCCCTATCTCTATCCCTATCCCTATCCCTATCCCTATCTCTATCTCTATCTCTATCTCTATCTCTATCTCTATCTCTATC
>BLBF01000055.1:14681031-14709017 GCA_015471245.1 Laticauda colubrina | reverse complement strand
TCTCTCTCTCTCTCTCTCTCTCTCTCTCTCTCTCTCTCTCTCTCCCTATCCCTATCCCTATCCCTATCCCTATCCTCTATCTGTATCCCTATCCCTATCTTTATCCTCTATCTCTATTCCTACCCCTACCCCTGCCTCTTTCTCTATCATCTCTATCCATATTAAGCATAGTTCATTCTAAATACATAGCAGGAAAAAGATCCTTGAACTTTAATAAGGTTGATAGTATATAGTACTGTGAAGCCTCCTCCCAGAAGGTAACAAAGAAAACCAGTCATAGAGAGGATGTGTAGCTCTACTGACAATACTGTGGACCCTGGTCAAGCATCACTTATATGTTATGTCCTGGATAGAAGGGATTGAACTTCCAATAATATTTTCTGCTGTCCTCATTACTTTCTGCATAGCCTTCTTGTTCGAAACAGTAATACCTCCAAACCACAAAGTAATGCAATATGACAGGATGCTTTCAAACGTCCCTCTATAGAAAATGGTAAGGATAGGGGAAAGAGGATGTGCTCTTCTCATACGGCACAGAAAATACAAGTGCTGCTCTGCCCTTTTCACCAGTGTCTCACTGTTGAGAGCGACAAACAATAAAAAGGAATAAATGTAGGATGTAAACAAACAAATAAATATGTACCAGTTGTAAATGAACCATTAGCAAAGATGGAATCTGGACTCT
This sequence comes from Laticauda colubrina, assembly GCA_015471245.1. Lineage (NCBI taxonomy): Eukaryota > Metazoa > Chordata > Lepidosauria > Squamata > Elapidae > Laticauda > Laticauda colubrina. Next base: position 14,708,332 of record BLBF01000055.1, on the reverse strand, counting down.
TTTTTCTCTCAGTTTCTGCAAGAAAAATTGCCCCTGTTTACAGCTGGTTTAAACTAGAGCCAATGATCCTCTTCTATAGAACTTTTCCAAACATCTCTGAACAGATTTTGATAGAAAACAGATTTATTTGTTTTCCTTCAAGACAGACTAAGAACCTCATTCTTTTAGATACTGCAGAAGAATGCTTGACATGTGGTCAGATTAGGGTGCCAGTTTAAACAACTTATGCTCAAGACAGAATTGTGTTAGCTTGCTTCATTTTTTAGATGGAGGTGGGGGGGAAGGATTTGTTCTTTCTTCTTCCTTGGGTTGCTTGCTTGTGGTCCGACAGATGCTATTGCACACAAATAAAGCATTGCATTATATTTACACAAGGGTTAAAATGCACAGTTTGCTCTCAGAATGAGCTATTCCATATCCTAAATGATGTCTTTAAGAATCAGTTCAAGTTTTCTCTCCAAAGTAACGAGGGTGGGCCATTCCACAGATAACTTCAGGCTGTCTCTTTTATAAACCTTTCTCCTTGCTAGGCACATTTCTGCAGATAATGTATTCATCAGCTGGGGACAATTGGCTCCTTTCAGATATCTTCCAAGGATAAACCTATGTGGAATTTCTATAGAGGGGAATGAGGCATATATTGATTTAACATTTTGCCTATCATTAGACAATTTCATCACAGATTCTCAATATCAATTTCATTGGTTTATTGCTGTTGTAGACCAGAATAAGTAGAACAGGGGTGTCAAACTCGATTTCATTGAGGGCCGCCTTAGGGTTGTGTTTGACCTCAGGGGGCTGGGGTGGGCATGGTGAGCTTGATGTCACTCATGCCTGGGTGCCTGCGGTGGCCTGAGCACTCTGCCAGCTCCATTTTCGGCTGGGATGGCCCCCTGTAACCTTCTGCCAGTAAAAACGGAGTTTGGGGGGGCTGCGCAGCCCTTCCGACAGAGGTGGCATTCAGCAGGTTCTGATCAGTTCTGAAGAACCGGTAACAGAAATTTTGAGTAGTTTGGAGAACCGGCAAATACCATCTCTGACTGGCCCCGCCCCCATCTATTCTCTACCTCCCGAGTCCCTCCTGATTGGCTGGGTCTTCTTTTGTTGCCCTGCACAGGAGAACGGAGCTGGAAAGCAGGTTAGTGGGGTGGGGAGGGAATGGGGATTTTGCAGTACCCTTCCCCGAGGAATGGGGAAGGAATGGAGATTTTACAGTATTGTTTCCTGGACTGGGGTGGGAATGGAGATTTTATAGTATCCTTCCCCTGCCACACCTACCAAGCCGCACCACGCCCACAGAACCGGTAGTAAAAAAATGTGAATCCCACCACTGCCTCCCGAACACCATTTTCGCTGGCAGAGGCACCGTGTATTAGTCTGCTGTTTCCAGGGTAGCCCCACAGACCAGATCTAAGCAACCCACCAGCTGGATCCAGCTCATGGGCATTGAGTTTGACACTCCTGAAGTAGAGTGTTCTGTGAATATATGTCTCTATCTTAGATGATAAAATTAAAATACAGTTATAAAACAGCCTAATTGCATCTATAAGTGAAGTCCAGGTTGCAGCCTATAATGTAAAATTATATTAAAATTATATATTAGAATCATATTAAATGTGATTATGTCTAAAATTAGGGGTCCTTGGTGCTCTCTGAATAGAAATGTCCCAAATTGCTTTTTCCAAGAGGAAATTGGATTTTCTTGTTTTTCTTTGAAGTCATTTCGCTTCTCATCCAAGAAGGTTCTTCAGCTCTGAGCTGAAGTTCAGTTGCCTCTTGGAAAAAGCACCTTTGGGACAACCATGATGTGGATGATTGAGGCAGGCAGACAGTTAAACTAATCTACAAGAACTTGAGTTTTGTCTGCAACAAACCTTCTTTTAGTTAAACAACCAACAATCTAGAAAGATAGTATGTGTAGGAACCCCCACCCACCTCAAAGAATGAAATATTTTTGGAAATATTAAAAAGGCAGGATAAAATATTTCCCCTAAAGGAGAAATGGTGAAACATATTTTAGAGGCAGGAAGCAGACTCCACTTTTTCTTAATAGCCAACAGCAGATGCCAGCATTCAAGGAGACAAAGAGCTTATTGAAAGAAGAAGACAACTATCTAGATGGCTTTATTCCTAAGCAAAGTAAATACTGCAGGCAGAAATCCATACAAGACAGGATATTTCAAAACTGCCTGCAGCAAAGCTTGACAGCTAACAAAGGCAGAATGATAGGATAAGAAGTAGCCCCTCAGCCATGATCCAGCACAGGACAAAAGCCATTAGCTACAATAGGAATTGTCCAATACCCTTTCAGAACACAAGCCCCTTCATTGCAATCTGAACTTCGAAGTCACAGAAACCTGGGAGCTCAGATAAATAATAAGCCAGAGGTTGACCAAATTATCTCAGACAAATACTTAGGGTTTGCATTTCCTCTTTTACCTGTAGCGCCAGCTATGACCCCAACTTAATCCCCATAGGAATCTGACAACAGGCAATAGAATATTAAAGGACATGTTCTTGCACAGGAATAGGAAGCTCAAATACAAAGCCCAAAGAAGGTATAACTCCACTCTCTCAACTCCATGTTGTCAGCTGCCCACTTGCGTTTTTGCTTTATCAATAATCCATCTTTTCAATCAGCCTCCATGTTTCCAGTGTCTTTCTCCTAGCTTAGAACTGAATCAGATGGATATTTCTTCCCACATATGTATATTTGGGGCTAAAGACCAGCGCTGCACCAGAATTTATGCTTGAGCAGGCCTCACAGGTGGGCCTAGCTGGCAAGAACCCCCTTCCCCAAAAATAGTCCAATGACCTGTGACTCCTATTGGAATCAACCTACAGTGGAGCATAGTAGATACAGCTTAGCCAGGAATTAGGGACTGTGGAAACAATACAGTGAATGCACTAAAGACTGAACATTTTTGTTCCATTGCCAAAATGCCAGACAGCACTGTGAGTTTCTCAAGGGGGCTGGGGAAGGAAAGGGAACAATTCAGCCATTAAAGTGATTAATTGCTATATTTTGTGTATGATGACGTTGAGAAGCTCTACCAAAACGAAGCAACCTAATTCTAAAAAAAAATATTCCATGGCAAAACGTAATGTCAAGCTGGAATTGCCAAAGATCTTAAACAATCTCAAAAGTTAAGACTATACGTTTTTTATCACCAGTTCAATACAGTAGAACTGTGTTTGATATAGCAAGGTAATTGATGAAAGAAAGATTTTTCAAAGTGTGGGAAGCTACCTGCCCCCCCCCCCCCCCCCCCGCAGAAGAATGAAATATTTTGAGAAATATTTTTTTAAAAAGGCAGGATAAAATATTTCTCATAAAAGAGAACTAAAAATCCTAAGGGAGACAGAAACTCAAGAGCTCCAGCTTCCTGCTCCAAGCATACTAAACTGAGGCCAGCTTTTAGAAATGTAGATTTGGTAATCCATTACTCTCTGCAGCAAGGTCTGGCTCTGAACAAAGGTAGGGTTAACCTTCAGCCACAATAGATATTGCCCAACAAGCCCCTTCATTGCATCAGCCAAAGTTCAACCAAACTTAAGCTCAGACAAACTCCTAGGATTTGAACATGGCCCTATGGGAGTCTGACAACAGCCAATAGAATATATGTTCTTGCACAGGAACAGGAAGTTCAAGAGCAAAGCCCAAGAGAAGACATAAATACACCTCACTCTCAACTCCATGTGGTCAGCTGCAGAGGTGGGATTCAATTTTTTTCACTACTGGTTCTGTGGGTGCGGCGTGGCGGGCGTGGCAGGGGAAGGATACTGTAGAATCTCCAGTCAGAGGTGGGATTTGCCGGTTCTCCTGATTACTCAAAATTTCTGCTACCGGTTCTCCAGAATTGGTCAGGAACTGCTGAATACCATCTCTGGTCAGCTGCCCAGAACCATGTGCTTGGTGGTTCTGCTTCACCATTAAACCCTCTTTCCAATCAGCCCCCATTTTGTCTCCAGTGCCTTTCTCCTGGCTTGGAACTGAACCAGATGGATATTTCTTCCAACAAAAGGATAGGGATCTCATCTCCATCTGACCATTTGGATTTTACCAGGGACACGGTTGGGGTTGCAACAAAATAGAAAGAAATGTATGATTGAGATGCTATCATGTAAACGCCTTATAGGAAATTGTTCGGAATGACAGTATGTATTTTTATTACTAATATTAACTAAGAAGCATTACTTAATTGTGTTACTACTACTTCTACTTGTCTTACAATTTTGGGGTGCATTGCAAAGCAGTGATTGTTGTGTTGGAGATCTGCAGTAGGACCAGGGCTGGGATTCAGCCACCCTGGTCCTACTGCAGATCTCCAACACAACAATCACTGCATTGCAATACACCCCAAAATTGTAAGACAAGGCCGGTTTGCGTGATTCGGATGTTAAATTTACATCTGGTTTGCCAAACTGGTGGTTGAACAGACCGGCAGACCCCTCCCACCCTGCCCCTCCCAGGAATCTCCACATGGTCCATTTTGGATGCAGGTGAGTGCAGGGTCTACGCGGAGGCTCTGGGAGGGTGAAAAATGGCCATCCCGGAAGTTTTGGAAGTCCAGAAACTGTTTCTGGCTTCTGGAGGGCCTCCGTAGGCTGGAGGAGACCATGTTCACCCTCCCAGAGGCCCAAGGGAATCCTCCGGACTCTGGGGAAGGTGAAAGATGGTCCTCCCAGAAGTTCTGGTAGGCCACGCCCACCGTGGCCACACCCACCCAGCAACTGGGCAGAGAATCAGTTGTTGGGGTTTTTGAATCCCACCCCTGAGTAGGACATACTTGCATTGACCCAAAGGGCTAGATTTGGGGGATCTTATTCTTTGTGCCACCCCCTGTGGGTTGATATCATTTCTTTGTAATGAAAACAGACCTTAAAAACAGATTTTATTTGTTAAATTTATATGTCTGTCCCAGTGGCGAACCGTGAGCACTACAGCTGGGCCTTCCCCTCAGCCCTCACTCTGAAAGGCAGAGCTGGGGAAGTTTTCTCTGTATGAGGAGGCAAACTCCTTGGGGTCCAGAAGGGCCAGGAACATCCGTTTTTCCTGATCCTTGAACCCGGTTCCTCAGCTGAGTGAGAACCTTGGCCAGGATTTCACTGTGCAGCTGCTGGTAGGACTTCACCAAGGCCTGTGATCTTTTGTTTTTGTCCCGCCCGCTTAAAATCAAACCGTGATTGGTCAGTTTTCCCATCACTCTCCAAACCAAAACACATAGCTTGGCCTTCCCCTGGATTCATGAAGTCCTAACCAATTAATGAGCCAGCTAACCGGGCTTTGATAGAGACCGACGATTCTGATTGGATAATAGGTTTCAGGACAGTAACCCTTTCATTGCTGATGTGAACCTGACAGTAAACTTAACTTTAGAACATAGATTAGAGAAAATGTATTAAATGTATTGTATTAAATTAAATTAGATAGATTATATATAATAATTTAATACTTATATTTTTTGGTCCAGATTTTTTTAAGGCCTTCTCTGAAGGCGTAGAAGGCCCCTGAAGGTTCCCCTCTAGTCTGTCCACCTCACAAAAATAGGCACCTGACAACAAGGCACAAACGATAATTGTATGTCAAAAACCTATAATTATTAAAAAGTTTTTTTAAAAAATCATAAGGCATACAGGAGATTTAATATTAATAATGAAGCCCCCTCAAGATCTCATCAGTCTTCTGGCATGTCCAGGCTCTGGAGGACATAGCCAGGTCTTGAGGGACATCTAGAAAATCTGTCATGGTGATGATAACTTCACTTAAGGATGTGTTTGGAGAGTATGTCACATAAAGGTGGGCACTCCAGACACCCAAAGCTATGTTGTACAGGTAATCTTCGACTTACGACCACAATTCAGCCCAAAATTTCTGTTGCTAAGTGAGATAGTTGTTAAGTGAATTTTTCCCCCATTTTAGGACTGTTCTTGCCACAGTTGTTAAGTGAATCACTGCAGTTGTTAAATTAGTAACATGGTTGTTGAGTGAATCTGGTTTTTCCATGGATTTTGTTTGTTAGGATACAAAAGGTCATTACATGTCCCTGGGACCCTGCAATAGTCATAAATATGAGTCAGTTGCCAAGCATCTGAATTTTGATCATGTGACCATGGGGGAGGTGCTGCAATGGTCGTAAGTTAAAAAATGGTCGTAAGTCACTTTTTTCAGTGCCATTGTAATTCTGAATGGTTATGAATGGTCATAAATTGAGGTCTGCCTGTGTATGTTATGACCCTGTCTGGGTTTTTTTGCCACCAAAAAGGGCATCAGGTCTTATTTTCGAGGGATGTAATTCACTGACTAACCTCACTTGCGCGTCACCCCCAGCCTCCTTTTCGCTGTCAGAGGCCTTCAGGAACTTCTTTTTCTGTGTCCGGCAAGGCTTTCCTGAAGGCCTCTGCAGCCGATAACAGAGCTCCAGATCGATTCGGAGCTTTGTTATCAGCTACAGAGGCTTTCAAGAAAGCCTTGCCAGCCTTGCCGGCTGCAGAAGAAATGGGCCGGCAAGGCAAGTGTCGGGTGTGGGAGGCCTGACTACAACTGTCCAAGTAGGGCAGCTCCACCCCTCATCCCCACCTAGCGTAATTTTTACCCGTTTGCTCTGGAGTGGGTGGGATCTTAATTAGAGCTTACTTTTGGGGGTGTAGGGCTTATATTAGGTGCATGTGTAAAACTCAAGCTAGGACTACTTTCAGGGTAGGTCATATTTTCAGGGAAATAGGGTATTGTTGTATATACATTTACAATAATGCTGTATTGTACCACTGTGTTCAACTATTAAGGATCAGCAGTGGCTATGTCATTCTCCACCACATCATTGCCTTCTCCTGAGACCAAATTTTTCTATGAAATATTCTATGAGACCAATTTTTTTTTAATTTTTATTTGTCAATTGCTTACAAGATAATAGATACAAGTAAAAACAAAGTTATGAATACATGGATACATATAAGAAAAATAAAAAATATATAAAAGAAACAATAGGACAGGGACGGTGGGCACATCGGTGCGCTTATGCACGTAATCCTCAACTTACAACCACAAATGAGTCCAAGATTGTTGTTTAATGAGTTTTGCCAATTTTATGACCTTTCTTGCCATAGCTGTTTAACTAAATCACTGCAGTTGTTAAGTTAGTAACACGGTTGTTAAGGGAATCCAGCTTCCCCATTGACTTTACTTGTCAGAAGCTCACAAAAGGTGATCACGAGACTCTGGGACACTGCAACCATCATAAATACACACCAATTGCCAAGTGTCTGAACACAACCATGGGGATGCTACAATGATCATGTGAAAAATACTCATTAAGTCCCTTTTTTCAGTGCCATTGTAACTTCGCTCACGAAATGAATAGTTGTAAGTCGAGGACTACCTGTACCACAGACAACACACAGAGACAGACAGATACACACACACACACACATACAGACACTTAGACCTCTTAATAATCAGCAAACAAGCATTCACTAACACAGGATTGATTCTTTTTGCTTCTTTAGATCAGCAGTGCGCATTCATCTCCTGTTTGCCCAGTTTAAATTCACTGTAAAAATGCCTGCATTTGGATTGCTATAAAAACTTGGAAATTTTGAAAGGGGGGGGGGGGAAGTTAGTTTAAGAAAAAAAAAGGGGGGGTGAAGAAAGAAAAAGCACCCTGAGCGCAGAGTCTACGCTAGAATTCCAAAGGAAGTTGAGGGCCTCCAGCTCAACACAGGAAACGCTCTTGGAGCAGGCCTTAAATGCTAGATTCCAGGCAGAGTTTAACTAACCACTGACAGCTCTGTAAACAAAGCTGGGACAAAAAGAGAACAGCTTTCCCTTTTCTGGTAGTCATTTTTAGTTGGTGGGCCAGCAGGAGAATTCTCCTATATTTGTCTCGATAGGGTATAAATCAAAGCCTGAAAGGGTTTTGCGTATGAAGGAGTTATAAGGGAGCAAATATTTTATGGAGTAAACCTAACAAGAAGAAGGTAGGTGCAGATTTAAATCGCAGATGCTTCTATCTGTCCAATTCTTTTTTTTCCCCTCCATCCCTCTGCATCTCAACTTTCGGTTTTAATTTTTTTAAAGGAGGATTTAGAGCAATATTTTAAAGGGAGGGGGAGTGGTACCGTATTTTAACCATTTGCTTCTTTTTTGTTCCTACCGATGGAAGAATTTCTATTTTTAACCTTTTCAAAATGCATGCTTGTAGCTTTGTGATTAGCAAAGAAAGTAGCATCAAAGTGCATTTGTGTTGTTGGGAAACTGTTTTTGACCGTTACAAATTCTTTTCTGACTGCTTCAAATTTGCAATGGTAAAAATCTGAGGTTAAAGTGAAATAACCTCCCTTGTGGCTTCTAGTTATCATCGTGGCAAATTTGCTTAAAATTATCATTATTATTTTTGCTAAACATGTGTAGTGGGAGGAAGATGCCAGTCTGCATAAATAGTTCTTTTAAGACATACCCCATCTGCTCCTTTCATCAAATGTAAAATACTACAGCTTTGTTTAATTTCCAGCAAGGAAGCTGACTCCCAGAGGGGAACTTACTAAAACATTTAATAAAATGTTTGGTGATTCTGAAGAATCTTTTTAACTGTGGAACATGACTATACTTGGATATGATTCTGTCAATGGGAGACTTCATTTCCATGTCCAGTTCTGACTCTCTCCCCCCTCTTTCTCTCTCTTTCTCAAAGTCAGTCTGATTTGGGGGATTTATCTGAACTTCAATATACATCATGGACGACTTTGAACGTCGCAGAGAACTTAGGAGGCAAAAACGGGAGGAAATGCGCCTAGAAACAGAGAGGTGGGTAATATTTGAGAATATTTGACTGTGCCTGATTTTTAATATTTTTTTTAAACATTGACTTTGAAACTTCATCCATTTAATAATCTGGGTGCTAATCAACGTATTGCATGGTCCAGATGTTTGTAAAAAGAAACAACAACACTCTAGCTCCTCACTGTGAAGGCTTTCTGCAAATTCTGTGTGGCCTCAGTTGTGCCTTCGGAGAGAATTCCTGAATTGGAAGAGGTGACAGGAGGCAGATATGAAGCTTGTTTGGTGTTTATTGGTTTTATTAGAAGGGAGCAGGAGGAGCTGGTAATAGCCTAGTTCAAAGTGTCTAACCAGTATTATGTAGATGTGTGATTGTGTCAGACAACCTGCGATAGGATGCTTGATAAGCTTTGAACACTTTTAATGTGTTCCAATAGTCAATTATGCATCAGTAAATATTGTTTATTTATTATTAATGCAGACGATGCCTGATTTTAGTGAAGTCTTTCAGATTTAGTCCCATAGAACTGAGCATTGCTTGCTTGGCTGATGTTTGCTTTTTATGTAAAGGAATTCAACATTGGGGTCTGACAGATTAGATGTAGGATAAACCAGCAAAGATTCCAGGGTGTTGAGGATATTTGTCTAATGATGTATCTCAGCTGCATTCCCCTGTGCAAGAATCTAGGTAAAGGAGTTGTTTAATCCTTTCTCCTTCATTTAGAGCTTTCCCCCAAAATACTACCTGTGTAGGGATCAAGAGGCAGCCTCAAAAGCAGCTGAGGCGTCCCTGGGGGAATTTTGCAAACATTACTGTTGTTCCCTTGGAGAAATTGGTTAAGAAGAATTACTTGTCTAGAAATGAGAACAGATCTGCAACTTTTGTTGACCCCTGACTGGTATGGGCCGCTTGCCACTTGCTAAGTGCAGAGATGGATGGCATCTTCCCCCATTCCCAGCCCATCAAAAATGCACCCTGCCAGTTTTTATTTAAAACAGTTAACCAAGCCATGATAGTGGCTTCATTCTTTCTGATCTGGTAGGAGCTCAAGCTCTGATTCACTGCAGTGCCTGAGAGCCAGTGGTGAGATTCAATTTTTTTTTGAACTACCGGTTCTGTGGGCGTAGCTTGGTGGACATGGCAGGGGAAGGATACTGTAAAATCTCTAGTCAGAGGTGGTATTTGCTGGTTCTTTGAACTACTCAAAATTTCCACTCCCGATTCTCCAGAACTGGTCAGAACCTGCTGAATACCCCCTCTGCTGAGAGCCCCTCTCCCCTCCTTTGACTCGTCATTGCCCTGGATTACCAGTTGATATATTTTGTACTGGCTGGCAGTTGCTTTTTTTCTCCAAATAATCTAGTGATTATTTCAACGATGTCTATCTAAGTCAATGATCTATCCTCAACCATAGAAGCTCATACACTTTTCACACTTATATTGTCTACTTTTACTTTGTGCCTAGATTGAGCGAAGGATGTTTCCCTTGCTTTCTCACCTCCTGCAAAGCTTCCCTTGCCTTTATTTTTTTAAAAATAACATCTTTAAGTTGCCTTTAAGAAAGTTGCTATCTTGTTTCCATGAAATTGAAGGCTTGCATCTTATTTGCTGCAGAGTTTTCATAGACTTAGAGAGGAATACAGGGATGACAGAACAACTTATTCCCCGCTGCATCACAGTTATGGTGGTGCCATAAAAGGTAAAGACAAAAAAAACACAAAAACCCATCTAAGAAGGGTCTACATTAGTGACAAGGCAGACATGGTGGGAAGAGAGATGAAGCCACTTATATGTGTGGCATCTAAGGTGCACATGAGGAGAAGTAGCCCCTAAAAGGAAAATGCATACACTAGTAGGCTGGTTCACACAAGAACCAGCCAGTGAGGATGAGAAGGGCACAATCTGGGAACAACTACACAAGTCTTAAACGATGGCTGTAATCCAGATAAAGCACCAGCCAAGCCCTATTGCCAATTCACTGCAATGTGGACTGGAAATTGAAACTTGAAGGTATCTTAAGAAACAGATCAGAGCAGCATGTGGGACAAGAAGCGTAGGCTCCAAAACTGAGATGATGTGCAGAAGTAGACACCACTGCTGAAGGAGGTAAATATTTGCTCTTCTCAAATTGTTGTAGAGTTCAAATAATCTGCTATTCAGGTATTCGGGTTATTTTGTCTCAGTGATGTATGCATGAAGGGACAGTGCTGAGAAGCTGGACGTGACATCGTTGTTGCTTTTAATTGACTTCCTGATTTAATCAGTTTGAAAATCAAGGATGCACATTCTTCATATTGTTTGCTGGAATTGCACCCCAAGGAAGCTTGGACAAGATGTTCTTGGTGTTTTCCCCCTCTATAATGCTAATGTAGTATTAATGCTACAGTCATCCTCTATTTCTGTCAGAGGCAAGTAGGTACCATGTCCTACTTATAGGATAATAAGAAATACTTTTCTCGGAAGAATCTGGCCTTCTTTTGTTCCTCTCTCTTCTTCAGCCCATGAAGAGTTCAGGTGATCTAGCTCCAACTAGGAGGATCAGCAGCAAAGCCAGTAGATACCAGGGACTGGCCAAGGGACTCTGGCTTAGGAGGATATATTCTCAGCCAGTGTCCAGCAAAGGATTATTTAACCACAGATCTGACTATAGCATTGGTTGAAGGTATGTCCAAAACATCATTGCCTAAAGGGCACATAAGCCTTTTCATATGGACTCTTCTCAAAGATTGTGGCCCATGTTTATCATGTTCTTAAGCTACATTTTCTGGGTTGGAAATCATATTTGAAGGCACAGTCTCACTTGAAATGAAATGTTATGGAAAAACAGGACAGCAACCAGCTACTGAGGAGAAAACCACTGTTGTTCTTTGCACTAATGGCCACAACAAAAGCTAGGAGAACATATTCTAAAACATCAGCCCCCAACCTTTCCGGCTCCTTGAATTGGCAGGAGTGGGTGGGAGATGATTTTGCCTGTGCAACCTAGATCCCGCACATGCACAAATGAAACTTTATGTGCTCACCCACCACTTGAGCGGCCCAGTTCCCAGCAGTCTGCAAATTGAGGATTGGGCAACCCCTGTTCTAAATAACAAAAACATGGCACATTTTTCTCTCTCCCCAACTGACTGCTAAATTCTGAGAACACCTGCAAATGTGTGAATGCAATTTCAGTTTATCTGCCTCTAGTTATCCCTGAGCAGAAGATTCAGCTAGCATTTTAACTCATTTCTTTATATAGGGTGGGGTCATAAATGGAATCTGAAGCAGTGTACAGTACTTCTTTGTACTTTGTCAAGAGAGCGTTACCCTTTAGAATATGCTAGTAATGCTTAACTGTCATGTGCAAAAGACCAGGTCCATACATGAAGGTCCAATTAAATAGATTTATTGTCACATAGTCTGTGCTTAAGAATCTTCTCATCTAATGTTAGCACCTGCTTGGAGTCAGATAAGTATGAACAGAATTCAAGGATGTGTGTGGACTTAAGTCCGCTTATGGCTACTTAGGGATTCTCGGCTGATTTCTCTTTTATCTCCACCTCCAGGTTCTGCCATTCCTTCTCTGATATAACTGGATCTTAAATCTACTATTTAGTCTAAGATTCATTTCTGGAGCATGTAAAACAATGAGCATGTACCAATTTCTACCCTTCCTATTTCTTCTCCTGATGATTAAAGAGCAGAAATAGGTCACCTCCAAATATTTAAAAGTAGGAGGCTTGTAGTTTCTAGGCCAGCTAAAACCTTAACACCTTTCTCCTTCAGTAATGTTCCATGGATAAAACCACATCTCTTTAGTTATTTGGAAACTACAGTTTAAGTTTTGGGGTTAGCTGGATTTACACAGCCCACTAGCCTAAAATAGGATTCAATGGTTTGTGGTCCAGCGTGCTGTGGGAGATCCAGCAGTTCCATTAGCATAGTTTGTAAGCCATATCATCTGAGTAAACCATAACATGGCTTATTTTGGATTATAATGTTATGTGAACACAGCAATTATGCCTTAACCTGGCTTTAATAAAGTTAGTCAAGCTCTGAACCATTGGTCAATGGAAAAAGTCATAAAGCGGTTATTAACAATACAGAACTCTTGCTATTTTCATGTTTTTTTTTGTCCTTTTCTTGGTGATGCCTGGAATTATCAGAGTGATGACAAGTATGGTTATCCTTATGTTGAATGTTCTTCTACTATCAAAGGTGAGGAACAATGGCCCTGACTTGTGGACTTCTACTCCCAGAATTCCTGAGCCAGTTGAAGTCCACAAGTCATACAAGGGCCATAGTTCCCCAACCCCATTCTACTGCATGTCTTCAACACAGGTTATTCTCAAGGGTAGGAGTAGGACACCATGTCATGTCTTATGCTTAACTCCACAGTTGGCATGAGAGAGGAATTTGTTTACATCACAATGTTGTTATTATTATTTCAGTTTACATATGCCTTCCTGTCCATAAAGCACTCATGTAAACTGAACTTAATTTGTCTTCCAGACATAAAACCAAACTTAGGTCTGCTTTGAAATGCTCTGCATTTTTACTGGTTCTTTAATGGTGGTTTGCTAGTTAAATAATTATTAAAGGAAAGTCTGCATGAATATGGACCACCTGCCAACATACTTTTGTTGGAGGAAATTGTGCCAATCTATACTTTAGGAAATATTTTAAATAAAAATGCATTTTGGAGAAAAAATAATCATGCAAATTTTGAGATAGATTTTTTTTAAAAAATAGGTCATCAAACCAATAAGGGAAACTAAACTTGCAAATACAAAAATGAGCAAGTGAGATTGATAGAGTGAGAGGAATTGAAACTGAGAGACCTGCCCATTTCGACTGCCTTCTGCTTAAATCAGATACCTTCCAATTGTGATAGGATTGCAACTCGCAGGATTTGAGCATATAGACTGGAATTTGGGAAATGGCAGTCCCATTATTTCTGGAGAAGACACAATTTCCTCACAACTGGGAGAAGCCATTAGAGACATGATTTAAAAAAAAAATGAGAACAAGAATGTTCATTAGAAGCAGCCCTCTCCTTAGAAGAAATAGTGTTGACCTCTAAATGAATCTAATTTACCTGGCCATACTTCCTCCAGTTTGGTTCTTCTTCTGTAAAACGATGAAATAATTCAGCATTGCGGTAAATATCCCTTTTGCATTTTCTCAATTCCCAGAACAACTAAAAGAAATTTGGTTAGTGTTCCAAAACTATTGATGAAAAAAAAAAGTAAAGTGACAACATAGCCCACATTGGCATACCTGAGAATATGTTTGTATTAGTGTAGCTATCAACAGATTAACAAATGATGAATGAACTACTATAAGAGAAGGAGTGGCAGAGTCTGGGGGGAGGGGCAGAATCAAGAAAGTAATTTATCTAGAGTTGAGGCATTCCCACAATTGGTCTAAGTCCGACCCTTCTTGAATTCTGTTAACACTTTATCTAGCACCAGTTTAGTGTTGATGGACTACATTCTTCTGTTATATATGCAGCTTGACTGGAGCTTAAGTATGGCCCTGATTCTTTGCATCTGATAACTATGGTAATTAATTATAACAATTGGTATGTTAAAAATAGTTCCAAAATCCTTTGTACCAACAGAGGAGAATATTTGTAGTTTAAGATTGAAATAAGGGGTCCTTTGTGCTCTTGAGCTTGCTTGTTTTCTTGTAGATATTTCATTACTCAAACTGGATAACATTATCAGATGATGATGTTATTCAGGGGTGGGCTTCAAAATTTTTAACAAGGGGTTCTCTGCCTGGTTGCTGGGTTGCTGTGGCCGTAGTAGGTCTGGCCTAGTCGGCCTCCTGCACCACTGCAGGGGTGTTTTTGCCTTCCTTGGGCTCCAGAGGCTTTCCTTGAGCCTCTGGGAGGGCAAAAATGGCCTCCCCAGGCTCCAGAGTCTCTCTGGAAGCTGGAAACTGGCTCATTTCCGGCTTTCCTAAACTTCCGGAAGGCCCATTTTTCACCCTCCCCGAGCCTCCACTTGTGCCCTGCACTTACCTGCATCCAAAACAGGCTGCGTGGGGACTCCTGGGAGAGGTGAGGTGGGGTGAAAAGGGAATGGGATTTGGGGGTCCTCCCGAACCGCTGCGAACCCCCAGCAGCCCTTTAGTTTGGGTAATGAAATATCTGCAAGAAAACAACAAAGCTCAGACAACATCTAGGATCCCTCAAAATCCATTGTTTTAGCAACGTATTAGCACATTTCATGCAACTTTTGTATTACTCAGAAAGAGTATAAAATTCCTTTCCTGTAATTCCTGAATGAAATTTAGAAATTTGACATTTTTGGACTAATACCATGTCGGTTTGGATGTATATCTTGCCTTTTATTGGTTAGCTTTCAATCTGAGCATGGCATTCTCCACTATATTGTTAAGAAAATGACAGGATTATATTTTTAAAAAAATCTATTGTAGGAGAAACTTTATAAATCATGAGGATAATTCCGAACTAAAGTATTATTTTGGAGAGAGATTATAGAATTATGCTTTATATTGAGTTTGGCAATCAGTCAGTGTGGTTTAATATGATCTGTATCAACTTTCTCACTGATAGATCTCTGGCTGGTTGAACTACTTTTCTTAAAATCTGAGTTTAATGACCATTTGACATTACAATGACACTGCAAAAAGTGCCTTTGGGCCGATCCACTATCAGAAGACCAATCAAATCCCTAAGAGGTATTCATATTCTAAAACAACATTCTCATATTGACACTGTCTGATGAACTTTAAAATTCTTATGCCATTATTTCCACATGGAAAGCGAAGATGCTTAAGCCCATGTCACACTGCCCAACGGATGCAAAAAGGACACAGCGGACGAGCAAAATGTTCCATCCGTTGTTATCCGCTCTCAAAAGGGGCAGAAATTTGCATAACCAGAGCAGATAACACGGACGCGGGGAGGACGCAGGGCGGATACAAAGCGGAAGTGGAATGGAAGCCCAGCGGATGGAAGTGGATGGGAGTGGATGGCACATCCGCTGGGCTTCCAGGGGGCCTCAGCAGAGCGGACGCGGAACGGAAAGACCGGATGCACAGCGGATGAAGTGGATGCACAGCAGAAGCCTAGCGGACGCACAGCGGAAGCCTAACGGATGCCTGGTGTTAATTGCACATGCGGGGGGGATGCATTGCGCAAGCCCTGTGGAAATAAAGGGAAGCAGCTCGCACGTGGCCAGCATTAGGAGGAAAGACCTGCTGCAGGATACATTGAGTCCTTGCCTGCCCTGCCTGCATGTCTGCCTGCAAGCCTTGCTGCCAGCCTTCCTGCCAGCCTGCCTCCAAGCCTCTTGGCCAGCCTCCCTGCCAGCCTTGCTGTCTGCCTCCCTGCCAGCCTCCCTGCCAGCCAGTCTGCCTGCCTGCCTTCCTGCCAGGCTTCCTGCCAGGCTTCCTGCCAGCCTTCCTGCCAGCCTTGGTGCCAGCCTTGGTGCCAGGCTTCCTGCCAGCCTTGGTGCCAGGCTTCCTGCCAGCCTTGGTGCCAGGCTTCCTGCCAGCCTTGGTGCCTGCCAGCCTCCCTGCCAGCCAGCAACCCCAGAACTATGGGGAAGAAGCGAAAGTCTCAGCAACCTGCCGCCATCCCTGGCAAGAGGGACAGGGCCACCCTCCCGCCCCCTGTCCCTGACTCTGCTTCTGCTGGGGCTTCTGCTGAAGCTGCTCCTGGCAGTGGTGCTTCTGCTGCGTACTCTGCTGAAGCTGCTGCTGGTCCTGCTCATCCTGTTCGTGCTCCTGGACTTTCTCGTCCTGCTCGTGCTCCTGGACTTGCTCGTATTGCTCGTACTGCTCGTGCTCCTGGTCTTGCTCATCCTGCTTGTGCTCCTGGTCCTGCTTGTGCTCCTGGTCCTGCTCGTGCTCCTGGTGCTGCTGGTGCTGGTGCTGCTGGGGCTCCTGGTGATTACTCTGCTGCTGATGATCCTGGTCCTGCTGATCCTGCTGCTGCTGCTGCTGCTGCTGCTGATGATGATCCTGCTGCTGCTGCTGATGATGATGATGATGATGCTGATGCTGATGCTGATTATGATCCTGCTGGTGATGATGATGATGATGATGATGATGATGATCCTGCTGGTGCTGCTGCTGCTGGTGGTGTGGAGGAGCAGCCCCTACCACCTGGGAGCCCCTCTGATAAGGGCCCATCTGGTCCTGGCAAAGGGAGGAAGAGGCGTATGCGGGGACGGGAGAGGAGGCAATACTTCATCGAGGAGGAACACGAGGATGAGGTGCTGGAGTGGCTGAGGGAGAATGACTATCTGTGGCGGAAGGGACACCGGCTGTACAGGGACACCAAGCGGAAGCAGGCTGCTTGGAGAGAGAGGGCGGAGAGTATGGGTTACACTTCGGAGGTGCTCCTCGGCTGGTGGAAACATATGCACACCTGGTACAGGAAGCTGCACCTGAAGAAACCTGGCCAGGCCACAGTAAAGCTGACAGACAGAGAGACCTACGTCATGGCCAGGTGCAGCTTCCTGGAGGGTGAGATCCGCCACCGAGGAGCACCAGGAGCCCCTCTGTCTACCCTCTCTCTCCGGCAGCCTGCTGCGACCCAGTCCTCTTCCGGCTGAGAGTCAGTCCCTGTCTCCAGGCAGGTTTCTGTGGAGCGTGCCACAGTGGAGAACCCGCGGACAGCTGTTATCACCGTGGTGGAGCGCGTGGAGGACTCCCTGGTGCGGTGGGAGAGAGGAGACATTGAGTCCACCACAGTCGTACCTGCATCCACCCCCCCCAGCTCCGCCTCCACAGAAAGGCAGAGAGCCAGACAGCAGGAGGGGCAGAGCCACACTGTCCTGCTGGAGATCAGGGACACCATCCGCACCAGTATAGATCTCCTCTCTCAGCTGGTCAGCACCGACTCCTCATCCTCCAACCGCAAGCACTTCCTCACCTATGTCAACCAGACCCTCAAGAACATGGAGGAACCCCAGTACCAGGTGGTGAAGGACCAGATCACCGAGCTGCTTCACGACCCTCCAGACCCCGAGGAACCTGCTCCCACCCAGTCCAGGTCTGCTCCTCCACCCCAGGTGATGTCCCTCCCATACCAAGGCTTCCCACAGGCCCTCACCTACCAGGGCTACGGCTACCAGGAGGTCCAGCAGCACAGGCAGCAGCCCTTCCCAGCCCAGGCACAGAGTCATCGGGCGACACCGTTGCCACCGGTTCCACTGATGCCACCGATGCCACCCACAACAATGATGCCACCGACGACAGCGATGCCACCCACACCAGTCCTCACCCAGCTGCAGACCAGACAACCCCACTACACTACTCCTTCCTCCACCCCACAGCCAAGCCCGGCCTCAGTACATCTCTCATCAGTACTGGGGCTGACACCCCATGGCATGGAGAAAGGACCTCTCAGCATTGCAGATCTGAGCCAGCTGTCTGAGAGCTTCCTCAACACACCATCCCCTGTTGTCCTCTCGGGGCCAGGCACCCCAATGACGATACAGACCAGCACTCCAGCACCACCCACCTCCACAGCACCTGGACCCTTCACCCCTGAGACTGGGCACACCTCCAAGTGACCAATAAGAGTGCCAGAGACTGGGTAGCTGGCTACCTGTAGAGTTTATTTGGACACTTGACTTGGGTCATTTTTGTTTTACAGCTTGTTGTTCAATAAAGTTTATCTTTGATTCACACACTTGCTTCATTTCTTTTTTTTAATAAAGTCTTGGTGGAAACTTTTAGAAATGGTTTAAGCCTTTGCATGCTTGTGGGATGGGTTAAGATAGCAGTGGGATGGGCAGGGATACCTTTGGAATGGGTAATAGCTGTGGGATGGGTAAGGATAGCAGTGGGATAGATAAGCCTCCAGTGCAAGCATAGTGGGACTGTGTGGTCCACCCTCCCAGGTGCCACACCTATGGCCCTTTATTATCAATAATAATGTAATAATCATCCACACATGTCAACACAAACACAACTCTTTATTAAACGCCCTGTTCATTGTTGGCCCACCCAACATACATGGCCCAATCTCATCAGTGTGATGAGACAGGCT
This sequence comes from Laticauda colubrina, assembly GCA_015471245.1. NCBI lineage: Eukaryota > Metazoa > Chordata > Lepidosauria > Squamata > Elapidae > Laticauda > Laticauda colubrina. Next base: position 14,689,537 of record BLBF01000055.1, on the reverse strand, counting down.
GAAGGAAGCATCCATGAATCATCTATCATCCTGTCTTGCCAATCCACTGCTCCAGCTGGGGAGTTGCACCAGTGTCTCAGGAGGTTGCGCTGCTTCTTCCCTTCACGTGAGGCTCTGTTGGGGCCTTGCACATCCTCAGTGTCTATCAGGTTTCGCCCTTGCCTCCATTCCCCAGGCTCCATGTCCCCATTGCCTTGTTGGAGGTCTATGAGCCTGTTCTGCAAGACTGGGTAGCGGGTGCGCATGAGATTGTGCAGGATGCAGCAAGCTTCCACGATCCTCCTCACGGTCTCTGGGCGATGCTGCATGGTGGTGAGAAGTACCTGGAACCTGTTGGCCAGGTTGCCAAAGGCGTTCTCCACCACCCGCCTTGCCCTGGATAGTCTGTAGTTGAAGATCCTCTCTTCACGGGTGAGGTGTCTTGAAGTGTAGGGCTTCATGAGGTAGGTTCTGAGGGAGAAGGCGTCATCCCCCATGATGAAGTAGGGCACATCTTACATGTCGTTGGGCAGGGGGTCTGGATCTGGAAAGCCCATGATGAGGTTGCCTTCCAGCCCACCCTTGAGGTCACTGGCGTTGTATACCTGGGCATCTGAACATGAGCCGCTGCCTGAAGCATCGATGTACATGAACTTGTAGTCAGCATCGACCATGGCGAAGAGGACAATGCTGAAGAAGCCCTTGTAGTTGAAATAAGTGGAGCCCGACTTGGGTGGTGCTTTGCAGGCCACATGCTTCCCATCTATGGCTCCAACGGTGTGTGGGAAGTTCCACCTCTGGTACCACTGCTCTGCAACTTTCTTCCATCCTTCATCAGTGGAGGGGCACGGGAGGAGCTCCTGCAGGTATTCTTCGATGATGGCCTGCACCACTTCTCTGACCACAATGCTGATGGTGTTGTGTGACACCCTCCAGCCATACTGCATGCTCCTGTAGGTGGTCCCTGAGGCCAGGTGGTGCAGAGTGAGTGCCACCTTGAGCCCAGGTTCCAGGCTGGGCTGGAAGCTGGTGTTTGCCTTGGTCAACCTGGGTGTCAGGCGCTGCACAACTTCGTCAAACATGGCTGGAGGCATCCTCATGAAGTTCTGGAATGCCCGAGTATCTTCGTTCCTGAGCTCCACCATCAGCTTGTTGTACAGCCCGTACTCTTCTCTTCTCCCGATCCATCTTCATACCCAGATGCTTCTTGGCCGCCTCTTTTTCTTCCCATAGTGGAGTTCACAGAGCCTCTAGATGGCTTCGCACTGTTGCAGAAGGATGGTGGCTGCCAAAAGGACTTTGTTACGATCCACGGTGGACATGACTGGATGCTGTGGAAGTGGAAGAGTCAGATGAAGGCTGCAGAGGTCTGCACCGCAGGGCTGCTGTTCTGAAAGTGAGATGCAGGTGAGTTGCTCCCCCTTTTTATAGGCAGTATAGGTGTCCCTTTGCATCCTCTAGGCATCCTCTAGACATCCTTAATATCCGAGATAAGTTCCCTCTGCGAACGTTTTTTCCGTTTTTAACTCTTTGTTTCCGCTTGGCATCCGTTCTGCATCCGTTCCGCGTCCGTTCTGCTTCCTCCCTGCATCTGAGCGGATGCGAGTTGCGCGGATGCAGAACAGATGCCTAGCGGATATCGCAGATGCGTAATGATGCAGAACGGATGCGTAGCAGATGCCTAGCGGATGCGTAGCGGATGCAGAATGGACGAACTGGATACATTTTCCGCGCAAAAGTTTTGGGCAGCCCAAAACTTTTTGAGCGGATGAAACATCAATAGACGGATGCTGGACGGATAGAGAGGAAGCAAAACGGAGGCAGTGAGTACATCGCGTTAACCAACGGATGGCAAGCTTTTTTGTCCATTTTACATCCTCTTTGCATCCGTTGGTGCAGTGTGACATGGGCTTTAGAGTACATTAGTTTTGCTGCAGGAAAATAACTATGCTAGAATATTTGGGCACTTGAAAAACTGAAACACGACAGCACTTTCCATGTTCAGCATATAGTTTGACCTCCAGGCTAATACAACTGGCAAAAACTTGTGTAAAGTTATCGTGATATTTTAACATTCTGAAAAAAAACTCAGAAGATTTCAATCATGGCATGAGAATTTGAAAGTTCATCATGATTGTTAAGTGAATCTGGATTGCTCATTGACTTTGCTTGTCATTAGGTAGCAAATGGTGATCACAAGACCCTGGGACCCCGGGTCATGTGCAACCATAGTTGCCAAGTATCTGAATTTTGATCATGTGGCCATGAGGATACTGTCAATTTTTTCAATGCCATTTTAACTTCAAATGGCCACTGAACAAATGGCTGTAATAAGTCAAAGAAACTGTACATGGTCTTTTTCTGATCTGGTTGGAAATGGTGGAGATTTGGTTCTTTTTATTAAAAATATGGTTTTTCCCACTGAGCTTCACCCCTTCCCCAGAGAGAGAGAGTAAGTAAGACTAGAATGCCTTTTCAAGAGGCCCCCTCAGGACATATGTAAACCACCCAACTGTTCAACTAGAAGATTTATTTTCCATGCTCTAGCAGAAGCCTCCCAATGCTGCAGTTATGGCTGAAAGGCTTTTTCATTAAATAACTTTTTTTTTGTCTCTGACCCTCATTCTCATCTGCTGATTTACAGTGGCAATGTAAAGAGCCCCTTAAATGAGTGTAAGCCTACAACTATTTAAAGAAATATTTGCAGTGCCTTAAAACGTTATGCATCAAAGTTATTTCCCTCTGGGCTAAAAGTCCAGGAATCCGTCTGGAGAGACTGCATTTGTGTTTTCTGGGTACGATGGTCTTCCATGATTTTATTTTATTTTTTTGCAATCCCCAGAAAATGCTGGGATTTCTCATATAGTTCCCTAGATTCCATTCTCGAGTTGTCAGATTGTTGAAGTTGGACATTTCTTAAACAAATGAATTAAAGAAAAGAAGACTGGAGACAGTTGCTGCTTAGACCAGCCTCCCCAAATTCCTCTAAAGTTGTGTATATACACATTCCCAGAATTTTTAACAAGGACCATGCTAGCTAGGCCATTCTGGGAAATGAAATCTATATATTTGGCAGGCATCCAGGTTTGGGAACATTAGCTAATTAAGCTTTATTGAAGTTTTATTTTTAGAAACACATCCTCAAGCATCCATTATATTACATGATGTTTAAATATGCCACTGAAGTTATTTGTCCACAGTTTTCTTCATATCGAATGTCAATAGAACAGAGCTGGAAAGAATCTTGGAGGTCTTTTAGTTCAACTCCTTGCTCAAGCAGGAGATCCTGGCGTATACCATTTCAGATAAATGGCTTTTCTTAAAAACTCCAGTGATGAAGCACCCACACCTTCTGAAGGCAAGCTGTGCCACTGGATAATTGTTCTCACTGTTAGGAAGTTTCTTATTAACTCCAGGTTGCTTCTCTTCTTTATTAGTTTTCATCCATTGTTTCTTGTCCTATCTTCTGGTGCTTTGGAAAATAAATTGACTTCTTTGTATCAGCCCTTCAAATACTGTAACACCTCTATCATGTCACACTTTGTCTTTTTTTCCTCAAGACTAGTGTTTCCCAGTTCTTGCAACTATTCTTCAAATCTGTCAAGATCTCTGTGGATCCTGAGCTTGCCTTCTGGTGTGTTGGCTATTCTTACCAGCTTAGTGTCATCTGCAAATTTGATGAGTTCCCGTTCTATTCCTTCATCTAAGACATTTATGAAGATATTGAAGAGTACTGGGCCTAACACTCCATGTCTGTGTGTAGTGAAGGTCTGGGAGTGTTTGGATTGGTCCAACTATGAGATATATTCTCTGTTTATACAGTATTCTCTTGATGAATAAGGAGAAGAAATGTAACTGAATCTCACTCAGTTTCCTCTGTGCTATGGGGTGGTCTATATTTTTTTTCACCTCATCATAAATATGACCATGGGTAGACATCTCTGAATTGCCCAGGTCTATGGAGAACAGTGGCACTTTTATGCTACCGTTACTACCAAGTTAGGAAAGATTGTATATTTCTTTGATCTGATAAACAAATGTTCTGCTTTCTGTCTCAGGAATTAAGAACCTGTTGACAGAGGCTCAAAAGTTTTATCCAAATGTGAAGTCTTCTTTATTTAGAAGATAGTTCTGCTGAGTTCAGCAGGTTCTTTCAGTTAACTGATTAGGTCTGTGGTTTCATGTCTACATCTCAGTAATGCAATTCAATTTTTTGAACTACAAATATTTTGGCCGGAGTGCTGCAGTGCATCTAGGACATTTGGCCAATGGTATGATTTAGGGAGTGACTTATGATGGAATTTTAAAAAGAGCTTGTTTGCATTTTGGATTGTTAAGGATCTGAATATTTTGAGGTATGGGATCTGTTTTATCGATGGTTAAACGAGAGAAACAGGAGTTAGAGCTTCAAAAACTACAAGAGAATTTTAACATTAGGATTGACTACTGTAACTTATTAATTTTAATTAATTTTGATTAGTACTAACAATTAATATGCATCAACATTATGAAGGAAAAGCACAATATTACTATTAGAGAATACTATTATTATTACCACAATAAATATTACTCAAAATAATTGTAACCGAACAACACACTGCCTATATGGATTTTGAACATGTTGCTCTTTCTATTTATATCAAAAATAAAATAAAATAAAAGGATCTGAAAGCTTCCTGATGATGATTATGAATCAGTTTGAGAACAATGCAGCTCCTTGAAGTCTAAATAATGAAGGGCAAGGCCGTGGGGAAAGAGACATTAAATTCAAACCCAAAACTAACTTGCTTTAAAAATACAGGGTGTCCTTGACTTATGATCACAATTGAGCAAGACACTTGTTAAGTGAGTTTTGCCCCATTTTACAACCTTTTGTGCCACAGTTGTTAAATGAATCACAATAATTATTAAGTTAGTAACATGGTTGTTAAGTGAATCTGACTTCCCCATTGACTGTAAGAGATGACCAGGCTGAGTCCGAAGGAGGGGCAAACATGTAATCAGCCTTGAGTCCCTTTGCGCCCACAAGAAATTTAAGTCAGCCCACCTTGAATTCCATTGAGTGTTATCTACCGCCAACTCGCTTGGACCGTTAGTAGTTCAGATTCTTGTAGAGAGCTTTAGCATATGATAAAGCTATATATTCATCTGAACTTTCTTTGGCCATGTTTTCTACTCCTGGTTTCCTGTGCTTGACATTGTCTTTGCTTGTCAGGAAGTTGCAAAAGTGATCACATGACCCTGGAACATTGCATCACTCATAAATACATGGCAGTTGCCAGGCACCTGAATTTTGATCACATAACCACGGGGACGCTGCAATGGTTGCAAACGTGAAAAATTGTCATAAGTAATTGTAACAGGTTTTGAGTTCCAACCATAATTGATCCCAAAATTTCTGTTACTAAGTGAGATAGTTGTTAAAGGAATTTTGTCCCATTTTATAAACTTTCTTGATGCATATGTTCAGTGAATCCCTGTACTTGTTAAATTAGATTGTTAAGTGAATCTGGTTTCCCCATTGATTTTTCTTCTCAGAAGGTCACAAATGTGATCATATGACCCTGGGACAGTGCAATCATCACAAATATGAGTCAGTTGCCAGGCAGTTGAATTTTGATCATATGACTATGGGGATGCTGCAACAGTCATAAGTATGAAAAACGGTCATAAGTCACTTTTTTCAGGACTGTTGTAACAGAAGGGAGTTGAAGTCCACAAGTCTTAAAGTCTTAAAGTCTCCAAGGTTGGAGACCCCTGCACTAAACGAATGGTCTCTAAATGAATTAAGTTGACTACCTGTACTTCACTGCTGGCCCCCTACTTCATTTCAGTTTCATTCCATTCATAATTCCATTTCTTTCATTTTCTATTCTTTGGCCTTGTACTCTACTCCTCCAGAACCTTATGAACATTTATAAAATTAAATAGACTTTGTTAAATTGATTCCATCGTCTTGGATTTCAGTTTGTCTGTGGCTGTTTTGCAGATGAATATGAGGAAAATGCAGGGCTTATCTATTTAACCCTATCTTTCTTCTCCCAAATTGCTAGTTGTCGAGGGGACCTGTGTTCAATTACTCATTGATATCATAACTAAGAAGAATGCTGGAACCACAAAAATCTGTGCTGTACCTCCAGTTTACTTATGTTACTTATATTTCCTGAAATATTTAATGGGATTTAACTCCTGGGCAATACTGTATGGTAGAAAAAAGAGTGGGAATAAGGGAGGAGGATGTAGGTTTTAGAGAAGTATAAGTGGTTGTTGTTTTTTTTGTAAAAAAATAAATTAAGGATATTAGGGCTAAGGGAGATGAAATTAAGCCAAGAAATTAAAAGACGCTTGCTCTTGTGAGGAAAGCTATGGCAAATCTAGACAGTATACTAAAAAGCAGAGACATCACCCTGCCAACAAAAGTGTGTATAGTCAAGGCTATGGTTTTCCCAGTTTCAATGTATGGCTGTGAAAGATGGACCTTAAGAAAGGCTGAGTGCCAAAGAATGGAGGCCTTTGAACCCTGGTGCTGGAGAAGACTCCTGCAAGTCCCCTGGACTGCAAGGCGATCAAACCGGTCAGTCCTAGAGGAAATCAACCCTGACTGCTCTTTAGAAGGCCAAACCCTGAAGATGAAACTCAAATATTTTGGCTACCTAATGAGAAGGAAGGAAGGACTCACTGGAGAAGAGCCTAATGCTGGGAAAGGTTGAGGGCAATTGAAGAAGGGGACGACAGAGAATGAGGTGGCTGGAAGGAGTCACTGAAGCTGTCGACGTGAGCTTAAATGGACTCTGGAAGATGGTAGAGGACAGGAAGGCCTGGAGGAACGTTGTCCATGGTGGTCGCGAAGGTTTGGACATGACTTCGCAGCCAACAACAACAAATGGAGATGGAGACCATGAGATGAGGGAAAACGGACTTGTCTTTCCTTCTCTTCCTGACCTGGATGGAAACGTCATCTCATACATTGTAAAAATAAAATAAGGCCACTTTACTAATGAAAACATTTCTTCTTGTGCTATGTATATTGGATTTTTTTTAAAAAAACCAACTCTTTCAAAATTGTTTCTGGGAAGAAAAAGTTAAATGTCTTCTGTCCAAGTATTATGATCTTGATTCATGAAAGATCCCTCAGTTTTGGCTTTGATTACAGCAACTGCAATGTTGAAAGTGTTAAGAGTTATAAGCGTAGTGTAAATACAAGGTTTAGCATATTATTATTACACTACACAATAGCGGGGGATGGAGTCCAGTTATCAAGGACCAAACATCTGGTGAATCAAGTGACTTGGAAAAACAAAAGTAATTGTGAAGAAGGATCTCTTTGAATTAGCTGCATGATCAACCAAGTGCCATTCCACAACAAAATGTAAAATGAGGCATGCCAGGCCAAAAAGATTAATTTCATTCTCTTATGTGAGCTCTTATGTAACTCACCAGAGAAATATTGGCATTATAATAGATGACTTAAGAAGCTGTTGTGTGGTTAGCATGAAAATTGCCAGGAAAAAGCCATGAAAACTTACAGTAATTAGGTAATGAAATGTCTGCAAGAAAACAACCAGGCTTAGAAAACACCAAGGACTCCACAGCTATTTTAAAAAAGGCTAATTCCATGCTAGTGATCATTAAGAAATGTTCTGAAAATAAAACTGCCAACATTGTAATGCCAAGTTATAAATTTCCTTGTATCCTTTAAATCTGGACGATGGGGTAGAAATACGGTTGCTGCATTTCAAAAAGGGCTATACTAGAGTTTTAACGTGCTTGAGAGAAACACTGTGTTTTGTGAGGAAAAAGGCATTCAAAGAATAGATTGGAGAGCATGTTGTGTGCTTTGTGAGAAGAGGCTGTTAATATGCTGATAGATAGAACTTAACACCCATTCAGAAGTAACAATTTCTCAGCAAGGAGGCAAGTCCTTTGAAGACTTTTCCTCACTCTGTTGATGCCCTCACAAAGTGAGGGGAGTGGCAGGGATCTAAATTTGTTCCCAAATTTTATGAATTGAGCAGACTCATTATGGGAGCAGATAGGCCTTCTGTTCAGTGGTGGGATTCAAAATTTTTTACTACCAGTTCTGTGGACATGGCTTGGTGGGCATGGCAGGGGAAGGTTATTGCAAAATCTCCATTCCCTCCCCAACCCACCAACCTGCTTTCCAGCTCCATTCTCCTGTGCAGGGCAACAAAAGAAGACCCAGCTGATAAGCTGGAACTCAGGAGGCAGAGAATAGATGGGGATGGGGCCAGTCAGAGATGGTATTTGCCGGTTCTCCAAACTACTCAAAATTTCCACTCCCAGTTTTCTAGAACTGGTCAGAACCGGTTGAATACCACCTTTGCTTCTGTTACCATGGTGGCAAGCCATTTTCAAGCTTTCAAATACCATCTACTCCCACTGATTTAGGAGTAAGTTCCACCAGTTTGGTGCAAGGTTGAGACGCTGACCTAGAAACCGAGAGACTGACCTAGGAATGACTTTCTTTCTTTCTTTCTTTCTTTCTTTCTTTCTTTCTTTCTTTCTT
>BLBF01000055.1:14648974-14679670 GCA_015471245.1 Laticauda colubrina | reverse complement strand
TTTCCTTTCCTTTCCTTTCCTTTCCTTTCCTTTCCTTTCCTTTCCTTCCTTTCCTTTCCCTTCCCTTCCCTTCCCTTCCCTTCCCTTTCATCTTCTCTCCCTCCCTTCTCCCCTTCCTTTTTTCTTACTCCTTCCCTTCCCTTCCTTCCCCTCCCCTTCTTCCCCTCCCGTCCCCTCTCTTTCACTCCCCTTTTTCTTACTTTCCTCCTTCCCTCCTCTTACCTTCCCTCCCCTCCTCTCCCCTTCCTCCCCTCCCCTCTTTCCCCCCTCCCATTCCCTTCCTTTTTTCTTACTTTTCTCCTTCCTTCCTTTCCTTCCCCTCCCCTCCCTTCCCCTTCCTCTCCTCTCCTCCCCTTCCCTTCCTTTTTTCTTACTTTTCTCCTTCCCTTCCCTTCTTTCCTTCCCCTCCCCTCCCATTTCCTTTCCTTTTGCACTTTTGGTAGTTTGCATTAGCTTTAACTCTTAATAATGTGATTTGAATTCTATGAAAAAACTTTCCCCTTTCCCCTGCAGTTATGTATGCTAGCAAATTTAATGGGCAAGAATACCCCCTTTGTCTTGGAAGAGTTGATTTGCAGCTCATGGGACACGACCACATTTTCTGCTCTCTGTTAGTGAGAACATTCCAAAGATTCCCCCTGTGAGCTGTCACTTCAATGTCTTAATAAGGCCAGCCGTGTGCAGCTGTAAAATGGATGACGGTTGCCTTTTCTAAATATTGGGTGCCTGGAGATTCCATTTATGGTGAGGCTTGCAAACTTGGTATTTCACCAAAGGTCAGCCTCTCAGATAACAGCATTGCTCACCGTAGTCCAGAGTTTCTTCAGCCCGGAGTTTCTTCAGATTGCAGGCAACCCTTTTCCTAGAGAAACTGTGCAGAACAGGGATTGGAATTGAGGAGGACAAAGAAGCCACCTAAAGGAACTAAGCCGATGAAGTATCCTTTCCACGAGATGCTAGTTCATGCTGCTAGGATGTGGATGTGAGCCTGATGGCAGGAGGACTTGAATGCCTCGTGTAAATTTGGATTTTTCTCTTCTGGTTACTGCATAGATTTGGTTCTTTCTCGCAATGTTGTAATTAGCTCACAAGGTGGAATAAAATGGGCTATAGTATACCTATTTGAAAGAGCAGCATGGTGGAGTGTTGAAGACTCTCGCCTCTTGCTCGGCAGGTTGAGAATAGAATAGAAATAGAATAAAATAGCGACCACGCCGGAAGAGGAGATGAGGTAAATGAGTGGGAATTTTAAACAGACTAAGGAATAGGGGAAAAAAAAACTCCTCTCCCTTCAATCTTTCTAATTTACGCTCACTGGCTAACAAGATGGATGAAATTCATCTCTTAAATAGATGGAATTATGATTTCATAATTCAGCTGTTCTTTGTTTTACTGGCTTAATCCACAAATTCATGGGGACAGCACCATATACATCCCAGGATTTTAGACATTTAGATCAGACAGAATTGAAGAGACATCAGGTAAAACAAAGGGTGGAGGATTATGTTTATATATCAACAACAGCTGGTCTCAGGATATAACTATAATATATAACTTTTGTGATGAAAACTTAGTCTTTACACATCAACTGCAAGCCATTTTACTCTCCACGTGAATTCTCCTCATTTCTCTTAATAGTTGTGTATGTTCCTCCACAAGCCTGTGTAAACAAGGTATTACAAACTTTTGCTGATCAAATTATGGAGGCTGAAGCCAAACACCCAGGTTCCCTTTCCATCATTTTAGGAGATTTCAATCAAGCAAACTTAAGGAAAGAGCTCCCAAAATATTTTCAGCATGTAAATTGTCCCACCAGAGGCAAAAATACTTTAGACTACTGGTACACAACAGTAAAAGATGCTTATAGGTCTTTACCATGAGTAGCTGTGGGACACTCTGACCACTGCATGATTCACCTTGTACCTGCCTACAGACAAAGACTTAAAACCATTAAACCAACAATTAAATCAGTGAAGACTTGGCTGGATGAGGCAAAGCTGAAACTCCAGGCCTGCCTTGACTGCACTGATTGGAATGTTTTTGAAGATGCCTCTGCAGACCTAGATGAGCTCACAGATACTGTAACATCATATGTTAGCTTCTGCGAAAATCTATGTGTACCAACAAGGAACCTGCAAATATATAGTAACAATAAACCTTGGTTCACAGCTAAACTTAAGCAGCTATGTCGTTCCAAAGAGGAAGCCTACAGAAAAGGTGACAGAATGCTATACAACCAGGCCAGAAACATATTAAAAAGAGAGATCAGAGCAGCAAAAAGAAGCTACTCTGAAAAGTTAAAGAATCAATTCTCAGCAAATGAACCAGCAAACATGTGGAAAACTCTTCAAAACATCACTGGCTTCAGCAAACCTCCTTCCCAGGCAGAAGGAAATCAACAATTAACAGATGACCTGAATGTGTTCTACTGCAGGTTTGAAAAGAAACTGCAGCCACCTATCTCCACAACCCACATCTCAAACACACCAACAAAAGCCAAGCCTCCTACAACTGGCCCCAATCCATTGGGCTCACAATCTCTGGTGATCACAGAAAAAGAAGTGCAAGATCTATTACACAGACAGAAGCCAGGAAAAGCTCCAGGGCCAGACAAGATAACTCCTTCTTGCTTAAAAGTCTGTGCTGATCAATTGGCCCCCATTTTCACCTGAATCTTCAATAGATCACTAGAGATGTGCTATGTTCCTTCCTGCTTCAAACGTTCTACCATCATCCCGGTGCCAAAGAAGCCCTCCAGCAAGGAACTGAATGACTACAGACCAGTTGCTCTAACACCTGTAGTTATGAAAATCTTTGAAAGGTTTGTGCTGTCCCAACTGAAAACCATCACGGATCCGCTGTTAGATCCCATGCTATTAACATGGCTCTTCATTACATCCTACAACATCTTGAATCTCCAAATACCTATGCAAGGGTCCTCTTTGTAGACTTCAGTTCAGCATTCAATACCATCATTCCAGACACTCTTCTAAGTAAATTAAACAAACTAGTGGTACCTGAACACACTTGTAAGTGGTTCATAAGCTTCCTAACAGACAGAAAGCAGCAGGTGAAGCTCGGTGGAATCACATTCTGTACAATCAGTACAGCTCCCCCCCCCTCCCCCAGTGCTATCTCCACTTCTCTTCTCCCTATATACCAATGACTGCATCTCAAACGATCCATCTGTTAAAATACTGAAGTTTGCTGATGACACAACAGTGATTGGTCTCATTTGAGACAATGATGAATCTGCATACAGACAGGAGGTTATACAACTTCCTCGTGGTGTAACCAGAACAATCTGGAACTGAACACACTCAAAACCATAGAAATGATGGTAGACTTTAGAAGAAATCCTCCTATACTTCCACCTCTTACAATACTAGACAACACAGTATCAACAGTAGAGACCTTTAAATTTCTAAGTTCTTTCTAGGTTCATATCATATGACATAAAATGGACACCTAACAGCAAAAATATCATCAAAAAAGCACAACAAAGAATGTTCTTTCTGCATCAACTCAGAAAGCTCAAACTGCCCAAGGAGCTGCTGATACAGTTTGACAGAAGAATTATTGAGTCTCTCATCTCACCTCTTTGGTTTGGTTCTGCAAGCCAACAGGACAGACACAGACTTCGAGGATAATTAGGACTGCAGAAAAAACAATTGCTACCAACCTGCCTTCAATCGAGGACCTGTATACTGCACGAGTCAAAAAGAGGGCTATGAAAATATTTACAGACCCCTCACATCTTGGACATAAACTGTTTCAACTCCTTCCCTCAAATGATGCTATAGAGCCCTGAACACCAGAACAACTAGATACAAGAACAGTTTTTTCCCAAAAGCCATCCCTCTGCTAAACAAATAATTCCCTCAACACTGTTCAACTATTTACAAAGTGTACACTACTATTACTGTTAATCTTCTCACCACTCCTTATCACCCATCCCCTCCCACTTGACTGTTTTCTAGTGTGATTTGATTATTGATTGTACCCTGTAACTATCATTAAGTGTTGTAAGTTTTGATTCTTGATTTTTAATGAATGTACCTTTTCTTTATGTATACTGAGAGTATTTACACCAAGACAAATTCCTTGTGTGTCCAATCACACTTGGCCAATAAAGTGTTCTATTCTATTCTGTTCTGTTCTGTTCTGTTCTATTCTATTCTATTCTATTCTATTCTATTCTATTCTATTCTATTCTATTCTATTCTATTCTATTCTATTCTATTCTATTCTATTCTTTTCTATTCTATTCTATTCTATTCTATTCTATTCTATTCTAGAAATAGAATAGAATAACAGAGTTGGAAGGGATCTTGGAGGTCTTCTTGTCCAACCCTCTGCTCAGGCAGGAACTTATACCGGTGATGGCGAACGTTTTTGTTGTGGTGTGCCAAAAACGTGCGTGCACACTATCACACACATGTGCATACCAGCACCCACAATGCAATGTGCCCCGCCCCCCCATGCATGTGCACACAACACCCCCCTTACCTGCACTGTGCAGACGCACGTCTCCCAGCTGATTTTCGTCCTGTTTGAGGCCTTTTTCACCCTCCCGGAAGCTTGAGAGAAGCCTCTGCAGCCTTTGGAGGCTCAAAAACGGGCCTGAATTTCTGCCTCCAAAGGCTGCAGAGGCTTCCCTCAAGTCTCTGGGAGGGCGAAAATGGCCTGAAAATCAGCTGAGAGGTGCATGCATGCACAGTGCAGTTAAGTTTGCCTGGGGCTCATGTGCCCACACAAATGGTTCTGTGTGCCACATGTAGCATGTGTGCCATAGGTTCACCATCATGGCCATTGCAGACAAGATAGTCCTAAATAGAGGCAGATGTTTCGCTCCGAGGGTATAAAGGAAAAAAAACATCTACTGCAAACTTTACATAGGCATCAGGAAGGGCATCTGGCCCAGCTCCAGCCAGTTGTCCCAACTCTACCTCAAATTAAGTGATTACAGGGTTGTAAAAAGGGTGTGTTTTAGTGTGCCTATTTGAAAATACCCCCAAATATGTTTAGACCTGCATATTTTAATAGGCATTTGTTTATGAATTTACAGAGTGAGTTTTTCTTATTTTTTAAAAATAAAAATTACAAATTAAAATAGCAACAAGGCAAAACAACAACAACCCCAAATTAATATCAAATTGATAAGGATACAAGATGAAATTTCCTTCCTTTTGGTACCAAGTTTTCTAGTTTATTGCACTGCCCAGATATATGAGTGTTGCTGACTTTTTAAAAATTATGCCTTCAACTCTGTAATTCTTTCAGTACTACATCACAGTTTAGTTGAAGTCCAGTGCAAATGTAAATACCTACAAATCCCCAAATGCCATACTGGAAGTCAGCCTCTGAAAGGAATGATTGATCCTCTTACCCTCTTTGTTTTGAATCCAACCTGGCTTAAAACATTGATTTAGTTGAGAATCCTGATTAACATCCACTATGCAAAGCATCAGTTCAGTTGTAATAGAGGTAATCCTCAACATACAACCATTCATTTAGTAACCATTCAAAGTTACAGTGGTACTGAACAAAGTGGCATATACCTGTTTTTCACACTTACGACTATTGCAGTACCCTCGTGATCATGTAATCAAAATTCAGACGCTTGGCAACTGGCAGGTAATTACGATGGTTGTACTGTTCTGAGGTCATGTGATCACTATTTGTGACATTCCCAGCAGGCTTCCCACAAACAAAGTCAGTGGGAATGCCAGATTCACTTAACAACCACTTAACAACTGCAGTGACTTGCTTAACATTCCCGGCAAAAAGGTGATAAATGCCTCACTTAACAATTGCCTTGCTTAGCAGCAGAAATGTTGGGCTGGAAAGTGGTTGTAAACGGAGGGGGAGGATTTGTTGTTGTTGTTCCTGCACTTTGCAAATATTAAAACCTGTTGTATAAGGTCAAAGAGGTAAGTGGAACCAATTTAAAGCAGAGGTGGGTGTTCAGCCGGTTTTGACCAGTTCTGGAGAACCAGTAGTGGAAATTTTGAGTAGTTTGGAGAACTGGCAAATCTCACCTCTGACTGGAGATTTTACAGTATGCTTCCTCTGCCACACCCACCAAGCCACACCCACAGAATCAGTAGTAAAAAAAAATTGAATCCCACCACTGTGATGGCTCCTACCCTATGTAATTGCTGCCATGGGGATGGGGGATTTATGGGTTATTGTAATGTGAATTTTAATTTTGTAAGTCACCCGGAGTCACCATGTCAGTAGTGGGATTCAAAAAATGTTACTACCTGTCCTTTGGGCGTGACTTGGTGGGCATGGCATGGCTTGGCTTGGTGGGCATGGCTTGGTGGGCATGGGAGAGGAAGGATACTGCAAAATCGCATTCCCTCCCCACCCCACTAACCTGCTTTCCAGCTCCGTTCTCCTGTGCAGAGCAACCAAAGAAGACCCAGCCGTTCAGCTGGGATTAGGGAGGCAGAGAATAGATGCGGCTGGGGCCAGTCAGAGGCGGTATTTGCCGGTTCTCCGAACTACTCAAAATTTCCACTACCGGTTCTCCAGAACTGGTCAGAACCTGCTGAACACCCACCTCTGCACCATGTGTGAGTTGGGCAGTCATGTAATTTATTTTATTAAATAAATAAATACATTAATTTGTGCCTGGCTAGGATTCTGTACTGGAACCGGTCTTATGATTCTCATGAATCTGGCTCAAGATTGAAATAGCCACCTCGATGCTAAAGAGGACTTTAAATTAGGAGTGTGATTGTCCCTTCTCTCATTGGCTATCACATGCTGGTGGCAGGTCACTTTTGTAATGGAGGGAAGTTTACAGAACTGTCTGATACATGCATGCATGCATCTCTTTCATGCATGTACCTGTACATATGTTACGCATTTTCTTCAGCCTATCTGAATTTGAAGGATTCCCAGAGATTTTAGTACAGGTTAATCAACACCAAAGGCAAATTTAACCACCTGTGATGTGGCAGCAGCAATATCATCTCTTTCCAGTTGTGTTTGTTCAATTTATTTATTTAAGATGCATAGCCAGCACATTTCCTTACCTCATCCCTCCTTAGCCTCTGAATGAAGTCATCATTCTTCTCACTGTTAATGATTGGGAATTGAGATTCACAAAGTAGTGAATCATATAAGGCCTCCCAGTGAGTTTGTAGCTGGACTGAGATTTGAATGTTCACCTCACAGGTAGAAGCCCAAAATGGATGGAATACATTTGAATTTTTCATTGCTCCAACATGATTACTCTTGTTAGAGTAATGAAATCACTCTTCATTTAGACAGTGATTGGGCAAAAGTACAAGTACATATTTCCCCAAATTCCAAAATACTTATCACAATAGCTTTGATTTTTTCCAAATGCAACATCTGCAGGTTGTGTTAATCGGTTGAACATTTCAGGATCAGCTTTCTTCAAACATTGAGTTAATTTGCTTAGAGTCCATTAAGCTTTTGGTGAGACAAGAATTCAAATTTTCAGTTCCAACCCATATAATTCATCTGGGTCCTAAGTTGACTGGATTTAAAGGGAGTTTCAGTCCAGCTGCAAAACACTAAATACTCAATTTGATTAAAACCTCATATTTGTTTGGAGTACATCACTTTGAATGTAGTATTGTTCCAAATGAACAAGTGTAAGCATAGGTTGTGAATTTTCATGACTTCTGGCACACCAAATAAAATAATTAGAATTGTGTCTAATGCCCATCCTAAAGGAAAAGTTTGACCAGAAATGTATGGAAGTTTCTGGCATGATCCCCAGCTTCCCCATTTAACTGACAGTAGGAACTGGGAAAATTAAACTGTTTCCAAATCAATTGTGGTCAGCTGAACTTGACAGACTTGACCAGAAAATCATTTTCATAGGAGCGAGAGAAATATACTTTACTGAGGTAAATTATAATGATAGAAGTCTGATTCAGAGGTGGTATTCAGCAGGTTCTGACCAATTCTGGAGAACCAGTCGCGGAAATTTTGAGTAGTTTGGAGAACCGGCAAATCCCATCTCTGACTGGCCCCACCACCATCTATTCTCTGCTTCCCGTGTCCCAGCTGATCGGCTGGGACTTTTTTTGTTGCCCTCCACAGGAGAACAGAGCTGGAAAGCAGGTTAGTGGGGTGGGGAGGGAATGGAGATTTTATGGTATCCTTTTCCTAGAGTGGGGTGGGAATGGAGATTTCATAGTATCCTTCCCACACCCACTAAGCCATGCCCACCAAGCCACGCCATGCCCACCAAGCCACACCCACAGACCTGGTAGTAAAATTTGTTGAATCCCACCACCATTCTGATTGTCTTTACTTTCCTCCTAATTATACCACAGTGAATCAGGGAAGTGTTTACATGAGCCACGCCAATATCATCTTCCTTCCCCGGTGATCTAAAGAAAATTCCAGACTTCATTGTTGAGATATAGTGGTTCTTGCATACAGGTAATCCTCACCTTACAATCATTCATTTAGTGACTGTTTGAAGTTACTGTAGTGTTAGATCGTAGGAAAAAGAGACTTGAGACCAGTGTGACTTTTCAGCTCTTTATTTAGTTGCTTGAATCTGCTCTGGTCGCAGAGCCGCGGCAGCTTCTTTTATAGCGGCTGCTAGCGGCTCACGGCCAATGACGGGTCTTTGAATCCCCCATCGATCTGGTGGGCCAATCACAGGGTGGTAATGCGAACCAATCAGGATCGCATTTCTGGACCAATCAGCAAGTAGTATTCCTGGTCCAATCAGAAGAGGGTATTTCAAGTTTGTTAATATAGAACACGCAGCATTGAAAAAAGTGACTTATGCCTGTTTTTCACAACTATGACTGTTGCAGCATCCCTCTGGTCATGTGATGAAAATTTGGGTGCTTGGCAACCGGCATGTATTTATTATGGTTGCAATATCCCGGAATCATGTGATCCCCTTTTGCGACCTTCTGACAAGTGAAGTCAGTGGGAAAGCCAGATTCACTTAACAACAGCATTACTAAGTTCACAACTGCAGTGATTCACATAAAAACGGTGGCAAGAAAGGATGTAAAAATGAGGCACAACTCACTTAACAAACTCCCTTACTTAACAACAGGAATGTTGGGCTCTTAAGTGGCCGTAAGTTGAGGACAAATCATTAAAACCTGTTGTATAAGGTCAAAGAGGTAAGTGGACCAAATA
The DNA here is from genome assembly GCA_015471245.1 of Laticauda colubrina. NCBI lineage: Eukaryota > Metazoa > Chordata > Lepidosauria > Squamata > Elapidae > Laticauda > Laticauda colubrina. The sequence continues at coordinate 14,670,514 of BLBF01000055.1, read as the reverse complement.
AAAGGGTCATCTGTGTGGTGTCTTCTACCCTGTAGTTATGAGTCAAAGATTGCCTATATTTCTGTCTTGTTCAGTTGTACATGAGTTGCACACATCCATTGTGTTTCACCTTATGATTGATGTGCCATTATCTTGATTACTCTTACATCCATTCAGTAAGGATTGTTTTGCTCAGCACGATAAGCCACAATTCATTTATTTGGAGTTAGTGTGATGTGTGAATCAAGTCTCTGCAGCTTGTTCTTCTGTGGTTCAACAAATCCTGGTATGATAAACTAAATTTAGGTTTAATGAGCCCTTATTTATATCAGAATAAACACTCGAAAATCTTTTCTGAAGCGAGCTGAAATTTGGCAAGAATATTATACCATAAAAGCTTTCAGGCATTCGAAGCGGTTGACTCATCTTTAGATGGGACTAATCATAAAACATACTGGCTGGTTGCTGACTTTTCATGGGGGTAAGAAAGCATGATACTTTTACTAGAGTTTTCTGGGGCATGGTAACCTCTTGTGTTTGGGATTTCCTGTTTCTTTCACATAACTTCTTGTCTCCAAACCTTTTGCAAACTGAGTGGGACTGCGTTGGTTCAGTCCATCTCTTTATTTCTGGATCCCTTCTAATTGGAGATGTTAAAAAAATCTAGAAACAAAGGCTATGGTTAAAGTGAAACAAAATATTTGTGTTTTCTGCTAGGTCTTGGTTTATCTTTTTTAGAACTGTTTCCATGCAAGGATTCTGTCCTGGGATTTAATGGTTACTGGGAACAACAGATTGTGAGTCACATTGCTGGTCTTAGCATCCTTCGTGTAGATACATTACCAGTTGTTGATGCTTATCCCAGTGCTGGGAAAAACTTACTCATTTCAGATCAACCTTTGTAATCGACCCAAAAGTAAACAAAATCGTTTTTATAGAGTTAACTAGCATGCAAAAAAACCAAAAAAAACCAAAACCCCAACCCAAATCAAAACTGCTTCAGAGTGAAGTCATTATCTCCTAGGCTCAGAGGAATAAAGAGGAACTTCATAATGGAAATTGTATTCCACACAGATAGTCCCTGGGTTAAGAAGGTTCTAATGTAAGGACAATCCCTAGATATCACTGGACCATCTATTACTAAAAAGGGCAAATGGCATTTTCCTTTCTCAACAGCTGACAAAGGGCTGAAGCCACGCGAGGCTTTCGGCAACTGCTGAAGCCGCATCTTTTTTGATATACAGCCTGATTCCTAAAAGCAGTGCAAGACTTCAGTCCTTCTTGGCTCAAGGAGCAAGAACGCTAATCACCACTTTCAGTAATAAGCAGTCCATTTGTAAGTACAAGTTCTAACTCACATATAAATTCAGGTTTAAGACAAAGTTAGCAGAACCCATTCTTAACCCAAGGACTGCCTGTACCAGTAAAGTAAGATCCTGCTTGTTTTAATTCAGTCTTTACTTAGAATTGACAGGCTAACAGAGTAACAGGGTTGGAAGGAATCTTGGAGGTCTTCAATCCCCAGCTTAAGCAGGAGACCCTATACCAGAGTTTCCCCAACCTTTCTGCGTTGGGGGCCTGGAGGGAGGGGAGGATGAAGAGGGGATAGTTTTGTGGGGGGATGCTCATGTGAATGGGTCTGCAACAGTGGTGGCATGCTGGTTCTGCCTGGTTCTGCTGAACTGGTAGTGGTGATGAGCAGCGGAGACTGAACCGATGCTCTCTGCCACTCTGTGGCTGGGCCCATCTGCCCGCCTGGGCTCCCATACTCACCTTTATTCCCTGCTTTTTGAAGTGCAGCTGCTTTGCGCGGCACAGCAGAGTGCTGCACGGCAGCTGCTAAAGCGATTGGGAGAGTGCAGGTTTGCAGGAGGTGAGTTGGAATGCCTGTGCAAACTGCGTGTTTGGTGCGTGCATGCATGCAAAATGTGTGCATGCACACAAAGCACGCCCAACAAGCCATGCCCACCAAACCAGTGGTAAAAGTTTTTGAATCCCACCACTGGGTTAAGAGTGCCTACGATGCTTGCATGGGTGGGTCCATGAGCCTCTGGGATGCTCGCACGAATGAAGCTCTGCATGCATGCGCATACACATGTGCTCCAGCCAGCCACTCATGTGGCCTGGTTACGAATAGGCGGCGGCCACAGGTTGGGAACCCCTGCCCTGTACCATTCCAGACAAGTGGCTGTCCAGTCTTCTTAAAAGCCTCCAGTGATGGAGCACCCACAAATTCTGGAGGCAAGTCATTCCACTGGTTAATTATTCTCAGTATTAGAAAATTTCTCCCTAGTTTTAGTTTGTTTCCTTGATTAGTTTCCATCCACTATTTCTTGTTTGGTCTTCTGGTGCTTTGGAAAATAGGTTGTCCCCAGGGGTGGGATTCAAATTTTTTAACAACCAGTTCTGTGGGCGTGGCTTAGGTGGTAGGCATGGCTTGGTGGTCATGTTATTGACTGGATGTGGCCAACTCAATATCACTCACATCGAGGCATGCATCTCCTCGCCTGGCGTCTCATTATTGTGGGGAGGCTGCAACAGTCATTAAGTGTGAAAAATGGTCATAAGTCATTTTTTTCAGTGCCATTGTAACTTTGAATGGTCACTCCACACAAGCAAAGTACCAACAAAGGAGGGGGAAAAAACTCCAGAGAAGTTCCTGTGACAGGAAGTCTAGTCCTGCCAAGAATGTAATAAGGGTTAATGGAGAGGCAGTTTCTGTAAGCAACTCCAGAATGTTTCCTTCCTGCCTTACTTATAGGATTAGTCTGGTAATTTCTTCTAATAACCGGTTCTCCGAACTGCTTAGAATGTTAACAACTGGTTTTAGCAAATGGTAAAATCCCACCCCTGGTTGTTCCCCTCTTCTTTGTGGCAACCACTCAAAAATAAGAACACTGCTATCATGTAATCCCTAGTACTTCTATTCACTAGACTAGACATACCCAATTACTGTAACTGTTGTTCATATGTTTTAGCCTCCAACCCTCATCATCTTTATTGCTCTTTTCTGCACTCTTTCCAGAATTTCAATATCTTTTTTTATAATATGTTGAATTCAACATTTCAGTGGAACCGAATCCCTCTCAGATGTTTATAGACTTAGCAACATATTGGTTGTCCTCAGAAGCATTCTCTTGGTATGGCGGTATTGTTCTTATTTTACATATTGGTGAATTAAGAATAATGTAGTGATTTATTTGTGGCAACATACAGGATATACAAACAAGGATGGGAGGATTTAAATCTAGATTTCCTATCTTTGGGTGAGCCCTGCATCTATTGGAAGGACATTGCCTTTTCTTCATGTCCCTATGCATGTACATAAGAAGGAAACCAAGTGGAAAGGAGAATTTGAAGAATCTGCACTATACAGAATAGTCAAGTTTGCTTTAGTAATACTGCTTTGCCTCAACGTGTAGAAAAAATATGTGGACTGTAAATTATTGGGATTTCCAGTGCAGTGTAATTAAACTAGTTTCCTTTCTCTTTCCCCAGCTCAGTGTTCTAAATCTCAGTAAATTTAAGATGTATGGACTTCAACTCCCAGGAATCCTAGACACCCAAGTCCACACATCTTAAAGTTGCTGGGTTTGGGAAATGTTGCTCTGGCTAAATAATATCTGTGAAGCATATGGAACTCCATAGATAACTAGCTGTATAAGAACTAAGGAGGTGCTTTGGTGACAATATTGGAAAGAAGAACTACAAACATTTCCAAACTGCCTTACGGAAGAATGAATATCAGATGTGCAAAAACCAAAACAGGATGTAGCAGTATTCTCTAAGACCGCCTTTTGTCCTTGCAGTGCATCCCTTGCCTATAAAACGAAAGGCTGAGCTTGAAAAATGGATGTCAGCATGTAATACTACTGGTGTGGTCTTTAGAAGCCTCTATTTTCCTCTGCTTCATGTGGAATAGATTAAACCACCCATTAGGTTTGAGCCTTAAGCCTGCTAATTCTGCTGTACTAACTAATTTCTCTTGGTAAAGAAAGTTGAAGGAAGTCTTAACTGAAGAACAACCACTGAAAACTCGTTATTTATTTACCCTATTAATTAAATTCACATTGCAAGGATAGAAAACCAGTGCTTGATAACCTATTATAACCTATAATCAGGGGTGGGATTCAAATTTTTTAACAACTGGTTCTGTGGGCGTGGCTCGGGTGGTGGTCATGTGACTGGGTGGATGTGGCTTGGTGGTCATGTAACTGGGTGGGCATGGCCAACTCAATATCACTCACATCAAGGCATGCATTTCCTCGCCTGGCCTCAAGACTGTGGGGATGCTGCAACAGTCGTAAGTGTGAAAAATGGTCATAAGTCACTTTTTTCAGTGCCACTGTAACTTTGAATGGTCACTCCACACCAGCAAATGAAGGGAAAAAACACTCCAGATAAGTTCCTGAGACAGGAAGTTTAGTCCTGCCAAGAATGTAATAAGGATTAATGGAGATGAAGTTTTGATTTTTTTTTATTTGTAAATTGCTTATAAGGTAATAGGTATAAGTGAAAACATAGTTATGAATACATGGATACATATAAGAAAAATAAATATATATATATAAAAGAAACAATAGGTCAGGGATGGTAGGCACATTGGTGCGCTTATACACGCCCCCTACAGACCTCTTAGGAAAGGGGTGAGGTCAATAGTAGACAGTCTAAGGTTAAAGTTTTTGGGGTTTGGGGAAGAAACCACAGAGTCAGGTGGAGTATTTCAGACATTGACCACTCTGTTGCTGAAGTCGTATTTCCTGCAATCAACTTTGGTGTAATTAACCTTGAGTTTGTGTCTATTGTTTGCTCTTGTGTTGTTATGATTGAAGGACATTGCAATGTATGATTTTATACACTATACTTAGATCGGACCGAAGGCGGAGTAGTTCTACGTTTTCTAGGTCTAGAATTTCAAGTCTGGTGGCATAAGGTATTCTGCAGCAAGTAGAACTCTTCTTGTGAAATATTTCTGGAATTTCTCAACTGTGTTAATATCAGATACGTAATGTGGGTTCCAGACTGATGAGCTGTATTTGAGTATTGCTCTCGCAAATGTTTTGTATGCTCTAGTTAGTAGTGTAATATTACCAGAGAAAAATCTACGTAAGATTAGGTTAACAACTCTTAATGCCTTTTGGGCTATGTAGTTACAGTGGGCTCTGGCACTTAGGTCATTTGAGATGAGTACTCCAAAATCCTTGATAGAGTTTGGATCATCAACAAGGTCTTGACTATTCAGCCTGTATTTTATTTTCTGATAACTATTTTTTCCCCCAATAAGTAGGATAGAGCATTTATTTGTTGAAATTTGAAGTTGCAATTTGTTTGACCATTCTGATACATAGTCAAGGTCTTTTTGAAGGGTAGCAGCATTGTCTGTGATGTTGAATAGCTTTACATAATCAGCGAAAAGAACGCAGTTGCTCTTAATATAATCACAGAGGTCATTTATGTAGAGTATGAAAAGAGTTGGTCCTAGAACACTGCCTTGGGAGACACCATCATTGACAGGTACAGAATTTGATAAGACACTCCCAATTTTGACCATTTGTTGTCTGTTTGACAGGAATGCTTCTATCCAGTTATGCAGTTGTCCAGAGATACCATATGATTTTAGTTTTAGGAGTAGTTTGTGATGTACCACTGAATCAAAGGCTTTACAGAAGTCTATGTAGATTGCGTCTATTGCTTTACCCTGATTGAGTTGTATAGTCCATGTTTTTGGAGTGTAAGAGTTGCAGATTACATGATAGTTTTTTTCTAAAAAACACCAGAATGTTTCCTTCCTGCCTTCCTTACAGGGTTAGGCCAGTAATTTCCTTTAACAACCGGTTCTCCGAACTGCTTAGAATGTGAACAACTGGTTCTAGTGAATAGGTGTGAACTGGTAGAATTGCACCCCTGCCTATAATGCGGTAGCAATGGCAGCTCTATAAATATAATAACAAAGTCAACATAGGATAATGGCTCAGCTTGGTTTGGATCAATATCTAATTCCAAAACCTGGTGGAAACCATGGCTCAGTCCACAAAAGGCTGAAATGTAGAGGAATCTATTTTTTTTAGATGTTGTTGATCTGTAACTCCCAACATCTTATATTGTTACTGACTAGAATGTTGAGAATTCCAGAACATCTCAAAAGTGATAAAATTGAATGATTGAATAAACAAACAAACATAGAAATTAAATATAAAGGCAGGCAATAAAATATTATTAGATCTATGCATTAAAGAACATACAGATATGGTTTTGGTAACGAAGATGCATCTTATTAATCAGTAGAGTTGAAAAGCAATCATCAATTTTTTGAAATACAAGAACTAGAAATCTATGTATTATTCAAACTCATTTGTCTGTTTGTAACCTTCATCTGGGTGAAATGGTGCATTGCTGGGCAACCATTTTTGAATACACTTATTTCAAAAGGGCTAACTTTAAAAAATGCATCCAAAATCCAGGACCTGTGACTCCCATGAGACTGAAATGTGGCAAAGCTGTGACATGTGATCACCATTTCCAATGCTCCCTGCCAGTGTTCCCACAAGTTAATACCATTTATATTATCATAAATGTAGGTATTACCATGATATCATAAAGCTTTAGTTCCTGAATATATTGATATAACTCATATTTTGGATATAGAAGATTTCAGCTTTGATCTATCACATCTTCAGATGGGGCTGTGAAAGATTATGGTCTGAAATCCTAAGTATCTGCCTTGACCAAAGAACCAAAGGGTACCTGTCAGGACAAAGTTACATGGAGCATTAAACTTATGCGGCAGCCCATATTTATCAATGACAAACCAATTAGTATGCTCTGTAGAGTGACAAAGTGATGTCTCAGACTAAAAACCCTTCCAATTTGCTTACCTTTTCAACTTTTCTAATTCCAGTATGAACTGCACTCATCCCAGCTGTTTGGAGATCTTGTCTCTCCCTCCTTCCAATTTTTTACCTAGGTGTAGATACAGTCCCAGAAAAAGTAAATAGGAGTGAAATTGACCAGAATGTTTTAGAAACAGATCAACTGGCACTGTTTGTCTTTGTCCTATTAGGCTGAAAGTGTTTATTTGTAGGTCGGTTTTGAAAGGAGCAGTTGCTTCAAAACAGAAGGAAGAGATAATTGAGATTTCATGGAATGTCAAGCCTCTGATTATGGTATAATTTGCTCATTGGAAGCTATCTTTCACTGGACATCCAACTGGCTCCCACCCTAATTGTCTTCTGGAAGCTGCTCAAAACAAAATTGTTTTGGACAGCCTTGATCCCACCTGGATTTGGTAATGCTTTGATCTCATTAATTTAATGTTACTTTATGTTGTCAGATAATGTGGAGATGTTTTATTTGTGTACTCTTTGTATATTGTACTTTGTCATTTGTGTATCTTATTTATAAACTGTCAAGAGTTCTTCAAAGTTTGGCAGTCAGTAGATAAAATTAATAATAATATCTTACACAAACTCCATGAGTGTATCTTTGCTTGCAAATCTTCCTGCTGCGGTGACCAATCAAAGCAAACAGTGAAAATGGTCAGAGTTAATTAGCAATAGACCCCATGCCAGTTTGTTGGGAAGCTCTTTGAGAAAAAAAAAGAGGTTCTTCATTCAATGAAAACAACAGGACTATATTTATATTTCATGGATTTGCACATTTCCTATTGTAACATTAGTTGATTATTATTGCAACCAAACCAAATTCATAAAACATTTTAAGAAAATGCATAATGACATTTAAAACAGATAATGGAATCTGTTTCAATTAATGGAAGACTTTGTATTCAGCATTGTCACTAGACAAAAAAATAGGATTAAGCTGTTTTGGTAACCTCCTATAGTCCTTTAGCTGCTGCAAATAATCTTTTGACACAGGCTGCCTGATTACTATAAATGCTACATATTTCAATCCAGGATACATTTCAGATAAAATTATTTTTAACCATACACATTGTTTTGTAGAAAGGGAATTTCACGAAGGCAGTAGTGTCACAAAAACCAGGAAAAGTCCAAGGGGAACATCAGGTTAGCCAGAAAACAAGCTTACATAGGAGAAGGAATCACATAAAAAGTATTAAAGAATCCCTATAGACAAAAGCCTAAGTAATTAAGAAAACTAGATAAATAGGAAAAGGAAACAAAAGATAATTTAGAAAACCCTTACAAACACAGGACATACCAAATAAGCAAAACAAACAAGCAAAAAACACAAAATATAAATTACAAAAGGGACAGACAGGAGATTGCCACAGAACAAATATGAAAAACTATCTTAAAGCTAAAAAAGATTACAGAAAACCAATAATACAATCTGGCCACCCTGCAGAGTTTGCCCTCCAGCAGAAATAAAGACAAACTCAAACAGGATTTGAAACATTAGGCACAAATACAAACACGCACACAAAATCAACTTACAAAGGGAGAAAAGGGTATAAAAAATCAGGGACTTACCATAAGAAGCTAGCTAGCCCAGGAATGCAGACTTCTCGCTGTTCTCCGTCTTCCTGAAAAATAAAAAAGTCCAGCTTTCAAGCAATTGTTCGTATTCTTGTGCCGGAGCTCTCCCAGCGGGAAAATTGAATCCTCAAAAGAAAGGCATTTTGACACCTTTCAACAGTTTAGAGTACAACATTCTCCAGTCATGTCTTGTTTTCAATTTTCAATATTGCTGGCTTTAACTCACCCATTTATTCTCCATGCACAATCCAAGATAAGCATGGATCTGCAGGAAAGGCAGACTTTTGCATGTTTTCAGAATGTAAAATAGTTTCGAACTTGTTCATTTTTGCCTTCCATAGTCATGGGAGAATTGAAAGCATTTCAGGGACTATCAAACTGCCAGCAAGATATGATGCAAACTTTTTTTTTGCCATGGATAACAAATGTTTTATAGCAATAGCACCTAGAGTTATATACCACTTCTCAGTGCTTTACTGCCCTCTCTAAGGGGTTTATAGAGTCAGCATCTTGCCCCCAACAATCTTAGTCCTCATTTTACCCACCTCGGAAGGATGGAAAACTGAATCAACCTCGAGCTGGTGAGAAATGAACTGCTGGCAATCAGCAGAATTAGCCTGCAATATTGCATTCTAACCACTGCAAACACCACAGCTCCTTTATATTTTAAGCCCGGGGACCATTGGAGGAACAAACTTCTTAGAATAATAATGGCTAATCCGCTTTATACTATCAGAAAATATTCTGCTTTTTGTAGGTAAGTGTTCTCTATCCAATATGAAGAGGTCCAAATTACTCCCTAGTAGTTCAGGTACAGCCTACCCTGCACAAAATAGAGCATGATTTGGACAATTGAAGTTGGCTAATATGATTTAAATACATTTTTTAGTAGTTGCTTTTGAAATACGGACTCTTATTCAGTGTTGGAATCTTTTTTGCATTTAATGTTACCAATTCAGCTGTGTCTTTATTCTATACTTTAGTTTTCAATAGCTGTGTAGAGAGTTTTCAGCTTATCTTTCATGTGCATTTGAATAGGTGTTTAAATCTGTTCATCCAGAATTTTATTTTTGAACTTCAGTACCATTCTTGTTGCAATTCTCTTTCTGTCGACCTGAACTCAAAATTGGTATCTGTTGATGCATGAAACAGATTCTACTACAGATCTCAGAATTCCTTTAGAATAGAATAGAAAAGAATAGAAAAGATGAGAAAAAGTGAGAAAAGATGAGAAAGGATGAGAAATGAGACAGTGCTGTAAGAAGCAAAGTGATGGCACGGGAAAGAAAAACTATCTTTCTGTCTAGTTGTTTTGGCATGCAATGCTCTATAGCAGCATCCTGAGGGGAGGAGTTGAAATAGATTATGTGCAGGATATGAGGAGTCTATAGATATTTGTAATGTGTAAGTGCCATTTGGATAGGTCAGTCCTTGGTACCTCCAGTTTAAAAAGACCTGTGACTTCAGAATAGCATTTCTCAGCCTTGGCAAATTTAAGAGGCGTGGAATTCAATTCGCAGAATTTTCCAGCCAGCCATGGTTGGCTGGGGATTTTTGTGAGTTGAAGTCAATCCCTCTTAAAGTTGCCAAGGTTGAGAAACATTTTGTTAGAAAATTGTTGAGAGTCAATATAGCTAACATTAATGTAGATGGACAGATTTTGCTTGATTTGGGTAGACCATTTTCCTATCCAAGCAGCAATAATTGTACTTATACTTAAAAATGTGAGAGGCTTTATGTGCTAGAATGTGTTAGAATGTGTCTAGAATGTGTTAATAGAATTGCTGTTTGCCTGCAAATATTGTTAGCAGAGGCATCCAGACAGCGTTAAAATAGTGTCAGGGGAATAAACTTCTAAGGAAATGTTAGTTTCCTTTTCCTGTTTTTCAAGAATGTCATATGTGTAGGGATACTGAACACAAACGTTTTTGTAAATATTTGAAACTTTTCAGCTTTCAGCTTTCATTTTCATTGTGAAGAGCCATTAGAGGAAACTCTGCTCAGGCTGATGCTGTATTGATTGCAACAGAAAACGTGGTCCGAAATATAATGCATTCCTTTAAGGCCATGTCACACTGCCCAACGGATGCAAAAAGGACACAACGGACAAGCAAAATGTTCCATCTGTTGTTATCCGCTCTCAAAAGGGGCAAAAATTTGCATAAGCAGAGCGGATAACACGGAAAGGAACGGACGTGGGGAGGACGCAGAGCGGATGTATAGAGGATGCAGAGCGGATGTATAGAGGATGCGTAGAGGATGCAGAGCAGATGCGTAGAGGATGCAGAGCGGATGCAGAGCAGATGCGTAGAGGATGCGTAGAGGATGCAGACGGATGCGTAGAGGATGCAGAGCAGATGCAGAGCGGATGCAGAGCGGATGAGCTGCATTCGCTTTCATCCTTTCTCCATCCGTGCTACTAACGCTGCGCGGCCGTTCTGCTTCCTCCCTGCGTCCGTTTACCGCTGGAACGGATTTGAGTTGTGCGGATGCACAGCGGATGCCTAGCGGATATAGCAGATGCATAATGGATGCAGAACGGATGTCCCCCGTATGCCTAGAGAATGCAGAACGGATTCATTGGATACATTTTCCGCTCAAAAGTTTTGGGCAGCTCAAAACTTTCTGAGCGGATGAAACGTCAATAAACGGATGCTGGACGGATAGAGAGGAAGCAAAACGGAGGCAGTGAGTACATCACATTAACCAACGGATGGCAAGCTTTTTTGTCCGTTTTACATCCTCTTTGCATCCGTTGGTGCAGTGTGACATGGGCTTTAATAACATGTTTATTTAAGCTGTCAATGGCAAGAAATATTCCTGAACATATAGTATACTAGCTGGATACCCGTGCTTCGCTACGAAACTATGTGATGGGTCTTAGTTTTGGGGGAGGAAAATAAGAAGGAAAAAAAAATCTGCCTCTGCCTACCAGCATCCATCAGTATTCATCTGGCTAGCATCCTGTCAGCGTGTGAGAGAGGTGAGGGCTGTTTGGAAACCGAAGCACTATTTGCTGTGTGAACAAGAAGGAAAAGCAAGGAGCCTGGGTGGGAAAATCACAGGAACCTCCAGAGTTGCTTTTCACTAGATCTGTGCCAATATGATATGTCCAATAAAGCTATTCTTTGAGGAATCTACCTGTCTGGGAGTTTTGCTTGATTTGGGTCTATTACTTGGAACCCTGACAATGAGTAGAGTATGAGCAGACGAAATGCTAACCAGAAACAACCTAGCTCTTTTCCACTCCCAACCCAATTTGTTTCAGCACCAGTGGTGGGATTCAAATTTTTTTACTACTGGTTCTGTGGGCGTGGCTTGGTGCACATGGTGTAACTTGGGGTGTGTGGTTTGGTGGGCATGCAGGGGAAGGATACTGCTCAAAATTTCTGCGAGTAGTTCTCCAGAACTGGCCAGAACCTGCTGAATGCCTCCTCTTTTCAGCACCCTACATTTTATTATATTGCTCCATGCAGGAGTAGGATTCTACCAGTTTGCACCTATTCTCTAGAACTGCTTGTTAACATACTAAGCAGTTTGGAGAACCGGTTGTTGGAAGAAATTACTGCCCTAATCCTGTAAGGACGGCAGGAAGGAAACATTCTGGGGTTGTTTACAGAAACTGCCTCTCTGTTAATCCTAATTACATTCTTGGCAGGACTAGACTTCCTGTCTAAGGAACTTCTCTGGAGTTTTTTTCCCCTCCTTTGCTTGTGTGGAGTGACCATTCAAAGTTACAATGGCACTGAAAAAAGTGACTTATTTTTCACACTTATGACTATTGCAGGATTCCCACAGTCATGAGAGGCCAGGCGAGGAGATGTGTGCCTCAATGTGAGTGATATTGAGTTGGCCACACCCAGCCAATAACATGATCACCAAGCCATGCCCACCCAGTCACATGATTACCAAGCCACGCCCACCACCTAAGCTACGCCCACAGAACCAGTTGTTAAAAATTTGAATCCCACCCCTGACCTCCTCCATCATAGGATTCAGAAGGAATGGGAAGTCATTGTTCTCTAGGATCAGGTTAGATTCTGACATTTTTAGTTGCTGATTCTTACTTCAAGTAAATCTGGTTCTTAGGAGAACATGTTGGACTACAAATATGATCCCCATTGTGATCAAATCTAAGTTTTCTCATGTAATCTGAGAATAAATGCTGTATTTCATGTTCAGTGGAATTTCAAAAGTTCAGCTGCCAATAATGCCCATTTTTCTTTTTCTTTCTTGGTGGAAGCTTGGAATATCACATTTTTTTTACTGATTTCATAAGTAAAGTATCATCTCCTGTCTTTAATTAACTCTGTTAATAATTCCCAGAACCTTATAGTATGCATGGTGGTATTTAATTAAATCAGAGGAGACATGATTTGAACAAGACTTTAGTTTCACTTTGAAAGTTATTAAATAAACTGATATGGTTTTTGTTCCTCTAAGATTCCTGGGAGCATCCGGCTAAATTTTAATCATGTGCAGCTAGTCAAATAATGGCCTCTACCCAAAAATCCTGAAAATAATAGTAAGATATTAAAAAGAGATGCTATGTAAGATTATATCTGAAGGCTTTAACCTGGCAGATATTTGAACAGAATACAATTTTCACCCAACTGAAAAGGTAAATATCAGCTCATTAAATGGACTTCAGGGACTAGTTTAGTATATTACCCATGTGTTAACCATCTATTGGGGTATTGTGTGGGAATGGCTAGAATTTTATAGCATAATCACTGCAGCTGCTTATCATTCTATTTTCCAAACTGTTTGCCCCCATTACACCTTTCCCATCTTTGAGGACTGTAAAGAATGTTTACACATCTGCTATATACCATATATGCATTACACAGAATTCTGGAAACAGTTCAATATCACCACTGAAAGAATAACCAGAGGTTTCAATCAGTCTGAGTCCTGCCTTAGCATACATCGCCAAGGCTTTCAACTGTTTTTTTTCCTATTTCAGCTTGGCTATTGCAAAAATTTAGGATGAATCATCTCTCATCTAGTGGCTGATTCATTGAGCCTTCCTGAGCCAGTGGGAACATTTGACATTTTCACAGCATGTCTTGGATACACAATGAAAATGGCTGCTGGGTGGGATTTGCCCACTCAAAAATGGCTCCCGCAGTGGGCGTGGGCCAGTCACAAAGCAGCCATATACCTAAAAAAAAGCTTGGCAGCTTCCACCATTTGTAACCTTACCCTTTAGGAGAGTCACTATCAATCTTCAGTTCACTCTTCCTTGATGTTGTTTTTCTGGGCATGTAGGCAGCATGTTCCTTTTTATTTTTGGAGAACACCTGGGGTCTTAGATGGACTACAAAGCCTTTGTAGGAAATTATTCTTGAGTTTGGTTCTCTGCTTTGCAATAAACCAGCTTTATTTTAAAATTTATTTAGGGTTAAGATGATAATCCCAAAAGTAGAATGAGACAGGTTCTGGTGGACGTTAAGGAAGTTGTCTGCAGATATAGATATTTGTTTGCAGATATTTTGCCTATGTTCACACATCCAGGATCCCAATTTTGTTAGATGTAAGAAATCCATGTCCTGATGATGTTCCCTTACATAGTTGTACTACAGGAGGAGAAAACTGCAGCAATGTAGAAATATATCCTAATCTAATAGAATATCAGTTCAGACAGTAGCTCTGTTGAATTCAACTGTATAGTGCAGTGTTGGTATGGTGTCAGGGTTTTCAATTCAATGTGTGGAGTGTGAAGGATGTGTGTTTGTGTTTATTTTCATGGTCATGATGTGCATTGAAGATGATGTTTGATTTCGTTGTAGGAGGTGCAATGACAATAAAGTAAACTAACTAAATAACTAACTATTTGTAGTTTAGCGTGAAACTATAAGGTCTTTGGTGTGTTCTGAGCTTGGCAGTTTTCTTGCAGATATTTTATTACCAAACTAGGTAACATCATCAATGCTAGTAAGGGTGTAGGATTTGCCCTCATTTTATATACTAGTGGCTTGCCCTGTCAATGTTGGCAGGCGTAGATTCTATGATATGCAAATCCTTTCACTTATCCCATTAGCAAGGATTTGTTTTTAAAAAGAATCACTGTATTGGTCGGCAACAAACATGTTATCTTTAGAACCTGATATTTAGAAGCTTGTGATAAAACTAAAAAGCAAATTGTTGCACATGCGTTTATTGACTACTCATTTTAATATTTATTTTGCTTTTGTGTTGCACTTTTTTCATTGATTTTTTTTTCCCAGGATAAACTTGGGAAAGTTAGTGTAGTATACTCAAATATGCATAATTTCTGCTTATTGTCCCCTTACTATATGCTTTGTATGATAAGAGCTGTGCAATTCAGATTCAGTTCCAAAAAGCGGGGTGGGGGGTGGGGGGCATAGTCTTTAAGCCAGCCATTGTTTTCCTGGGATTTCGTGCCAGTTGCACCATCCCAGGGATAAAAACAGCTGCTTGCTTTAAGGAGATGCAAACAGGTTTTCCATGTGCATGCTCATGAGCTGCAAAACAGCTTTTTTGGAATTATTATTATTATGGTTGATTGCAGTCAGCAAGATGTTTAGACTGGATTTGGCATTTTAACCACTTATTGAGTCCTTTCCAAGGACCTGGGATAGGCAGATGTTGTTGTTTGATGGTGCTAAAGGTATCATCTCAGGATGTGTCCTCTCCCAAGTAAAGCTACCTTTTGCAATTGACTAGTGGTGATTTTATCAGTGTCCAAGGATCTTCAAGTGGTGCCCAGATGTTTTTAGATGGTATCCAAGGCTCCTATTACAATTGATACTAACTTTGCTTTCTTTTGTCACAGTCATTCTATTTCTGTTGGCGGTTCTTTGTGCTTTGTGATTTTCTCCAATTCTTTCTCTTCTTTTCAAAATCCACCATCCAGACTTTTTTCTTTTTCTTTTCTTATCGACAATTGTTTTAAGTCTAGGGTGCTATGTGACAGATCTGTTTGAATTCTAAAGCCCCAGAGCAATTTAGCTTCTTCATTTTATATTATTTTTATCTATTGTGTGGTCCCAATAGATCCTGCTTACAGGCAAATGGCACTTGCGGATATTGCAATGGACTATTGTTGCTACTTTGTCATGCTGTTGTTTGTGGTCAGTCTGTGCGATCTCCTTGCAGCAGGAAACTAGGTGGTCCATTGTTTCTTCAACTACTTTGCAAAAGTGGTATTTTCTGTCTGCTGCTATGTTCTCAATTCTGGTTTATTGTGCATTTGTTCTTCAGGTTTGGTCTTGTGCAGTCAGAATTAGCCCCTCTGTCTCTAATTATTAATAATATTGGGCTGAGAGAAAGTCACCCATCTACCTTCCCTGCCTAAGGGAGACCTAGAACTCTTACTCTCCTGCTTTTTAGATCAGCACCTTTACCTCGATACTAAACTGGCTCCAAAGAAAACTACTGCAGGGATATAATTTGTATATGCATGTTTGATATGTGACTAGTATTATGGAATTCTGAAAAATATGGTTTTGGGCAGGCCTGCTTACAGTGTGAGGTCTGAAATTGATTATCCATGTCTTAAAGTAAAGAAAGATATAAAATTCTTGGGAACTCACATTTGATCCTTAACCAGTTTTTTTTCTAAGGCTTTGTGGCTGGGACAGAATGGGCTATGCTTGTGCTATTTGACTGTGGTGTAATTTCCTGCAGTGCACCGCAGAGCTTCACTTCAGCTGGCATGCTGCTGCTTTTAGGCATCCAAATACCCTTTTCAGTGAATGTTAGGACTGGGGGGGTTATTTTTTTCCTTCTCTCCTCCCCCTTCATGTTTAGGTCACATCCATCTTTCAGAGTCTTTAGGGATTAGCTCTCTGTATATTTCTGATGTTTTACCATATTGTTTAATTAATTTCTAACTTTAAATAGGTATCTTGTTTGAGGGTATCTATCAACATGTTCTTTGATGGTCCCACTGTGGATTTTGCAAAAGGTTCAGGATCTATTTGGCTGTCCAGTTCAACAAAAGGAGACTGGATTCTCACTGGCATACTTAAGGAGATTTTATTCCACTTTTTGTTCAATCCCCACAATCTCCTTTCTCTCAAAATTGAAAACTGCTTATAGAAGTGGCATGCCTTCAGAAGAAAGGGCTCCACCCACATTGCACATTAGAAGCCTCTTTCCCTGGTAGTATATTTTTGCTTTTTGAGAACTTTGTAAGAAAAACAGACAAATGAATCCATTCAAATAGCCTATGGTATTTATATTGGAGTCCTTCCTGTAGCTCTGTTTCAGACATACATAGGCTGGCAGCTGGATATTTTAGCTAGTTGCTCAGCCAAGAACTGGATGTTATGGCAGACATATGATTGTCGCCAAAACCATCAATGCAATGTCTCATTCTTTGCTCCTTCATAATTTCAAATAACATCAAATGCAGTTCATTGGTTTTTAGCCCGCTTTTCCTCCAAGGAGCTCAAGGCAAGATATATGATCTACTCCTGTTTTATTTTTCCTCCAAGACTGGGCTATGAGAGGAAAAAAGTCAACTGGCAAATGTCAAGCAGGAATTTATACCCCCAGTCTTAATCTGGTGTAGGGGAAGGAATCACAGAGACTGTGGTGGGAGTGAAAAAAGGGATCGATGTAGCCATAAGTGAGCTAAGTTCAATCCCCACTCCTTAAATTCCATGGAACCTTCTCTAACTACAAGCAGGTGCTAGAAGCACAGTGGCTCAAGTAGTTGGGACACTGGGCAGGAGGATAGTTAGCCCTCATTCAAGATTTGACAGCTACAGTCGGGCAGGGTTGATGTTCCGACCAAGGCTTCCTGAGACACCAAGAAACACATATAAAATCCAAAACTCTTTTATTTTAGTTCAGTGGCTGTGAATTATTGTCATTCACAGCCCGGAATGAGTCTTAACCAATTATAATTAGTCCCAGGAACCTTCGTAAGACGTCTGATAAGAACGCACCTTATCTTACTTGAAGTGCTGCCAACAACGAAAGTCCCAATTAATCCTTCCAAAACCAAACAGAGAACAAATTCACCACAGAGCTTTCAGAATCCAAACCAATCAGAGCGAACGATGTTTTTTCCTGCAAAGGTTTTCCTACCTTTGCACTTCTTTTATGCCTTATGGGAGGCTCAATCACCTCCAAGCCTTACTCCTGAACTGCCCCTTTTGTCTCAGCTGCTCTTGCCTTCTAGCAGCTCTGCGCACATGTACACCGGGAACAGGCTCCCCTTGTTCCTCGCTGCTGCCAACCTCTGGAGGTTCCGGAGGCAGTTCACCACTCCCAGATGGTGGCCCCATCTCTGTGTCAGATGCAGGACCCTTGTCCGAGTCCTCCTCAGACTCCTGGACTGGTTCGTTTTTCCCCACTGTCCAATTCTACTGCTGTCTGCACAGGCTGCTGGCGAGCCACAATAGTTGAGCTCTATTGTGGCTTCTTCTGCCAGGGACATGAAAGGAGCCTCCAACTGGGTATCCCCAGGGCAACAGTGATGTCACTGACTAATCCTTTCAACCCAGAAGCACCTTGCTGCTTCTGACACAAGGACAAAAAAAGCAGGTGCTACCTCTTAGTTGAGAAGATTCCTATGCATAGTCTGTTGAACAATAAATTAGCTTAATTGGACTTCCATCTGTTTTTTCATGCCTGACATCTGGTGGCCTAAGGCAGTGCTTCTTAATCTTAAGGCTAGGTCCCACTGGTCGACGGATGCAAAACGTATGCAAAAAGGACATAGCGGATGAGCAAAATTTCAAGGGTGCTCCATCCGTTATCATCCGCTCCAAAAAGTGGCAAAAATTTGCATAAACAGAACGGAAAAGAAAGGAAAAGAATGGACGTGGGTAGTATGTAGTGGGGATGTTAAACGGATGTTCATAGGAAGCCTAGAGGATGTATATAGGATGCAAACCGTTCACTGCTCATCCTTTCTATTTCCGTGCTACTAACGCTATGTAGACGTTCCGTGTACCTTTTGTTTCCTCCCTCTTTCCATTTTCAGCTGCAGCAGATGTGAGTTGAGGGGATGCCCAGAGGATGCAGAGAGGATACAATGGACATTTAACGGATGATAAACGGACATAGAATGTTTGTTGCTCATATGTCATGGATTTACATCGTACACAGCGGAAAGTTCATCCATTCACAAAGTTTTGTGCAGCTCAAAACTTCTTGAGTGGATGAAATCGCAGTGGATGGATGTTCAAAGGATAGAGCGTATGAAACACGTATGCAATGAGTACACAACGGATGCATGGCGTTTTCCAATGTTTTTTAACGTTTTACATCCTCTTTGCATCCGTTGGTGCAGTGGGACAGGGGCTTTAGCAATTTCAAGATGGGTAGACTTCAACTCCCAGAATCCCCCAGCTAGCATGCTGGGAATTGAAGTCCACATATTTTAAAGTGGCTGTGACTGAGAAGCATTGTCCTAAGGCAATGTTACACCAATCTCCAATTATGTTGCACTACAGCTTCCAAGATTCCCAGCTCCATTGAGAGTGCTAGGATGGGGATTCTGCTGTTGCCATTCAGGTTCTGGATTCATGTGATATGAAGTTAGCAATCCTTGCAAACGATACTATGTTGATATATCATATGTTTGGGGGTGGGATTCTACTGGTTCAGACCAGTTCTCTAGAACCGGTTGTTATGATTCTGCAAAGTTTGGAGAACCAGCAAATTGCACCATTGGCCCAAGAACAGAGCTGAACCTCCCTTAGGACTGAAGCTTCAATTTTTCAGTGCAGACTTAAGCAGCAGATTGAAGAAAGGTGGATCTGTGTGTGACTGTGTGATTCTGCAAGCAACTCAATCTGCCTGCCTACTTTGCCTTGTTTTGAGTAAAAGTTGCTCTTTTTTAAATAAAAAATTCAATATTCACATAAATATTTACAATATTTACATGCAAGCCATACCCATCCAGTCACATGACCACCAAGCCACACCCACAAATTAGGGCATGCCCACAGAACTGGTTGTTAAGAAATTTGAATCCCACCCCTGCATTTGTTACATCTCAAAACAGATTATGGGCAAGAGGCAAAAGAGGGCCATTTGTGCTGTTTTCATGCTTTCGCTGTTATAGCTCAATCCAGCCTGAAAATTCAGCCATCTGTACCTGTGGCAAAACTTGTCATTTCATGTGTGATTTCTTTATATTTACAAGAACAACTCTGATTTGTTTTGCACGGCTTATAAAAAGACTTTCTGTGCAATATGGGAGATAAAAAAATCTTTACCTAATTGGTCATCAAATCTTATTTAAAAGAGCCTTAAATAAATGCAAAAATATTGTTTGTAGTCCCATCAAATGAAGTAGAATTACATATGTGTTTAAATACCGGTACATCCTCTACAAAAACAGTGTTTCTCAACCGTGGCAATTTGAAGATTTGTGGACTTCAACTCCCAGTATTCTCCAGCCAGAAAAAATGGGGAATTCTGGAAGTTGAAGTTCACACATCTTCAAATGGCCACAGTTGAGAAATGCTGCTCTAAAAAATCCTCAAAAATGCATATTTTAAGATCATTTCCATAACAGCAGCATTATAAACACTTAAAAATACTATCCACCAAAGGGATAAAAATAGCACTCCCAAATACCATCAGAGGGAAAGATTTTACAAATGAAAATACTTTGACCTGGTGAAAAAACAGGACAGGCTGGGGTCCAGCTGTAAATAGGAATACAGCATGTGGCTGGATTGTTGGTATGATAAGGGCATTTTCACATAGTTCTTTGCAGAAGTCGTTTTTCAGTTGAGTGATTGTAAAACTGAAGCCAGCAAAATTTGGAAGCAACAATTTTTAGCCCAGACAGCATCATTATGCACTGAACAGATGCCCCCAAATGTCTAGGTTGGGAAAAATCTCATGGATTCAAAAAGGCAGGAGGAGAAGGGCTAGTGTTAAATCCTAGACAATATTGAGAATTTGATTCCAATATTATATACTGTATATTGTCTGCATTAAGGCAACTTATCCAGATGTTGAGCCTGTTGTTGTTTGGTCCATAAATGAATTAATGAAGGTTCTAGAGATTTAAGGTTTCTAGTCATGCCTGTTATGAAGTCTGACAATCCTTTCACAGCAACTGAAATGAATTAGTTTAGCTCAGGAGTGGGATTCTACCAGTTCACACTTATTCACTAGAACTGGTTGTTCACATTCTAAGCAGTTCGGAGAACTGGTTGTTAGAAGAAATTACTGGCCTAATCCTGTAAGGAAGGCAGGAAGGAAACATTCTGGAGTTGCTTACAGAAACTGCCTCTCTGTTAACCCTTATTACATTCTTGGCAGGAATAGACTTCCTATCTAAGGAACTTTTCTGGAGTTTTTTTCTCCTCCTTTGCTAGTACTTTGCTTGTGTGGAGTGACCATTCAAAGTTACAATGGCACTGAAAAAAGTGACATGACCATTTTTCACACTTACGACTGTTGCAGCATCCCCACAGTCACGAGAAGCCAGGCGAGAAGATGTGTGCCTCGATGTGAGTGATATTGAGTTGACCACACCCAGCCAATAACATGACCACCAAGCCATGCCCACCACCTAAGCCACACCCACAGAACCGGTTGTTACAGTTTTGAATCCCACCCCTGGTTTAGCTCAACTATAGTGTCTAAAGTCACAAAAAAGCAATGTTCTTCCCTTACCGTGCTAAAGTTTCATAAGAGTTTGTGGACATCTATGTTTTCATTGGATGCCTCACCCGTTTTCTAGACTCCATTAAGCATTAGTCTCTTATGAATGCAGGTGAATATTATGTATTCCAGGATAATATTGCAGGATCCAATCTGGGTCAGCCATCAGAGGTTTAGTCTTCCGATGTTTTGGACTTGTGCTGGAGCCCACCCTCAGGGAACATCTCTCTAGCACAGGGGTCTTCAAACTTGACAGCTTTAAGACTTGTGAACTTCAACTCCCAGAATTCCTCCTCCAGTCATGTTAGCTCAGGAATTCTGGGAGTTGAAGTCCACAAGTCTTAAACTTGCCAAGTTTGAAGATCTTTGCTTCCATCTTCCCATAGAGAGCCAATGACCTATTCTGGGCTGGCTTTCCTTCCTTCCTTCCTTCCTTCCTTCCTTCCTTCCTTCCTTCCTTCCTTCCTTCCTTCCTTCCTTCCTTCCTTCCTTCCTT
>BLBF01000055.1:14637010-14648964 GCA_015471245.1 Laticauda colubrina | reverse complement strand
CTTCCTTCCTTCCTTCCTTCCTTCCTTCCTTCCTTCCTTCCTTCCTTGGATTATGTTTCTCCTTTGGTTAGCTAGCCTCAATAGGTAGCAGCCCTTAGCCAATTTGGGCAGACCCCAAAAAGCAAAAGGGAATTGGACTATTTAAAAGTTTGATAAAAAAAAATCATTAGAGAATCCTGAGTCGTAGGCTAATTGGGAAGTTGAAAAATATTCCTTGGAGGAAAGCAATGGGAAAGCACATATATGCTATTGCAAAATAATCTACCTTTCTATTGTAGTGTTTGACAGAACTGAAGATGACTTCAGATTGACTTCAAGCTCTTTTGTGAATATGGGGAAGGGGAACAGATTTACCTTAAGAGAGTAATATCAGAACATCATGTCTATGGAGAGTCTCAGCCATCCAGATCATGGTCCTCCTAAAGGTGATTTTTTTAAAAAGGCAACTGGACTTCCTTTGTTTTTCCTTGAAGATATTTCACTTCTCATCCAAGAAGCTTCTTCAGTTCTGACTGGATGGTGGAGGAAGACTGAAAGGAATATAAATCCTTATATTCTCCATCATTCAATCAGAACTGAAGAAGCTCCTTGGATGAGAAGCAAAATGTCTTCAAGGAAAAACAAAGGAAGTCCAGTTGCCTTTAAAAAAAAAAACATCTTTGGGAGGATCAGAACATCATTCATGTCCCTTGAAGAATATATGGATGAAAGCACAGAGAGTGGACTAGTTTCTAAATTCAGGCCTAAGACAAGTCAATGTATCTATCTCCATCTATCTACCGTATCTTCAAAGTATCTTCAAAGTTTTCAATTCCTATTGAGGCTTGTGCCAACTCATATAATATTTCTGTGGTCTTTTTAGAGTTGCCAACAGAAAGGGAGGGGGGAAAGGGCTTGGAAAGAGCAGTGCAGCAGCTTGGAAATTGAAAGTGCATTCCATACATAGTTTTTCAAAGATAGTAACTAGGTGACTGAAGTTTTTGCTATGCAAATATCTAACTGGGGGTGGGGGAAAACCAAGGTCAACTGAGAATTATGTGTCTCAGAGTCAGCTACACCCAGGCAGTACTGGACATGTTAACTCCCAATAAATCCTTTTGAAATTTTGGAAGTTTGGCTTGAGACTCATGATTTAATTGGGGTAACTGTCGGAATCCTGACATCTTGTTTAAATGGCAACACATTTTGAAGCCTAAACTTGATAATTCTTCATTATTTTGTCTAACCCTTTGACTTGCCTCAGTTCTGGCTTGATTCAGGCTGCCTCATCTGAAACCATAGAAGAGCAGCTGAACAAAAAACAAAAAACACACTTTTCTTCCTAGAAGCATCTTCCAATGTTGTTCCCCCAAACTGTTGAATATACTTTTTTGGGGAAAAAAAAAACCAGTTTAGTTTTCTTCTAGTATTCCTCACTTGAAAACTGGATGTTTAAAGTGCTTTCCATTACTTTACTGGAGATTGTTTGGGGACAAAGAAAGGCACATCCTGTTGAGCTGTTTTTAAAGTCAGCTCTTAGGGCAATATTTCCAACCTTTAAGATCTGTGGACTTCAATTCCCAAATTCCCCAGCCAAAATGCTGGGAGTTGAAGAATTCGAGGATTTGAAGACCACATATCTTAAAGTTGCTGAAGCTGGAAATACTTATCTAGGAGCTTTTGTGCACTGCAACATTAAGCTGCTAGACTCCTGCGTGTAAATCAGTTTAATATCAGCTCCTTCATCCATTTTGGCCATGATGCGACCTGTTGCTCTGACTGGACAGTGTTTACCACATCTCCAAATTCCCTACTTCTTCCTCTCCTCTATCTGTGTTAGAAAAGCAACCACCAATCCCATTTTTTGCCCCCGTGGATGATTTTTTTAAAGGATCTGTGCTTTCTATTGATTAGATCTTTGGTATAAGCTTCCCTCTGTTGATTTCTCCTCATGCATGATTTTGGTGCATCCACTGGTCTACTGGTAACCAAAACAAAAAACAAAAAACCCCAGAAAGGAAATGTAATTTTATCATTCTTTCCCTAGTTTGGGTGAAGGCAGAAAGTGGGCAGGATTCTTGTCAATTTCACTGAGTTGGAAAAAGAAAAAAAAATGGAAAGGAAACAATAAAGTCTCATCAATGAACTTGCAGGGAAAAAATGAATGAGAAAGATCTTTTACCATTTGAGCATAAACTCTGGAAAAATAAACCCTGCTATTTTACTGTTCCACTGTTGAAATGAAGACTTAAAGGAAAAAAGTATCTTGTAGATGTGGAGGATTGTGGAGGATGGTATGAGCCTTGGTGGCACAGTGATTAGAGTGCAGTTCTGCAGGCTACTTCTGCTGACTGCCAGCTGACTGCAGTTTGGCAGTTCAAATCTCACCAGGCTCAAGATTGACTCAGCCTTCCATCCTTCCGAGGTAGGTAAAATGAGGATCTAAATTGTTGGGGGAAATATACTGACACTGTAAAGTGGTATATACATCTAAATGCTATTGCTGTTGCTATGGTAACCCTTCGGAGGTGCTGTTTCTGCCACATCATGCAATTGCTTATTGGAATGGAGGCCTATCATGAAATTGAGCACTGTAAGACTAGGACAACTAGTCCAGCCGAAGACAGGAACACTACCTGAGATGGAAACACTACTCTAGGAGGGAAGGACAGGTGGAAGCTGTCCTCCTGGTGGACAATAGAGGACAGAGTTGTCCATTCCTACCCCTGAGAAACAGTAGCCCATATTTTTCATCCTGGGTAACCTGCTTCAGATGATTTTGGGAGGTTGCGCAGGCCACATGAGAAGGGACTTGGCTCTTGCATGGCCTCTGGACCCCATGAAAATAAGTTTGTTTTACTTGTATTTCATTTTTGTAATTATTTGACATTTCTCTATATAACTGTGATGGCGAACCTATGGCACACATGCCACAAGTGGCATGCAGAGCTATTTGTGCTAGCACACGAGCTGCAGGCAAACTTACCTCACTGCGCATGTGCGTGCCTCACAGCTGATTTGTTTTTGGTTGGTTTGAGACCTTTTTTGGCCTCCCAGAGGCTTGGAAAAAGCCTCTGCAAGACTTTTCAGGCTGAATTATAGACCAGTTTCACCACTTCCTGTAATACCGGAAGTGACAAAACAGGCCTATAATTAGTCCTGAGAAGCCTTGCCAGAGGCTTTTTCCAAGCCTCTGGGAGGCTGAAAAAGATCTCAAATCAGCTGAAAAATCAGCTGTGAGGCACAGTGCAGATAAGGGGATGGGGGTGGAATGCGCACACATGCACAGGCAGTGTTGGGAGGGGGCACATTGCATTCTGGGTACTAGCACGTGAGTGTGTGCGTACTGCTGCGCACGCAATTTTTGGCACAAGAGGCCAAACAGGTTAGCCACCATTGGTATATAATAAATACACAACACCATGCATGATTGGACTGTGTTTATTTAAAAATAAATATGTAAATAATTATCTCTTTTGTTCATGGGGGCAGTGTCACTCCAGCAGAGCCAAATGAGTTTTTGATTCACTAACCCCTCCCCCAAAAGGTTCGCCAAAGGCAAAGGTAAAGCCTCTCCGTTGAGCTACACTGACTGAGAAATTATTTTCAAAAGAAATTCAGGCTAGTGTTTGTTGTTTTAAATTTTAAATGAGCTATTAGGATAGTTGCCTCCAAGACATCTTTTTCAATGGCTTATTTGCCTTTTTATGTTTGTCTATGTTTGTTGGGGGGGTAGATATTGATTTCCTTTCCACTAATTCACGGGTATCAAACTCGTGGCATCATGTTGCTGTCATGTGACGTTTCATGGCATTTTTCCCATTCACGGAGCTGGGGTGGGCATGGCCTGCGGATGACTCATCTGGCCCACGTGATGCCAGTTTGACACCCTGTACTAGTTATTCTGTTATTCTGCAAGGCCACACTTTGAATGCTGCATTCAGTTTTGGTTGCCATAATAAAAAAGTTGTTGAGACTCTGGAAAAAGTGCAGAGAAGTACAACAAAGATGATTAGGGATCTGGAGGCTAAAACACATAAAGAATAGTTGCAGGAATTGGGTATGTCTAGTCCAATGAAAAGATGGACTAGGGGTTAGGTGATATCGGTGTTCCAATATCTCAGGGGTTGCCACAAAGAAGAGGGAGTCAAGCTATTCTCCAAAGCACCTGAGGACAAGAATGAATGGGTGGAAACTGATCAAGGAGAGATTCAATTTAGAAATAAGGAGAAATTTTGTGACAGTTAGAATAATTCATATAATTAAAGAGCCATGGTGGCGCAGTGGTTAGAATGCAGTATTGCAGGCTAACTCACTGCTCACTCTAGGAGTTCGATTCCGAGCAGCTCAGAGTTAACTCAGCCTTCCATCCTTCTGAGGTTGGTAAAATGAGGACCCAGATTGTTGGGGACAATAGGCTGACTCTGTAAACCGCTTAGAGAGGGCTGGAAAACACTGTGAAGTGGTATATAAAGTTGTGGGTGCTCCATCACTGGAGGTTTTAAAGAAGAGATTGGACAACCATTTGTTTGAAATAGTATAGGGTTTCCTGCTTGAGCAGGGGATTGGACTAGAAGACCTCCAAAGTTCCTTCCAACTCTGTTATTCTATTTTATAGGTATATTTTAAGCAAAATGTGCCTGTCACCTATAATTTTTTTTTTAGGGTTGAAAGAGTATTGTGGAGAAGTTTTATAAACACAGGTTTAAATCTCTGCATTTTCTCCTTTAGTTATGAAATCCTGGAAGAGTAATTTAGTCCCAAGGATTATAGGGATTCCATTGTGCAATACTTGGTATACATTTTCCATCTTCCATAGTAGTCAAACGACCCAGGAAACCTTTCATAGAGATCATATTTTTTTCTATCACCTTGATAAAATATTGCTTCTCTTTCTTGCTGGTTTTTTTTTTTTTTTTTTGCATCACTTCCTGCATTCTTGACTGAGAAGTTATTTGCAGAAATACGGTTTTCTCATCAGGCTTTGATTTGCAGTAGAGAGAAGGAATTGATATCATATCTTGTTAGCCTGTCATTATAATGAGCATAATAAAGTGAAGTATGAGGAATATTCTGCTTTAGAGATTGCTAGAGAAATGGGCTAAGAGTCATCCACCAGAGATTTTTTTTTACACTTGCATATTTTTGGAGAAAGCAGAAGATTTTAGAAATTATAGGTATAATCCAAATAAAACTTTTTTTAATACAGTATTTTGTTTGCAGTTCTCACAGATGTTCACTCTTCGTAAGATGAAGAACTTGCTTATGCCTCAGTTCTACCTTCTGAGTAATTGATAAGCAGTACTTTAAGTTGCCCTTGGAGCAAAAATCACTCAAAGCAGCTTATAAAGTTTAAAACTCTTTAAAAGAAGACTGTAAACAAGAGTAACATAATATGTAAAAGGAGATCAAATAATTAAAAAACTTTAGTAGTCAGAGGTAGGATCTGGTGGAAGGAAGAACAAAGGATCTGGGGATACAACTCTCTGGACTCCAAGGCAAACTTACTGGAGACCTTCAATTGTGAGAAAGATCTGGCTTTGAGACCCTCTCGCCATGTGACTCTGGCAGGAGAAAGGAAGTGGGGGGAGACCTAGAGGTGTCTGCAGGATATGGTCAAATATAGCAATAGCACTTGGACTTCTATACTGCTTCACAGTGCTTTACAACCCTCTCTGGGCAGTTTACAGAGTCAGCCTCTTGCTCCCCAACAATCTGGCTCCTCATTTTACTCACCTCGGAAGGATGGAAGGCTGAGTCAACCTTGAGCCTGGTGGGATCGAACTGCCAAAATGCAGGCAACCAGTAGTCAGCAGAAGAAGCCTGCAGTACTGAATTGTAATCACTGTGCCATTATGACTCTTCAATGCACCTTTTGTGGATCTACTTCCCCAATAGGAAAGGAAGGGGATGTTGCTGACCAATATGGAGCAGTGGTAGAGAGGAATCAGTGGTGGGATTCCAAATTTTTCACAACCAGTTCTGGCTTTGTGGGCATGGCAGGGGAAGGATACTGTAAAATCTCCATTCCCTCCCTACTCCTGGGGAAAGATTACTGTAAAATCCCATTCTCTCCCCACCCCACTAACCTGCTTTCCAGCTCCATTCTCCTGTGCAGGGCAACAAAACAAGACCCAGCCAATCATGTGGGACTCAGGAGGCAGAGAATAGATGGGGGCGGCGCCAGTCAGAGGTGGTATTTGCCTGTTCTCCGAACTACTCAAAATTTCTGTTACGGGTTCTCCAGAACTGGTCAGAATCTGCTGAATCCCACCTCTGAGAGGAATGGCTGACTCAGGAGAACCAGTAGCAACTTTGTTTTCCCCTTGCCCATGCAACTGCTCTTGGAGCTCTGTGTGATCAGTTATGCTGAAGTATGAGTCAAGGGGCAGCCTGGGACTTCATGGCCTTGTAGGCATCAAGGTAGCCATCATTTTGGCCTTCACTAGGTGCACATCCTTGCTCCAGTGGGATTGTTCCATGGTTTGATACCGCCATAAAAAAAGATCCCGTTCTGTAGTTGCTGTGTCTACTTTGACCTGCTGAAGAGGCACATGAGAACCAATCTCTTCAAATAACCTGAAAGAATAGGAAGATTCATATGCCGATATGGTGGAATGTAGTCCTGAATCGCAGTGGAGAGAGGCTTTTTCCCAAAGAGCAAAGAGACAACTCATCACTTGGACTGTTTGGTACGCAAGAAGAGAGCAAAGGCAACCCCTTCCCCAACAGTTCACGGGCTATATCTAATATTTTTGCATATAGGTGCTTTAGTCTGGCAAGATTGCTGTCTATGGGCAAGCAACATAAACTACTGTGAAATAGGTCTTTCTATAATTATTGGTAATTCGGGCCTGACAACTATAGAAATATTGGCATTCGCCAAATTGGGATTTAAAGAGAATGTAAAGTTTTGCCCCATTGAATAAACTTAGATTGAACTGAAGATGAAATCCTAATTATGCTGTTGATTGTTTTGTGTAATAATAGCATCTTAAAGATAATACTATTTCCTTCCTCTGTTTACTAAACAAACCAGTGACTCAGAACTGATTCTTCTTGGTGCCTGGGAAAATTGCCCATCAAGGCAATTTTCAAGATCCACCTTTGTGAAAGCTAAGTTAATCATCAAGATATCATATGTTTTTCAGACCTGGTGGTCTGTCAATACATTTAAGACAACAGTTTCCAGAAAAAATGTGGAAAGTATGTTATCTAGAAATTATGGGAGATCCAGTTCTAACATATCTGGAAGGAGACAGGTATGAGAAGGCAGCTATAAAGTATTTCCTATTCCAGTCAATTTTATGTGAATGCAAAGCAGCCTTCTCCATTTGCAATGCTGGCTGCCAATTCTGCGAGATACACCCTGAAGACATTTGGTGGGCAACAGAGAATCAAAAACACAGATTTCTAGTTCTGTAACAAAATGAAAATTCCTCATGGCAACCCTTGCTTTTCTGGGCAGTGAAGAGTTAATATTATTTTTTAAACAATGAACAGATGTTAATGTCATTATGGTGGATTTTTAACAACAAACACATTTCTTTTTCCTGCAGGATACTAACAGTCTTGTGGAGCTTTTGACAAATAAGTGGTATTTTCTGAGAAGGGCTATATTAGAGGGGGAAAAGAGATGAACAGGGGACCTGGAGTCTTTGAAATGAGGCAATCATTTCTAAAAATAATTTTGTATGTTTGATTCTGTCTTCTCCAAATCTTCAGTGTAATTTTTCTATATTACTGGAAAAATTAAACTGCTTTGTTAGAAGAATGGCATCATCAAACAAGGTCTTGTTTTTAACACATTGTTTAGTTTTAGAGCAGAGGTCTCCAAACATGGCAACTTTAAGACTTGTGGACTTCAATTCAAGCTATGCTGGCTGGAGAATTCTGGGAATTGAAGTCCACAAGTCTTAAAGCTGCCATGTTTGGGGACTCCTGTTTTAGAGAGACAGTTATCTCTGGTAAGACGCCCTCACTTCATATGTGTACTGTGATTCATTTTGGCTCTTTGTCTTTTTAGGGCTTGAACTGTTGTTGGGTTATGAAACATAGAACACCAAATACTTCCATTTCTTACAAGAAGAAATTTTTGTAAAAGACAGAACTGGTTCATTAGATTAATTTTAAAATGCGTGCACGAGTGTCATAATATGAAACACTGTAACCCCTTATGGGTCACCTTCATGAGTTGGAGATTTGAGGCAGAGTTTTGCATTAGGTCTGTGTCAAGGTGGGATTCAAAAAATTTTACCACCGGTTCTATGGGCGTAGCTTGGTGGGGGTGGCAGAGGAAGGATGCTGTAAAATCTCCATTCCCTCTCCACTCCAGGGGGAAGGATGCTGTAAAATCTCCATTCCCCACTCCTGGGGGAAGGTTACTGCAAAATCCTATTCCCCCCCACCCCACTCACCTGCTTTCCAGCTCCGTTCTCCTGTGCAGGGCAACAAAAGAAGACCCAGCCAATCAGGTAGGACTCAGGAGGCAGAGAATAGACGGGAGAGGGGCCAGTCAGAGGTGGTATTTGCCGGTTCTCCAAACTACTCAAAATTTCCACCACCGGTTCTCCAGAACTGGTCAGAACCTGCTGAATACCACCTCTGGGCCTGTGTCTCCCCAAGTAGGAAGTTCTACCAGTAGATAGTATTTTTGTGGGTAGAGGTTGTGCCCTTGAATACTTCAATATGGGGCAGTCTCCCTATTAATTTCAATATTTAAATGATATCTTTGTGGAAGGTCATTTGTTCATTTTGAGACCAGGAATGATCGAGATGATAGCCAGCTTTACAACTGTACGCAAAGCCAAGCTCATAATTTAGGAGAAGACTTGGCCTGGTGCTTATGGGCCACGAAGAACTGGATGAGCAAGAACATCTCAGACTGAAGCTCAGCAAGCAAAATTGCTGTTGGTATAGAGACCTTCTGAATCCATAAGTGTTCCATCAATTGCTTTTAATGGTGCTGCTACTTCTGAAGGAGCAAATAGCAATCTGGAGGGTCACCTGCTTTGGCTGGTTTATCTGGCGTGGTTCTTTGTGGACAAGGAGGAGTTGGAAGCAGTGACTTATTACTTTGTCATCTGATCAGATTACTGTAATTGGCTTCACATGTGACCATCCAGCCCCAAGTGAGCAAGGTCTTATTGCAGTTAAAAGTCTGTAGGGAGTCTCAGTCATCCACGTCATGACTGACCCAAAGGTACTTTTTGGGGAGGCAACTGGACTTCCTTGTTTTTTTTCTTTTGAAGACGTTTCACTTCTCATCCAAGAATTATTGGATGGTCTTATTGCAGTTCCTTCACTTTTGAATACTCTGTGATCCTGGAGGTCAGCATGATCAAAGCTATCCTTCTTAGTAGGACTTTCAGAATATAGGGTCCTCTGTAGTGGACAGCACAGCATTTGTGGTCTTTTCATTTTCATTTTATCAGATGCATTGCGTTTTATATTTTCTATGCCATGGTTTTAAGCCACCTAGAATCTAGTTAGTAAGTTGCGTGAAGTGATTTGTACATAGATAAATAATCTTCACATGCCCAGATTTACGTAAAGCAGATGTCTCCACACTAGGCAACTTTAAGACTTGTGGACTTCAACTCCCAGAATTCCTCAGCCAGTTGAAGTCCACCAGCCTTAAAGTTGCCAAGTTTTGGGACCCTGATGTAAAGTGAATTCCAGGTAGACATGTCAATGAGCTGTTTGTGTTTGAATCCTTGATGGATTAGTGTGATTCTTCTCATTCATTCAAACCAGAGGTGGCATTCAGCCAGTTCTGACTGATTCTGGAGATCCGATAGCAGAAATTTTGAGTAGTTCAGAGAACCA
This sequence comes from Laticauda colubrina, assembly GCA_015471245.1. Lineage (NCBI taxonomy): Eukaryota > Metazoa > Chordata > Lepidosauria > Squamata > Elapidae > Laticauda > Laticauda colubrina. The sequence goes on along the minus strand of BLBF01000055.1, from coordinate 14,639,157 downwards.
GCAAATACCACCTCTGGTTGGCCCCGCCCCCATCTATTGTCTGCCAGCTGATTGTCTGGGTCTTCTTTTGTTGTCCTTCACAGGAGAATGGAGCTGGAAAGCAGGGGATTTTGCAGTAAACTTCCCCTGGATTGGGGTGGAAATGGAGATTTTGCAGTATATCCTTCCCCTGCCACACCACCAAGCCATGCCCACAGAACCAGTGGTAAAAAAATTAGAATACCACCACTGATTCAAACCCATTGGAATAGTGAAAATATATGCTTGGTATTACCATCTTTGACTGATATTTCAGGGAATAAATACAGGACTGAAGACCTTCCTTGCTTCTTATTAGATGTTTGGTGATACAGTATCATCTTTGAGAGCATCCATCACCTGACTATCACATACATTCAATTCAATGTAGGTAGGCACCTCTATTCCATTGTGATGTCAGGAGCATGTAACACAACTGATAGAGTCAGAATACATGTCTGACTTGCATTTCTCAATCTGCTGCCTTTATAATTTCCTATTATTTTTTTTAAAGAATCCCAGTCACGTAGATTGGTGTGTTTCATTAATGTAATCATGGCCCATGAAACAGTCAGAATAACAAGACTTGGAAGGGACCTCGGAGGTCTTCTAGTCCAACCCCCTCCTCAAGCAGGAAACCCTATACCATTTCAAACCAATGGTTGCCCAATGTCTTCTTAAAAACCTCCAGTGTTGGAGCATCTGCAACATCTGGAGAAAAGTCTTCCACAGATTGTTCGATTGTTCCTTAGCTCTAGGTTGCTTCCCTCCTTGCTTAGTTTCCATCCGTTGCTTCTTGTCCTCCTGCCTTCGGATGCTTTGGAAAATAATAAATCCATGAATCTTCTAAGTGCTATTTTTGTTGTGGTTGCTCTTGAGACAGTCTGGTTGCTCTGAAATATAGTTCTTGCTGCCTTCTTTGGAGTATGTCTCTTGCTGCAAGCAGCTATTTCTATTTGTAGGTAAGCAAACACCTTTGTATTGAGTTTCACATTCCAGCTGCTCATTGCAGCGAAAACTGAACTGGATCCAGCCTATATCTGCTTACTTGTGACATTATGACGAAGTAAGACTAAAAACTTTTGCCTGCTCTGTCTCGGCCCTTGCAGAGTAGGGGCTCTGAGTATTGCAAGTGGGGCCCTATTAGAGAGAATACAGTAAAGGTAGTGTGGGGTGAGAGCGGGGGGGTTTGGGATCATATGATCTGACTGCTGAGGGTGTGGGTGGGTGGAGAAGGAGGAGGCGGAGTGTTCAGGATCGAAAGGGGCAGTGGATCGAAAGCACCACCGTTGTCGTTTGCTGCCCTACAATCCTTACCAAAGGATCGCTCCAGACAGAGGACTGTTTGTTTGCAAGGCAGGGTGGCGAGAAGACAATCGGCCCATTCTTTCTTCAGCTGCCCTGAAGGCAAAATAAATATTGTGGTTGCCTCCTCCAATTCTCGGAAGCTGTCAACGAGCAGAGAGGAACCTTCTCATTCCTCTGTTCCAGGCATGATCAGCGGAGCCTTCTGTAGGACAAATTTATCAAGTCTTTCCAAGTGAGTTTGCTGACTTAGATTGGAGGTGTTGGTGTTGGCGCCTGCGGGGTGGGTTACGGGCGCCTGGCTCCAAACCCTTCAAGCTGCGGGGGTTTCTTTTCTTTTCTTTTTTTAAAGCTGAAGTTGCCTTTGACGGGGCGGAATAGGTTGCAACATGTCAGCCACCCGTTGCGCGAATGCTACGGTTTTTATCTGACGTTCCCTCCTTGTGGATGCTTGGTTGCAAAATTCACCATAACTTGTGCGGCTACCAAAGCATGTCACCGTCATAGAATAGACTGGATTCTTTTTTTTTTTTTTCCCTTTTTTTCTTTTGCTCTTTTAAAGTCCTTGGCTGCTTAGTGGATGCAGTGCAGTTCAGAAGTTGCTTTCATCAGCGCGAAATTTGGATGTTGCTTAATCTCTCGGTAAATAATGGCGCAAATTATAAACCAAACACTAGAACTGTGTAATAACTGTATATATTCAGTTATATATAACTGAACATATAACTATTATATAGTTATAAATAATAGTTGTATATATATATAACTATTATATATAATATAATTTATATATATATAATTTATATATATATATATAATTTATA
>BLBF01000055.1:14509596-14627368 GCA_015471245.1 Laticauda colubrina | reverse complement strand
TGTGTGTGTGTGTGTGTGTGTGTGTGTGTGTGTGTGTGTGTGTGTGTTCAGGATTTTTGGCTTCTGTGTTCCAGAGCAAGGAGGCCAAAAGCAGCAACTGCAGCCCTGATGGCCATTGTGGGGGAGCAGGTTGGAAAGAACTGGAGGCTGCTCTGGTTATCTAGATCAGAGTTTCTCAACCTTAACCATTTTAAGCTGTGTGGACTTCAACTCCCAGAATTCCTGTAGAAGATGACTAGAGCCCAGGAAGATGAGCCCAAGGAAGGGATCAAACATGTCATCAGTCATGAGTCCTTGCGTGTCCATCAGACCTGCCACAGCTTGGTCTTCTAGGAAAGCAAGACTCTCGCTTCCATTTGTAGCGAGAAGAATACTTTTACTAAAAGCCAAGTGATTGCAGTAGATCAAAGCCAGAACTGAGATTTTTACAAATGAAAGCTTCCAAGTTAATTTTCCCTTTCTCATTCTACCTCCATTATCTGCTGATTGTCCAGTTACATTCAAGGAAGTTGATTTGGTAACTGTCCCTGCAAAGGAGGGCTGGATCGTGAGCTATGACTGTCCATTTCCCAAGACTGTGTCTTGGGATAGTTAGCCGATGTCCCGGGATGGCACTTAATTTTGTTTTCTCCCTTCCTCTCGCTCCCTCCTCCGGTACTTTGCATCTAGCGACGGATGATAGTTCTGACAGCACCCACAAGAGATCCAAATTCAGCCCACCTTGACTGCCTTATCTCCCGCTCATTTCTCTTGACAGTTAGTAGTTCAGATTCTTGTAGAGAGCTTAAGCTGGCAATAAATCTTTATACTTATTTGAACTGCCAGAATCTCCTGATTTCCCTAGTGCTTGACAATTCCCCAGACAGTCATGTGCTTAATTCTGTGGTTGCAGAGTCCATGTCACTCATCTCCTCCCGGGGTGCCTCTGCTTTTTTATCCAAGCAACTTCTTCCATTTTATTGCAATCTTAAAATTGTTCAGCAATGCAAATAAAAACAAAATTCGTCCTGCATTTTCAGAGACCAGCAGGAATAGGTTGAGGCATGTTTTCCTTTTCATTAGATCAATCACCTTCCATTGAAAGGTTATGGCTCAGGTGGCTTCTTTTTCTTTTGTGGATGGTGGTTGACCAGGTTTCTCCTGGCTAGCCTTTTTTCACCATTTCCCTCATTGCTCTCTCCTGGAGTAGAGTTGGAAAGGGAGGGAGAGTTTCCAGGCAGGGGTTACTGCAGAAAGGAAACAAAATGCAAAACATTAAAAAAAAAGAAAAAGATGGAAACGAACCTCAACATGTTGCGCTTATTTTTGATGTTTTGAAAGTGCCCATTCAGTAATACAGGAAGAGAGAGGCTGTTTAATCATTGAATGAGCTGTAAACTGACCAGTACTTTGAGTGGTCAGTGGAACAAAACAGATAGTAAAGAATCTTCTTTCCATTGGGGAGCTTTTGATAAAATAATTATACCATTTTGCCCTATTACTTGTAATGGTTTATTTTAACTACCCTGAGACCTTCCGTGGATTCAGTGGATTTATTTGTTTATTAGTAATTAAATGTACATAGCTGCTCATTTAATCAAAGGAGATTCTGGGCTGTGCACAACAATAAATAAAACAATTCCAATATAAGATAAAAATGAAAAAAACCCACAGCAATAATAAATAACATAAATAATATAACAACAAAAATATTAACCATGGGCAAAGGGCGATAAAAATGACCCCATTCGGAAATGACCCTGTAAAGGAAATGGAACTATGGAGACAAATCTTTGATTTCCTGGAAAACCCAAGTCTCCAATGCCATGAAGGGCTTTAAAAGCTTTAAAACCCCTTGAATTGGACCAGCCCCTTGAATTGGACCAGAATCAAACTGGCAACCAAGGCAACTCTTCGGCAGAGGCGTAACATATACTGTCCTAGGAATGTGCATAACTTGCCCAAACTGCTGCAGGACGAGCCCTGGTGGCATGGTGGTTAGAATGCAGTATTGCAGGGCGACTCTGTCCATTGCCAGGAGTTTGAACCTGATGGGCTCCAGGTTGACTCAGTCTTCCATACTTCCAAGATGGGTAAAACAAGATTGGGCTCAGCAGATATAGATGGTTGGGACAATCTGCTGACTGCAAATGGCTCAGAGAGTACTGTAAAGCAATATATAAGTCTAAGTGCTATTGTTATTCTGTACCAGTTGAAGCTTCCAAATACACTGCAAGAGCAGCCTCATGTAGAGCTTGAGGAGGGACAAACCAAGGCCTCTTTAAGAGATAAAAAACAACCCTTTACTCAAAGAAAAATGAGCCACTGCCAGAACCCATTCATATGACAGTTCCTTCCACCGCTGACACTTTCTACTACTGCTTTAATAGGCCAGGATTTCTAAAGCTTTTGGATAAACTGGTCAAACAAAAAACCATCTTGTCATGCCTCTGTTGGAATCTGACTCAGAGGAGGAAGCCAAACAGCTGACAGGGAGTGGGAGTGTGACTCCGTTGGCTGTGGAAGAAACTGGGGAAGGGCAAAATCCAGCTGGGCAGAGCAGGAAAGAGGTTTAGCAAGGGAGATGGAATTCAGAGGAAGACTCAGGCCCACCCCCCTCTTCATCCTAGGGCATCCAGGGAGGAACAGAGAAGAGAGCAACATGGGTTGCATGGCTTATGGGGGAGGAAAGGGCCCTGATTCCCTTCATTAGCTGCAGCTGGGAACACAGTGTATAAAAAAAGGAAGCTGCATGCAGCAAGCTGTTGGGAGCAAATGTGAATTTATCTTGTATTGTCGTGGCTTATCTGTGTTCCCGTCATCTTCCCAACTGTGTGAATTTTGCCCTGCTTTCAAGTCTGAAATTCCTTCTCCTGCCCCGTCAAGCTAATTACCTCAGCTTGGTTTGTTTGGATTTTTAGTTACAGTCTGCATGTACCTTGTTTTGGACTGAATTTTCTACAGTTAAGGGCTGTTCCTGGGAGAGTTTTTCTCCAGCCGAAGGTAACTTGGACACTGGGGGCAAAGTGGGAGATAATAAAGAAACTCTTATTGCTTGTTTGATTGTGTTGCCTTTGTGCCACGCCCTGGGTCATCACACATCTTGGAAGAAAGTGTTGATAAACAATTTCTATAATGCTGCTGGGTAGGTTGCATGGCTGTAGTAGCCACGTTCGACTTAAGGTCATATTTACTTTTATTTTACATCTACTCTATAATTTTTTTCCCCAGTGGGAATTCACTCTGTTTTTTTTATTTTTCTGTCTAACCTAAGCTTTAGGTTTGTGGTCCCCAACCTTTACAGCTTGGTGGCCTGGTGGGGGGAGGGTGGAAGGGGAACCAGCTCCCACAAATGCGAAGAACCCTGCCTGGTGCCACTGCTGCTCTGTTCTCTGACAGCCTGCTCGCTCGCTTCCCATCCGCTGCAGCCCAAGGCGCGGAGGCATCGGCAGGAGGAGCCAAAATATTCCCTGCCTGCCACTGCCTCCCACCCTCTATCCCATTCCCCCCACCCCCCCGCTGCAGCCAAGCTGCCAATTTGGCATTTGGAGCGGAGCCAACCTACCATCACCCACTTGCTCACCCCAATGTCCACACAGCTCCCACAGCGAGTTATCTCCACAGCAACTTTTCAGTATTGAGATGTCCTGCAAAGAAATAGCGGCACCCAGTGGGCAGAGGAGACCTGGTGATGGTGAGAAGGCTGCCCCCAGCTGGCCACACCAAGTTAGCGGCATTGAGTTATCCCATTCCATTGTGAACAATAGGTTCATTTAACGATCGCTACAAAAATGGCCATAGGTTCAGGGTTTACATGATGATCCATCCACTTTCTGAGCATGACAACTTATAACTCTAATGGGCAGGCTCCATTACAGTTGTAAGTCGAGTGCTACCTGTATACTTTGTTCATTCACTTCCAAGGACTTAAGATGTGCATTGGAATCCCTGTCAATCCTTGATGGCTTCTTTTTAGCCAAATTTGCCTATCAGTTCCCCCCCCCCTCCAAAAAATAATAATATAATAATTGCATTGTATTTTTAGCCCTGGAAGTATAATTACAACATAACTTCCTAGCAATAGAAATGTTAAATACCTTGGCGGGTGATCTGCATTTGCAGGAAACTTACCTAAGGCCCAATACAGGTATTTCAAGAGATTATTTTGATGACAGATCTGGCTTTGCTTCTGCACCCCATCTGTTTCTATCAAGATTTTGTTACTTCTCCTTACGAAAGCTGATGTGGGCAAGTTTCTATCTGCCAATCTTGGCAGATTCAGTCAGAAGGAGAAATATATTACTGGTTGTGTTTTTTAAAAAATGTCATCAGTGTACATACCTTCTCGTCCAGGTAAGGAAAAATAGACTCACATAGTCAGAAATAACATATTCTCCATTGTGAAGCATCCTGCAATTTAAAATAGAGGAAAACAGCAGAATCAGAGAAGAAAGAAGAGGCCAAAATAGAGACTTATCCAGAGCTGGTATTCAGCAAGTTCTGACCAATTCTGGAGAACCGGTAGTGGAAATTTTGAGTAGTTTGGAGAAATGGCAAATCCCACCTCTGACTAGAGATTTTACAGTATCCTTCCCCAGCGACGCCCACCAGGCCACGCCCACAAAATTGGAAGTAAAAGAATTTGAATCCCACCACTGCCTGTTACTACATAATAATATGTTTTTAAATCTGCATTTCTACATAGCTGTAAAGAATTCACAGCATTGAATTCCTAGTAATCATTGATTCACAGTTATTTGGATAAAATAGATAAAAACCAGCTTGTTGTTGTTTTTTTTTCAATGGTAGCTTCAAGTAGAATCCCTTCCTGCCAGTGAAAGGTGCTTTGAGGTAAGGCTTTGGCTGTGCAAATTGCTCTGCCGTAAATAAATCAGGGAAGGAAGAAAGGTGCTAAAGTATGTCTTATGATTGTTGGTGCTGGGAACGATCCAGCTGGAGAATTCAAAGGAGCCATTCTTCTCCCTGAGCTATAACCTAAAAAGAGACAAGTTGATGTTTTTCAGATGTTCCCTGGACCTCAGCTCCTGTCAGCTTGGATCAACTGCAAAGCAGTTACAAAGCATTTCAATATAAAATAGCCAGAGTGTGCTAGATTGCATATGCTTTCTTTTTTTCCTTCCCTCCCCTCCCTTCACCCACTCCTCCTGCCCTCCCCTGCCCTTCACTCCATTCCATTCCACTCCCTTCCCTTCTCTCCAATGTTGTGTTTTCTACAAGGTCATATCGTTATTTTCTTTCCTAAAAATGCAGAATTTACTTTCATGCCTTTTATGTTCTCAAGGTCTCGTTCCAGATGAACTTGTTTTCACATTCATCTGAAGGATTTCTTATCAATTTTATCCCACTCTCCTTTTTTTATTTCATAAGCAGATGAGGACAGCTGGTTTTAGAGCAACCAGCTAAATTCAAATGACTGTGTTTTTGAATTTTAGCTCTAAGCCTAGGATATATTGTTTTAGGGCATTGGTTTAAGAAGAGTTTTCACTTGATTGTTGCCTTGAAAAAGATTTCTCCAGATTTTCCATGCAAGAAAATTTGAAGATAACATTCTATATTCAAATATCCTGAAGATATTTAAAGAGAAAGGTGGAAAGGATGGTGACAAATTGGAGCACATTCAATGCCCCAGCTGTTGTAGAGCAAAAGTGTCAAACTCTATTTCACTTAGGGCCGCATCAGGGTTGTGTTTGACTTTGGGAGGCTAGGGTCGGTGTGACCAGAGTGGAAGTGGCCAGCTTGATGTCATGCATGTCGGGCACCTGTGGTGGCCCAAGCGTTCTGCCAGCAAAAATAGGCTCCGAGGCTTTGGGCTGTGATGGCCTCCTGCAACCCTCTGCCAGTGAAAACAGAGCCCGGGAGGGCCACAGACAGCCCTCCTGAGCTCCATTTTCACTGGCAGAGGCATTGCGGCTGGTCCTTCACTGTTTGCAGGGCTTCCCCGCAGACCTCATCTCAACACCCCGCAGACCAGCTCCAGCTCCACCTCCACGGCCCTTGAGTTTGACACTCTTGTTGTAGAGCATCTAGCCGCCCGTGAGGATCCTAGGATCTGGATATGTTTAGCAAACAGAAAAGATAACTGAGAGGAAGTATAACTGCAAATAAATTGTCACACACTACAGGAAATGGACTAATTCTCTCTTGGCCCAGAGGCATGGCCAGCAGCAACAGAGAATTCAGATAAGACATCAGGAGAAATGCCATAACTCTAAGATCTGTCAGCCAGTAGAAAAGAGCTTCCACATGAAGTAATAAATTGTTTTGCTAGAGGACTTCAAACAGAGGCTGGATGACCTTCTGTTAGAAATGCTATAATAAAATATTTTGCATTGAGCAGTTCTAGCGAGATTATGTCTGAGGTGCTTCTAATTGTATCAAAATTCTAATTGCAACAAAAACGATTAGGGGACCGGAGGCTAAAACAAATGAAAAACGGTTTCAGGAATTAGGTTTATCTAGTTTAATGAAAATAAGAACTAGGGGTGACATGTTAGCAGTATTCCAATATCTAAGGGGCTGCCACAAAGAAGAGGGGGGTCAACTGATTCTCCAAAGTATTTGAAGGCAGGACAAGAAGCAAGGGATGGAAACCAATCAAAGAGAGAACCAGCCTAGATCTAAAGAGAAATTTCCAGACAGTTAGAACAATTAAACAGTGGAATGACTTGCCTCCAAAAGTTGTGGATGATCCAAACCTGGAGATTTTTAAGACGACATTCAGACAACCATTTGTCTGAAACAGTATAGTTTCCTTCTTGAGCAGGGAGTTGGACTAGATGACTTCAAAGCTCCCATCTAACTCTATTTTGTTGTTTTTCTTAACTGGACATTTCCTGGAAAGGTTTAGCATTAGATCCAATCAACTGTAGTATTAATCATAGGTTATATCCTTGAACTCTGTCTTTTAATTAGTTTTTTTTTTTTCAAGGAGGTTAGAATTAGGGTTTGGATGACATCAAAAGATGCTCCCAGCAACATCACAAATATTGCCTTATGACATCAAAAGAATCTGGCTCAGTCCTTGAATTTCAGGCTCCTCCATGCTGCCTTTTAGAAATCGGCAATGCTGACAAATACACATTACCCAAATGAGGACCAATATATGAAGCTTAGCTGCTCTTTGAATAGGAGAAAAATAAAAACAGAATAATGTTGAAGAAGCAAGGTGTATGTGTGTGTTTGTGTATGTGCGCACGCATGTATCCATGCATACAATAGAAGTTCTCAGGTGTCTTTAGGAATTGCTCAAGAGTGATATGAAGAAGTAGGCAAACATCTAGAAAGAGTGCAGAGAAGAATAACAAAGATGATTAGGAATCTGGAGGCTAAAACATATCATGAATAGTTACAGGAATTGGATATGTGTAGTTTAATGAAAAGAAGGAGTAGGAGAGACATGATAGCAGTGCTCCAATATCTCAGGGGCTGCCACAAAGAAGAGGGAGTCAAGCTATTCTCCAAAGCACCTGAGGGCAGGACAAAAAGCAACGGGTGGAAGCTAATCAAGGAGAGAAGCAACCTAGAACTAAGGAGAAATTTCCTGATATTTAGAACAATCAGTGGAACAACTTGCCTCCAGAGGTTGTGAATGCTCCAATACTGGAATTTTTAAAAAAGATGTTGGACAGCCATTTGTCTGAAATGGTGTAGGGTTTCCTGCCTGGGCAGGAGGTTGGACTAGAAGACCTCTAAGGTCCCTTCCAACTCTGTTATTCTAAATGCTATTCTAAATGAGAGCCTATCCATTATAAATGAATTCCCCTCTGATTTTTTGAGGGGATATTCTCCTCCTGCATTATATAATATGCCTGAAAATATGTGGCAAAATATGAAATGAGTGGGCAACCTGGTACATAAATTTTAATCTTCTGTCATGCAAATGACTATCTTCTGATAGTCAAGAATCAGTGATTTGGCTGATTTGGCTGATAGATATACAAAATGAAGGGGGACATTTTAAAGTCTTAAAATGTTAATTTCCATAGAGCCAGTGGAGTATAATGATGAAGGTGCTGGCCTAGAAACCAGGAGAAGGTGAGTTCTAGTCCCGCCTTAGGCATGAAAACCAGCTGGTTGACTTTGGGCCAGTCCATCTCTCTTTGTCCAACTCATCTTCCGGATGTTTTTGGATTTTGTTGTTGTTGTGGGGAAAATAGGAAAAGTAGGAGTATTGGGTATATTTGTCACTTTGACTTATATATAAAAAAGTGAAATAAAAGGATCCTCCTCTTCCTCCTCCTCCTCCTTCTTCTTTCCATGCAGTAGATAAAATGACTAAGGAAGAAAACAACAATGCCAACTTAAGCTGCCTTTAGCATTTTGTACTTATAGGGGGCATATCTTTAGAACATCATTTGCATGATAATTTTTTGAGTTATGTGTGTACCTCTGTGTATCTGTATATTTATTGCTATATCTCCACATATGACGAAGTTGTTCTCCTGCAAAAATTTAGACTGCTGTGGCTGCTGCTGATAGAGATAGACCCCGTATGGAACAGGATAAAGTCCTGTGGCCCTATTTCTTCCACATGTCTTTCCCAGTGGGCAACAGCTGTTTCCAAACACAGTTCAAAGTGGAACAGATTGCTTTGTTATTTCTCCCCCGTTTTTCTTTCAGCGGCTGCATGAGTTGGCTTGTAAGATAAATCAAAAGCCTTGCTTTTTTTAAAAAATGGTATCTTTAATGCACCTTGGAAAAATGACACGATTTAAAGAATCTTCAGAATTTGAATCAGCAGCTAAGAATCTCACAAATAAATCCAGATTGTTTCTGGCGGCCTTTCCCAACTTGGCCTTCCCAGTTGTATTGGGAGCGCTCCCAGGAATTTTAAAGCTCCTGGGTTAAGCCTTGGAATTTGGGAGTTGTTGCCCAAATGAATGTGGAGAATACCATGGTTGTGTTACGGAGTATTTGGTTATGAAGTGTGGCTTTCACTGATCTAGAAGAAGAGGGCTATCTGTTCCAAGGGAATTACAGCTACAGATCTGCCAAAACGTTGGGCAAAGTATATGAGGGAAACCAGATCTGCTTAACAGCCACCCAATTACTTAGTAACCTCTCAGTAGTGGGATTCAATTTTTTTTACTACCAGTTCTGTGGGTGTGGCTTGGTGGGCATAGCATGGCTGGGTGGGTGTGGCAGGGGAAGGAATCCACATTCTCTCCCACCCTACTAACCTGCTTTTCAGGTTTGTTCTCCTGTGCAGGCCAACAAAAGAAGACCCAACTGATCAGCTGCGACTCAGGAGGCAGAGAATAAATGAGGGTGAGGCCAGTCAGAGATTCCAAACTACTCAAAATTTCCGCTACCGGTTCTCCAAACTACTTAAAATTTCTGCTACTGGTTCTCCAGAACTGGTCAGAACCTGCTGAGTACCACCTCTGTAACTGCTGTGATTCACTTAACAATAATGCCCCCCCCCCCAAAAGATTATAAAATTGGACATGACTCATTTAACAACCAACTTGCTTAGCAATGGAAATTCTGGTCCCAGTTGTAGTCATAAGTCGAGGATTACCTCTAATCCCCTCTGCAAAGTAACCATTGAGTAAAACTGGTTGCTGAGATTTTTTTTTGGGGGGGGGTAGGTTAAATCCCTGAGTTAAAGTAAACATTTGCCTGTTTCATCACTATTGGGTAACAGTCATTGTTCGAGGGCTTTTGAAATGTTGACTTCGGGATCCAACTTGCATTTCAAGGTACAAGACACACTTCTTGAGAATGAGTTTGGTGGAAAATGTCGAGCTACGTGCACTTTCATATCCACAGCGGTATTACGAGAGTGATCCCTGCCTTTTGTTTTTTTGCAGAAAGGGAGACGGAAGTCAAGGGCCAGTTGCTTGACTTGAGAATTGTTTTCTTTCTGGGGCTGTGGAGCAAGTTCAGGCAGACTTATTTGCAAACGCTAGAAAAGTACGCAGCAAGATAATACTGCAGATAAGGCCACAGATGTTCTTTGGGATCTGGGTTATGAAATCCTTTGGTAAGGAGCTTCCTCTCCTGTTCTCGATAAAAGGAAAAGTCAAACTTAAAAGCTTGTGTGAAAGTGAGATGTGGGAGTCTCTGCACCCTTGATTTTGTGGAGAATGGTCCTCTTGAATGCCCAGATCCTTGTACAGAAAAAGAGCTTCAAATAATTAGAACTGCAGAAAAAACAATTGCTACCAACCTGCCTTCCATTGAGGGCCTGTATACTGCACAAGTCAAAAAGGGGGCTATGAAAATATCTACAGACCCCTCACATCCCAGACATAAACTGTTTCAACTTCCACCTGCAAAACGAGGCTATAAGGCACTGCACATCAGAACAACAAGACACAAGGACAGTTCCCCCCCCCCCCCCCCCCCCCGCTATCAATCTGCTAAAAAGTAATTCCCACAACACTGTCAAACTACTTGGTAAGACTGTATTATTATTATTAGTCTCATCCTTCCTATTACCTATCTCTTCCCACTATGACTATAACAGTGGTGCTTGTATCTTTACAATTTATATTGTTTTATTTGTTCCCTAGTATGATTTGATTGCTTATTAGTAACCTATGACTATCACTAAGTGTTGTCTTATGATTCTTGATGAATGTATTTTTTTTTCTTTCTGTACACTGAGAGCATATGCATCAAAGACAAATTCCTTGTGTGTCCAATCACCCTTGGCCAATAAAAAATTCAATTCAATTCTATGCTATGCTATGCTATGCTATTCTATATTCTATTCTATTCCATTCTCTATTCTATTCTATTCTATTCTATTCTATTCCATTCCATTCCATTCCATTCTCTCTTCTCTTCTCTTCTCTTCTCTTCTCTTCTCTTCTCTTCTCTTCTCTTCTCTTCTCTTCTCTTCTCTTCTCTTCTCTTCTCTTCTCTTCTCTTCCATTCTATTCCATTCCACTCCACCCCACCCTATTCTAATTCTATCCTATTTTATATGCCTGTGTGTTACCTGTGTATAGTTGCAATAAACATTAAACACCCCCAAAGCCTATTTTAAGCTTCATTCCCCCCTTCCACTTTGAAGAAAAAATCCCTCACATGCCTGCCAACCAGCCAGCCAAAAGTACAGGGACACTGATGAGGCAGGAATGTGGACATCTGATTCCTGTTAGCTCTGTTCCCCACACGTTGCTGCGCTGTGCATATTTTCGAAACTGGCCCTCACTTCCCCATTCCTCCCCCCACCCCACTCTTCAGCACAGTTTACTTCCATCAATGTGAAATTTCACAGCCTGCTCTTATTCTGTAGCCATTGCTTTATACAGTTAGGAGTAAAAGTTATCCTCCTTGTCCATAAAGGAGGAGAAGAAAGTACTTGGGAGAAGTTGATTGTCCGGGATATAATTGTGGAATGTTTTCAGTCTTATCCAGAAAGGTCTGGGGAACTTTACTTGAATGTATAAGGCCGCAGGGATGTCTCTCCTATCAGAATTGATTATCAATAAATAATAAATAGAACCAGAGTGTATTTTTCCATTCTGATTAGGTTCAAACATTTTGTCTTTTTGTCTAAATTTTCTAGCTGATTTGAGGTGACTTGGAAAAGTAAAAGAGAATGTTTTTGTTACTAAGAATGGTGGAGTCCTTGGTATATTGTGAGTTTTCTTGCAAACGTTTATTTACCTGACTAGATAATATCATCAATGCTAGTGAGGCTACCAAACCAGTGCTAGTGATTTGGAAAAGCTAAGCAGGATTCGATCTATTTATCAGTTAGAAGGGGGGCCACTAGCAAATGCACAGTTGCAGGCTAACCTATAGAGAAAGTCAAAGTTCTTTATAGACTGCCAAGAAAAGTACATAGATAATCAACCTTGACTGGAAAAAAATGTTGCCCTGAATACTTGGAATTACTAGCATTCTTCAAACAGTGATGGACAATGGAAGATTTGTAATGCCTGGTTTGTAATATTTTATTATTGTCAGAGTATTGTACATGAATATAATTTAAGGATGCCTCTTTCAAAATAATTCAACAGTGCAGTTAATAATAGACTGAAAGGCCGAAAGGCTGAGCAGCCATTTGAAGCATAAGTATCATTTGCAGTCTCAAGTAATTCTGAAAATGAGTGTATTAATATTTCCTTTACCTGGCTTGATCATAAAGAAACTAGGGATTGGGGAGAAAGCAGCAGGAGTGATTTTAAAAGAAATAGAGATGATTTTCTGAGTTAGAAAGTCCCTGTTGATTTTATCATCTCTGTATTTCCTGGATGTAACATCTTCCCTGCTTGCATATAAAGTTGGCTTGGGATGCATTCTGGAAAAAAAAAATGGAAGTGAACTTGTCAGTTCTGTCTTTGACAAAGTAAGTTTGTTTCTAACTTTTCCAAAGATGAGAAAGGACAGTCAGAGGAAGCTGAGAAAATAATCAGTCTCTTTGGGAATTGGGGAAGCTTTACAATACAAGTGGTGGTGTCAATACAGAGATCCCTTCAGAGTGGAGAAGGCATGTGAAAAAGCTATTAGAGAAGGAAAGCAGAAATGTTTTGCAGCCTGGGGTTGCATTACTTTTTTAAAAAACAAATGTTTGGAGTGGCGGAGGTTCTTGGAGAATGATAACAAGGGATCTATTTCACTTTGCAAAGAAACAATAGAAAATTGCCTTGCTTTCCAGCAGTTGGCAAACAAAGATGACCATGATAATGTGACAGGGTACAGCTCAACCTAAGCAGGAGTCAGGAAACCACTGAAAAAGTGATGCAAGTCACTTGCCGCTACCTTATCAATTTGAGGCAATGATGCTTAGTTTGTTCCATCTGATCAAAGATAGTAGTCATTGTTCTTTAGATGACCATCTCTAGCAAGTACATAAAAGAGCATGTGAGTGTGTGTCACTCATTGCTAAATGGAAGTGTGTGTGTGTGTGTGAGAGAGAGAGAGAGAGAGGGAGGGAGGGAGAGAGAGAGATAAAATGGCAACCTTGCAATTTTACAACAGCATCAGGAAATGTATTATTTTGATTTTTAATCAGTATTCCCCCCCCCAAAAAATGCAATAGTGTGTATTTGAATCTATTTTGATAATGTTAGGAGGAAACTCCCCTCAGTCACATGTTCTGTAGATAACAGTATGTTAAGTGAGGAATTCCTGGAATTTCACCCAGGATGGTCATCTAGGAGATGAGCGCTCTATGACATCACAGACAGACAAATGCTAACTGAATTATTATACTGGTCAAGGTTTGTGCAATGCATTCTCAGTTTGCATTTATTCATTATAACTGATAAGTATATGAAATTGTACAGTTTCTACAGGAATTGATACATCTGATTTTGGAAACCGTTCCATTCATCAACCTTGCTCATTTGTCCTCTTGATGTCATTGAAATTGTTCTAAGCATGGCTAAATCCAAGTACGCATCACGATTTTTACCCTTACTCAGTTCCTCAAAAGCAGCTTGAAAAAGCATCCCGTGTCTATCTTCACTTTGGTTGGCTGAGAAATGCTGAGGAGTGGGATGCACTGCTTTAAGTTGAGCCCAAACCCTCTTACTGCCAGTCCAGACAGGAAATCTTTGTATGGCCTCAAGGTGGTCATTTTCACTCTGTTTGCCTGGAATATTCAGAGACAGCATGCTGATGTATTTAATAAGATTTACTGGGATGGCTGAAATTCAGGAGCTTAGAAGGAAAGAGGAGGGATTCCCTGTAGTTGGGAATAGTCCACCACCAAGCTCCAGAGAATTCCAGCATTTCCGGGTAAACTTCCAGCTGGAAATATTGTAGTGGTTCTTGAACCCAAAATGAGACGGAAGTAATACAGTTCAGCTGCTTATGACAGAGGAAGTGGGGGAATACGAAGGCATGGATCCAATCTGGGAGTAGCTCCAAATACCTAAAATGGAAGTGCCATAAGGCTGGACCTGGAACATTTCATTTGGAACTTATGATTCCACATGAATCTACTGTCCATTATGTTACTTGATTCAGTTTTCTGTGAGTAATTACGCAGTAGGCAAGGGAAGAAGAATGGCAGAGTTGTTCAGCTTCAGATATACATTTGATCTGTGTATGGGGAGGGAAGGGGAATTCTTGCCATATGGCATATGCAAACCAGCCAAATCTCAAACATATTATAGAGGGACGGAATGAATGAAACTATGATTGATTGCATATTGAATAAATTACTTGCTTCCACTTTGGAATGCTACCAGAAAGTCTTTTTAATTTTTATGCTAGAGGCAATTTCAACATGATTTGGGTAGCTGAAGGGGCTATTTATTTATGCATTGTTCTCGTTATGAGCTTTCTTGGCTAGGCTTCACTCAGAGAATCATGAAAGAGTTTGTGTATAAAATGACTTGAAACGCAGTAGGTAAAATGCATGCTCTGGGTAATAAAGTATATTTTCAGCTTTGTCCTCATTTTATACACATACTGCATAAAAGGCATACTCTGCTTTTTATGCAGATTAGAATTGTGATGCTCAGTTTTAACAGATTGTCAAAAATAAAGAATGCCATTGGATGAATGACTTGCCAGTAGTTCAGTTGAAGATACTGACTTTCTAGTTTTGTTCTTCATCAAGATATGTGTATCTCTGCATGCATAAGCCTTGGAGTGTGGGAAATCTATACAACTCTGGCTAATGTTCCATTACAATTCCTAGCACACACACCCATCATTATTTTTGATGCTTGAGTCTATTGGAGGTTGAAATTCAACAAATACTTGGATGGACTATGTTTGCTTCCTTGGATATGGTTCCTAGACTGCTCTTAGAGTGCTCCATCATAGCCAAGCATAGTCATTGGGAACAAGTAAAGTAAGAAATGATAACATTGGAAAGTTGTATATGGATCTTTGTATCCAAACCTTGCTCAAGGCAGAAATTCAAAGGAAAGCATGTTGGAAGATGTTTTTCCAGTTTGAATACATTCTTTGAAATGAAGTCTGTTCCCTATCTAAGGACGTCCCTATCTCTTTTGTAAAACCAAACCAAAAGAAAAGAAAAGAAACTCATGTTTATAAATTTCTGTAGCTCTGGTGTTCTATTTCTACGTTTTGGTTTATTAGGTTATTGCCTTTATTTTGAGTATGAGATGCTGTTCTGAGTCCTGTAAGTCAAAGATGACTCTGAAACTTTGTGCGCACAAATCATAGGTTCTCCTATGTTCCTTTTCCTGAGCTGGAGAAGATGCAGATGTTTTCACATGCTCCTTAGTTCTGTGCATCAGAGCAGTCCATAGCATGAATAGGAACAGGAGCATTATTTATCGGCCAAGTGTGATTGGACACACAAGGAATTTGTCTTCAGTATATAAGATCTCAGTGTACATACAAACAGCATAGTGATCAGTCATAGATCATGAATCATAAGATACAATCATAAATCATAACATGCAAACAACAAATCATAATACAAAATTTTACAAAGTAATACAAAGTTTGTATTACTCACGAATCATACTCAATATGTTTACTGAGAATATGTGTCACACCAAGACACACTAATCCTTTGTCCTGGGTTTTCAAACTTGACATCTTTAAGATGTGTGGACTTTAACTCCCAAAATTTTCCCAGCCAGCCACAGGTAGGATTCTACTGGTTCAACCTGGTTCTATAGAACTGGTAGCTCCGAAGAGCAGTTGACACCAAACCAGTTCTCTCCGAAGATATTCTTTTCTTCAGTTGGGCCCACCGTCTGCCCAGGCTTTACGCTGTCCTTTATTCTTACCCGAGTTGCTTTGCGTGGCACAGCTGAGTGCCGCATCAGTAGGAGATGGTGATTGCTTGCAGGAAAAGTTGTATTACAAGTATTGCGCATGTGGGCAAAGCGCACGTTCACCAAACTTGTTGTTATGCAGGTAGGATCCCACCCCTGCAGCCAGCACATTAAGGACAGGAGCCTAATCTGAATTCTTTGATCAGAATGAGAAACATACAAAGGTTATTCATTCCTTCATTTAGAATTTATTTGCTACCTATCTTGCATCCAACAGCTCTGGGCAACATAAAACATCCCTTTTTGTTTCAGAATTCCAATATCTGTTGTAGGTGTATAGTATCTATCATGATGTATCTTTCATTTCATGTAAAAGCATAAAAACATGAAACCACCAGGTCACTAAAGCCCATCCCGTTCAGCTTTCTATTACCACTAGCAACAGCAACAGAGTGTGAAGGGAGAAAAACTGAGTTCACTTGGCATGTTTGTCAAACGAGCAGAATTTTCTGGCTTCACATAGAATTATAAACCATAATGTTTATGGCACAGACAACAGTTTTTAAACCACAGTATCTGGTTTTATATGGCATGCAATGCCAAAACCGAAGAAATCACATTTTGCAATCCTAGCATGTGGAGTATGAATATAATAATGTTATCACAGTAAAAAGCCACTGGTAAATTAAGCTTACCACAAATTCTAATTCCTTTATGAATAGTAGTATCAATAATTGACCAGTTTCTCTGATTTAAATAAAAGTTGATAGTCCAGGTTTTAGAACAGTGTTGCATTTCCATAGAAGTTAAAACTGTATGATTTTCTAAAACCATTTAGTGTCATGAATCATAAATCAGCTAAATGAAAAGGACTAGGGGGTGGCATGATAGCATTCTTCCAATATTTGAGGAGCTCTCACAGAGAAGAGTGGGTTAACCGATTCTTCAAAGCACCCAAGGACAGGACAACAAATAATTAGATGGATAAGAAATAATTAGATGGAAACGTATCAAGAAAAGATTGGACTGGTTGTCACCAGTGGTGGGATTCTACCAATTCGGCCAGGTTCGGGTGAACCAGTAGTAAAAATGCTACCATTCGACTGAACTGGTAGTAAAAAAAACAGCTACCGGTTCAGCCAAACTGGTATTTTTTTCTCTTCC
Organism: Laticauda colubrina; assembly: GCA_015471245.1. NCBI lineage: Eukaryota > Metazoa > Chordata > Lepidosauria > Squamata > Elapidae > Laticauda > Laticauda colubrina. Next base: position 14,610,536 of record BLBF01000055.1, on the reverse strand, counting down.
CAACGATCATCTGTTCCGACAATCAGCTGTGCCAGGACCCCTCTCGCTGTCTTACTGCTTCGCCCAGGAGACTTCCCTGAGGCCTTGGAGGCAAAAAGGGGAGAGTGTGGGTGTGTGCTGTGTGCCCCTCCCCATGCTCCATTTCTTTTGCCTTCCTGGGACTCAGGGAAGCGTCCTGGGAGCAAAAATGTCCCCCCAGGAGGCTTCCTTGAGGCCCACCCCTGGTTGTCATCTTTAAAGCCCTTCATGGCTTGGGACTGCGTTATCTGAGGGACCGCCTCTCGCTGATCACATCTATCCAACTCACTAGAGTGGGGAGGCAAGGAATGTTGTGGGTCCCGTCCCCGAAGGAGATATATCTGGTGGGATCCAGAAGAAGGGCCTTCTCCGTGGTGTCTGCCTCCCTCTGGAACATCATCCCTCTAGAAATTAGCCTGGCCCCCATTCTAACATACTTTCAGAAGGAAGGCCCTGAAGACGTGGTTCTTCCAATGGGCTAGGGAACCCAGAGTGGAGCCCATTAAATGGTTGTTACGTATGTGTTGCTGGGGGTGGGATGGGATTATTATTTTATTTTTAAAAATTTCTTTTATATTGTGTTTTTATATCCTGTAAGGCACTTTGAGTCGCCATCTGCAAGGAGGTGGTAATATAAATTTTCTAAATAACTAAATAATATAAATTTTCTATTTATAATAAAATAAATAGAACTAAGGAGAAATTTCTGTATTCTCTAAGTGGGTGTAGATGAAAACCCAGGAGACAGAATATTGAGTGTCAGCTGAGTAATCAACTTGGGGCTTTGTAGGTATGCAGGAGAACTTGACTCTCTTGGAAAATATTTGAACATTTGAGATACAGGATACCCATCAGGGATGGGATTCAAAATTTTTAACAACCGGTTCTGTGGGCTTGGCTTAGGTGGTGGGTGGCTTGGTAGTCATGTGACTGGGTGGACATGGCTTGGTGGTCATGTTATTGGCTGGGTGTGGCCAACCTAATATCACTCACATCAAGGCACGCATCTCCTCACCTGGCCTCTCATGACTCTGGGGATGCTGCAACAGTCGTAAGTGTGAAAAATAGTCATAAGTCACTTTTTTCAGTGCCATTGTAACTTTGAATGGTCGCTCTACACAAGCAAAGTACCAGCAAAGGAGGGGAAAAAAACTCCAGAGAAGTTCCTTAGACAGGAAGTCTAGTCCTGCCAAGAATGTAATAAGGGTTAATGGAGAGGCAGTTTCTGTAAGCAACACCAGAATGTTTTCTTCCTGCCTTCCGTACAGGATTAGGCCCGTAAATTCTTCTAACAACCGGTTCTCCGGACTGCTTAGAATGTTAACAACCGTTTCTAGCAAATAGGTGCAAACTGGTAGAATCCCATCCCTGGATACTATAATTGCTTTCTGATTAAATGGTTATGTTTACTCCCATCTCCTTGAACAGTAAGAAACACAATGCTTACTTATGTTTAGTTTGTTTTGCAAGGATTCCACAAGAGATGTATTAGTATTTTGTACTTTTTTTTCCTTTACAAATTACAGTTGAGCATAATAGATAAATTATTATAATAATTTATAATAGACAAACAATAGCTGAGCATCATAGAGAAACTATTATGCTCAACTGTAATTTGCAAAGAAAAAATTGTAAAGAACAAAAACGACAAAATACTAATACATCTCTAGTGGAATCCTTGCAAAACAAACTAAACTTATCTAAATATTGTGTTTCTTACTGTTCAGGGAGGTGGGGATAAACATAAACATTTAAACAGAAGCAATTATCGTATCCTGTATTATTCATTTCTATTCATCTCAAGTGAGATATGAGAAGCAGTAGTTGAATGTGTGAGGTAGTCTCTATCTGGGGTTCCTAGCTTGCTGTGAGTAGCATGAGGATGTTTGGGACAAAACTACACCGTAGTTGAGATTATTGTCTATAAATTGTTAAACTCATTTGCCACCCATCTTGCCATGGACTATTCATAAATAATATATATTCTGTACAAATATGTATGTGTACATGCACGCAGAGCAATTTTTCAGCTGTAAATACCCTTTTGTCTGTCTTGAACATGCTATAAAGGGTGAGTTCGGGGGTGGGCTTCAAACATTTTAGCAACAGGTTCTCTGCCTGGTTGCTGGGTAGGCATGGCCATGGTGGGTGTGGCCTAGTTGTCCTCCTGCACCATGGTTTGGGGAGGGTGTTTTTGCCCTCCTTGGGCTCTGGAGGCTTACCTTGAGCCTCTGGGAGGGCAAAAATGGCCTCCTGAGGCTCCTAAGGCTCTCTGGAAGCTGGAAACAGGCCCATTTCTCAACCTTCCTGAGCTTCCACATGTGCCCTGCACTTACCTGCATCCAAAACAAGCCGCATAGGGATTCCTGGGAGGAGTGGGGTGGGGTGGGATTTGGGGGTTCTCCAAACTGCACAGAATCTTCTCCAGGGATTCTCCCAAATCCCTGCGAACCCCCATCAGCCCACCCTGGGTGAGTCTGAAAGAAAGTAAAATTATTGAAATTGTCAGAATGATTCAGATGTTGTAGTTTTCCAGTGTTTGGGCACCATGTTGTTATTCAGAGAATCATAGAATAAATGACTTGGAATGGGCCACGGAAGCCACCATCCTACTGCCTACTCAGTGTGGGAGTCCAAATTCAAGGTCAGTGTTGCAATCCACATTTTTCCAATGGGGGATTTGAGGCAGAAAGGAAACAACTTGCATGTGGTTATTAAGGAAACACATAGCTGAATGAAAGTCTGCTTTGTACCTTGTGGCAAGATATTGGACAGGAACAGCTTATTTGAACAGCCACATTCCCTGTCAGAGAGAGGAAGAGGTGTTTTTATTTATTTAATGAGACAGAAACAAAGAAAAACTACACCAGCAAAAACAAATAAAAGGCAACAAAAAGAGCAACATGACAGCAAAAATTATATGCATTAAGACTTTCATGAATGAAATTGTTACCGAACAGTTCAAAGGCTGGCTATATTTCATTGTAATCATACCTATGCAACCTGCGTTTGTATGCAAACCATTATAAATCACAAGTGACATCAGGCCTTCAAGACGCTGAATAATTGGAGCCATAAAATTATCTTTCCAAAGTTGAAGAATTAACCTCTTCGCACTAAAGATTAATCCAGATAAATGGGATGGAAAGAGAGGTGGAAGCAAGCTGATAGAAGAACAAATGAATACAATCCTTAATTCGTAAGTGCTTAGATGTAAAATTAGGGAAGAATGCTCTTTAAATTATTTGCAATTATGATTACAAATTGCAAAGCAACAATAAAAGCCTGGTAAGCATGCTGTAAATATTTGCAGCTGAATATTTTACAGGCCATAACAAGAACATAAGATAAGCCAGTGTGTTCTGTTTCTAGAGCTGTTTTCCCAGTATTGGAAGCAGAGATTAAACCAGGAAAGAAGTTTGATCTGAAGCCGAAGAGAGAAAAAGTTTGTTTAATATGGAATGAATGAAAATGCTTTGTGGGGAAGAACCCTTCTTATTTTCAATATTGAAGGAAAAAAGGAAAATGAATTTGGACCTTTTATATAAGTATTTTCCATTACTTTTAATCTCATTTTTTTTTCTGTGAAAAGAGGGAAACTCCATTGAAGAAGATTGGAGAAAGATGAAGACTCTTAGGCAATCAGATTAGGAATGTTTGTGTCCTGATTCTTAAAAACTTTGCAAGAGCTTGGTCCTTTGGTGGCCAGATATATTGGCAGGTGGGCCACAAATTAAGTATGGGAAGTTGTCATGCTCTAGAATAATGTTTTCAACCTCAGATGTGTTGATTTCTATTCCCTTATAGCAATAGCAATAGCACTTACAGTCCTCTCTGCTGCTTTACAGTGCTTTACAGTCCTCTCTAAGCAGTTTACAGAGTCAGCATATTGCCCCCAACAATCTGGGTCCTCATTTTATCCACCTTGTAAGGATGGAAGGCAACCTTGAACCTGGTAAGTTTTGAACTGCCAAATTGCAGGCAGCTGGCAGGCAGCAGAACTAGCCTGCAGTACTGCACTCTAACCACTGTGCCACTGAGGCTCATATAATTCTCCAGCCAGCATACTAAGCTGGAGAATACTGGGGGTTCAAGATTACACATCTTAAAAGTTGTAAGGGCTGGGAAACACTGTATTAGAACAAGCAAGCAGCCTTTGTGTGCTTTATTTATTCCCTTTTCTGCTGAAGTTGTGAGAGGAGGCACATATGACCTGCATATACGACCCTAACACAGCCTGTCCATCATGATAATTAGTCAAAATGGTCACGATCCACATCACAGACCCATTTTTATCCTTTTTATCGTGGTCGTTAAGCCGATGCCATAGACATACAGTGATTGCTATGGTTGTTAAGTATGTCAGAGTTCCAAGTGATAGATCCCTATCAAGCAAAACTCCAAATAAACAAATAAAGCAAGTAGATTCCTCAAAGAATAGCTTTATTGGAAATATATTGGCACAGATCTGGTAAAAACTGACTGAAAACTTCCATAGTTTTCACCTAACTAAAAGCAAAAGTTTTCCTACTTTCTCAAAACAATCAGTCGCATGGTCCAATCACGGTGAGGCCTGGCGACCAGGTAACATCACTCTTCCTTTCTTCTAACCAGGTGTGAGGATAAACTTGGTTCCAAGAGAAAGTATTTTGTTTTGGCTACAAAAATTATGTGAATTCAGGCAGTAAAGATGCTACTTCTTGCTTTCCAAAATTTCTCAGTGTTGTGGATTTGCAATGATTGTGCTAGTTGCATGTAGGCATTTTTTTTTTTGTAATTTAGTAGACCAACACCTCTATAGGATTTGCTCAGTGATCTTGGTTATTCTAGTTGATTGATATTTCTGTTTCTCTGACTGTGTGTTTTTTATTCAGACAAAATCCTTGTAAATCTGGGAAGCTGTAACAATCCCTGTTGCTATGGAAAGTTTAAAGTGACCTAAAGCCCAGTTTAATGTGAAAGTAAAAGCTTCTGTCCTATCTCTGGCATGTTAAAGAAAGTTTTGCCCAACAACTCAGTTAGAATTTACATAGTTTAGGTCAGGTGTCAGTAACCCGTGGCTCTGGAGCCACATGTGGCTCTTTGGGCCCTCTGCTGTGGTTCTCTGTTGGGTGATCCCACCATTGGCTGGCCCTGCCAGTTGCCCTCCCCTCCCAGTGACTCTTCACCTGGTCTGAGGAGGGAAAATACAAAAAACAGGAATGAGAGGGAGGGAGGGAGAAGAAGAGAGAGAGAGAGAGAGGAGAGAAAGAAAGAGAGAGACCCATTTCCAACAGAAAACATTGGGAGCCACAAAACCTGGGTAGGTGTGGTGGGGTCATGTGACTGGGTGGGAGTGATGTTGAGCTGGCCACACCCACCCAGGTTTTGAGGCTCCTGGTGTTTTCTGTGGGAAATGGGTCCAAATGGCTCTTTGTGTGTTTAAGTTTGCAGACCCCTAATTTAGGTACTCATTAAACCACGGTTCAGAAATTCAGATCTTCTGAGAAAGTATGTGCTTTCATTTTCCTCTCCCTTTTTAAGATAACCTTAGCAACCTGATGTTGTCCAGAAGTGTTTGCCTGCAGCTCCTTTCCTCCTTTTCAGATAGCACTGGATATGATGTATGGAAGCTCACTGCATCTCCAGATTCAGAAAAGCCATTCTAAAGCGCTGTTCCCAACACAACAAAAAGTTGTCAGAAAACATATGTAGGCACTTTGGGAATACAGAAGAACTTGAAACTTTGGACACACAAAGAAGGAGACAAATCCCTTGTGTTTCTAACCATACTAGAGACAAATAAAGTATTCTACTCTATTCTATTCTCTTTGTAGCACCATGTCTTTGTGGTGTCTTGGCTTCACACTTTAATTCTTAGTTGCCAGCAGAAACAAACCTTAATTATACCTTCCCCTCTTGCTAGGGGCTTTTTCCATTTAATCAAAGAATGCAGAAACATTTTTTACGGTTACCTTGTAAAAATATGTTACATTTTGATGGTGCTGAACAAATTTAGTTTGCTCAGAGTATAATGTAGAGCATTTCAGCAAATATATTCATGCTCTTGTAATCACCTTAGGTATTATAGTGGCATTCTCTGTTCTGCAGATTATCCTATCAAAGAAATGATGATGATGAGGAAGAAGCTGCCCGAGAGCGACGCAGGCGGGCCCGTCAAGAAAGACTGCGGCAAAAAGAAGAGGATGACTTAGGGCAAGGAATCGAGAAACCTGAAATGAATGCCCAAAATAAGTAAGATTCTGTTACATGAATAGTTTTGGTGGATTTTCATTCTAGATCATGCCTGCTTTGCAGTGGGATTTAATCAGGGAAGAGGAGCTGAACAATTTAGTTGTTCCTGTCCTTCAATACACTGTTCTATATTATCTATCCTCTAAAGTGGAAGGAAGTTCTTGGTGCAGTTTTACAGACTCACTTTTCTGGTTAGGAGATAATATATTTCTTCTCTGTCTCCATCTCTATATACCTACCTACCTACTTCCTATCTGTCTGTCTGTCTCTCTGTCTCTGTCTCTCTCCTCTATCTATCTATCTATCCAGGGGTAGGATTCAGCCAGTTTGGACTGGTTTGAGTGAACCGGATGTTAAATTTACATCTGGTTAACTGAACTGGTTGTTGAACTGACCGGCTGGCCCCGCCCACCTCTCCCTCCCCTCCCAGAGGTCTCCATATGGCCCGTTTTGGATGCAGGTAAGTGCAGGGTCTATGCATAGTCTCTAGGAGGGCAAAGATCGGGCCTCTGGAACCTGGGGGAGGCCGTTTTTGCCCTCCCAGAGGCTCAAGGGAAGCCTCCAGACCCTGGGGAAGATGAAAAATGGCCCTCCTGGAAGTTCTGGTAGGCCACGCCCACCATGGCCATGCCCACCCAGCAACCGGGCAGCAAATTGGTTTGGAATCCCATCTATCTATCTATCTATCTATCTATCTATCTATCTATCTATCTATCTATCTATCCATCCATCCATCCATCCATCCATCCATCCATCCATCCATCCATCCATCCATCCATCCATTCATTTATTTCTATTATTACAGGGGCAATCTGGTTTCCCCATGTTCTAGGAAATTGATTCTATGATCACACTTTCAGAAGGTATCCTCCATTCAGTTTCATGTTTAGCTGAAGATAAGCAATTTAAAAATAAAAGCCTTAAAAACAGAACAGAACAGAAGGTGGTTTGTTTGTTTTTAAAAGAAGTCCCTTCTCATGTTCTACTCTTAGCGACTTGAATGAGTCCCAATATTTGGGAGGGTCCTGACTGGAAGCACAAATGAGTAGGGATTTTTTTGCATTTTCAAATTACAGGGCATTAAAAACAATGTGATATAAACTCCCATATGATACCCCTGGTGGATCTTTGACAGTCAAAATAAATAACCTGGGTTTACGTGTGTGAACTTGACAGGTTTGTGTCTTTATGTGTAATGGTTAGACTCAACTGTTAGCTGTCTAATTAAGATTGCTTCAAATCCCAATTCATCATGAAGTTCACTATCTCTTAGTTCAAAGGGCTCCAAACTTGGCATCTTTAAGACTTGTGGACTTCAATTTCCAGAATTCTTCAGCCAGCTATGCTGGCTGGAGAATTCTGAGAGTTGGAGTCCACAAGTCTTAAAGTTGCCAAGTTTGGAGACTTCTGTCTTAGTAAAACCTGTCTATGATGATAAAATGGGGAAGAAAGAAGGCAATTTAAACAATTCCCATTACACTTCTGACAAATTAATAAAAGTAAAACTCTACATCTCTTGTAGCATTGCAGAAGGAGAGTCCAAAAGTACTACAGTGACCACTGTTACGACTACTCAAGGTGATGGAGATGACGATGCTGTGTTCTTGGAGAGGATGGCGCGGAGAGAGGAAAGACGTCAAAAGCGTCTTCAAGAAGCATTGGAGCGCCAAAAGGAACTTGACCCGACCGTTACTGATGAGACCGTGTCCTTCACAAGCAGAAAAGTGGTGAATAACGTGGAGGAAAATGAGACCCCAGGAAGAGAAGAAAAGGTAGAAACCCACAGAAGACGCTATGAGGTGGAGGAAACAGAAACCATCACGAAATCATACCAGAGGAACAACTTGGAGCAGGATGAAGAACATGAAAAGAAAGATGAGGAAGACAAAGAAGATGTGGAAGACCAGAAACCAAAGCCACAAGCCCTAGAGGAGAATCAGGTAGAACTAACTGTAGAGAAGGAGAATGTAGACAATGAGGAGGAATCTGCAGTCTTGGAGGGAAAGCATCTTGAGGTAAATGCAGAGGAGAACAAATTAGACAATAATATCCATGTCCTTGCCAGTTCAAAGGAGGGCCTCAGCATAACAGTAGTCAGAGATGAAAATAAGGAGGAAAACAATGAGACAGAAATGAATCAGAAACAAACTGAGGAGAGGGAAAGGCTTGAGAGGGAGGAAAGGGAGAGAGCCAAAGCTGAGGAACAGAGGAAAGCAGAGGAAGAAAAAGAGAGATTGGAAGCTGAGAAAAGAGAAGCTGAGGAGAAAGCGAAGAGGGAAGCTGAGGAGAAAGCAAAAAGGGAAGCTGAGGAGAAAGCAAGGCTTGAGGCAGAAGAACGGGAGAGGGTGAAGGTAGAAGAACAGCAGAAGGCTGAGGAGGAGAGAAAGAGGATGGAGAAGGAAGAGGCAGAGAAGAAAAAAGCTGCCCAGGAGAAAGAGAGACGGGAGGCTGAGGAGAGGGAAAGGAGGAAGGCAGCCGAAGAGAAAAAAGCAGCCGAGGAACGAGAGAGGGCTAAGGAGAAGAAAAAGAGGGAGGCAGAGGAGAAGGCCAAAGCTGAGGCTAAGAGGGCAGCTGAGGAAAAGGCTAAGCTAGAAGAAGAGAGGTTAAAGGCCAAGCAAAAGGCCGAGGAGAAAAAGGTAGACCAACTGAAAGGCAAGAAGGGGGACGAGAAGAAAATAGAAGAGAAGCAGGTAAAAGAGAAGAAACTCCAAGAGGAGAAAATCACAGCAGCTTCCCTCAGGAAACAGGTAGAGTAAACATTTTGCACCCAACCACCTTTTTGCCTGTGTTTTGTAGAAAATGTAATGCATTTCACCAGGAAAAAAAAAAGAGTGAGAAACTAGAATTTGTTCAGTTATCTCCTTCCACTTTGGGCTACTAACTCTTGCCAATGTTTTATATCCTTTTGGATTTAAGCTTCTAGCTTCACTTCTTCATAGCATGATCAGTGCATGACAGTTGGTTAAACTGCTCTCTCTTCTAGTCGCTTGAATCTTCTGGAAATCTGTGCATGCTCAATCCTTCACAGCTTCTTTGTCTTCCCTATCTGTGGATGATGGTTGGACAAGGAAGGTAGCCAAAGACCTACACGAGATCCAGAAGCACAGCATGAGCCATGGATGAGCACCTGGGAAACCTGGGTGGTAGGAGTGTTGAATAAGCATCCACAAGTATTAGAAGCAAGCACAGCCAAGATTCTGCTGAGATCTGTGAGAACACAAGCACACCAGAGCAGAGGAGAGGGTGCCAATGCGCAAAGGAAAGTCACTGTGCCACCCAAGGGGAATGACATACACAGTAGCAGATGCGAGGTTGTATGAGCACAGCTTTGTAAAGCTATGGTGGTAGTAGCAGCTGTTAATAGGGCTTGCAATGGGATTGATGTTTTCCTCTTGAAAAATATTACAAAAGGGGGAAGAAAATAAAGTGGAAGCTAAAAAAGAAAACCTACAGGACAAGAAGCTTCAGCCAGCCTTCAGGAAAGAGGAGGTAACTATCACTTGCGGATAGAGGGGGGCGTGTGGGAAATAGACTCAAATCCCACATTGCCTGTGTTCATCATGAGATCCCAAAGCAAAAGTCAAAGTCATTTAATCCAATTTGAAGCTTAGGAGCAACTTGATTCAAGTTCAAATTTTCTCCAGCAGCCATCTTGAAGGCTGTCTCAAGAAGTTGGCCAAAAGCAGACAAGAGCTTTCCAAAACTGGCCGTTTCAACTTATTCCAATTGGTTTTATATTGTACTTGTGAGCTGGATATTTAACTTGCTGCTTTGGTGTATGATGAACATCAGAGAAGTATTTTAAGTTTACCTGAGCTAAGATCACATCTGGGAACACAACATGGGCCATAGAAATTGGGCCTAGATTTGTGTGAAATTCCTGAGTGCCCTCCAGTTAAGCCTTCTTGCCTTAACTTCTCCCTCCACTTCTTGACTTTTCTTGATGGAACTGATGGTTTAGATAATAGATGCCTCAAGATATCTTTAGTTCTGTAATCTGAATTTAACCCAATGATTTTTCTGTTTCTTAATATAAATTATGCACTCTCCAAAATCTGCTATCTTCTTTTGACTCCCTCATCCCCTTGGTATACAAAAAGTGGTGCATTGCATTTCTACTTAAACTCAGAAGCTGGTGCCATGGTGTTTTACTGTACGGTGAGTAAAATTATTGGCTTCAAACCATCATTTTTAATAATCTTCAGATAGGATACTGCAGATACCAAAATGTACTCGTAGGTTAGCCACTTTTGAATGTTTGGTTATTGGTATTTTTATCAACCTGTTTTATCACTAATCTTACTTGCCATCCATGAAACATTACTCTAAATTAGTCTGTTAGGGGAATTATAAAAATTCTGAATAGATCGTTTGTTTAATGTCTGTATTTATAAAATGCCTGAAGGAGAAATTTTATGCCATTATGCAACTCAAACATAAAGCTGTAATACAGTGCAGAATGGAAAAGCCACAAGAACATAGTACTGTAGAAAAACAGGTACAAAGCTAATATGGCAAAAAAAAACCACCAACTCATCAAAGCAAAATGAAATACAATAAGAATAGACTAAAACAAGTAAAGAAATAAAATAAAAGATAAAACTATTAAAACATAATGAAGATTAAAAGACAACCAAACCCTGAAAGACAACCAAACAAAGTTTAATCTGGAGAAGAAGAAAAATAAATTGCCATTGAGCAAATTTCTTGGGAAAAACATTTTATTGGAATTACCTGGAAGGTTTGCTCTGTAGTGATCTAACTCCAATAGATGAAAAATTTTGAACGACAGTAACAGACATATTTTCCAATTCCCTCTCTTTTATACCAAAAGAGTCAGTGTAGGGTAACATGTAAACCAGTGGTGGGATTCAAATTTTTTTACTACCAGTTCTGTGGGTGTGGCTTTGTGGGCGTAGCAGGGGAAGGATACTGCAAAATCCCCACAACCTACCCACCCCACTAACCTGCTTTCCAGCTCCGTTCTCCTGTGCAGGGCAACAAAAGAAGACCCAGACCATCAGCTGGGACTCGGGAGGCAGAGAATTGATGGGGACGGGGCCAGTGAGAGGTGGCATTTGCTGATTCTCTGAACTACACAAAATTCCTGCTACCGGTTCTCCAGAACTGGTCAGAACCTGCTGAATACCGTCTCTGATGTAAACCTTCTAAAACCAAGAAAGAAATGTAGGGTTGCTTCTAAGTAAGTTCTTTTATTGTTCCTGACCTATAGACAGAAATCTTGCTGAACTAAACAACTACTTGCATCATTAAAGATATCCTCTGGGAGGAACTATCTTGATGCTTTCTCCCAATCGAACAATCTAAACTTTGCTGTCTCTTGGAATCTAGACTATATTCCAGCACATAACCTGATGTTTCTTTCTCATGCTTTCTGGTTTTCTTGGATTGAGCTCATCTTCCTCAAAGCTACCTCTGTGTTCCTCTACAGGAGAGGTCTCCAAACTTGGCAACTTTAAGACTTGTGGACTTCAATTCCCAGAATTAGCTGGCTAGAGAATTCTGGGAGATGAAGTCCACAAGTCTTAAAGTTGCCAAGTTTGGGGATCCCTGCTCTACAGATAGACTCAAGGCTTCCATTTAGGTATGGAAGGGAAGAGGGAGTCATGAAAAAGGGAATCAGTCATGAAGAAGTTGAAAGAAACCTCCAAATATGTGAGGATTGGAGTTTCCAGATTTAGAAATTCCATTGGAGAAGGCTGAAATAAGCTGCTCTCTCTGATATTAGATTCCACTAAAGGTAGACTTTATGGATATTGCTCTTTAGGTTTTCAATAGGAATATCTCATTCTTAGTAATAGTGAGATGTGGTTAATGCAGGGATCTTCAAACTTGATAGCTTTAAGACTTGTGGACTTCAACTTCCAGAATTCCTCCCCCAGTCATGTTAGCTCATGGATTCAGGGAGCTGAAGTCCACAAGCCTTAATCTCGCCAAGTTTGAAAACCCTTGGGTTAATGGGAGACTCCAGGAATAGCAAGGAGCTATATCTCAGTGGTAGAGAGGATATTTTCCATGCAGAAACTTCCAGACCCCATTCTTGATATTTCTAGTTGAAAAAAGAGAGGTGGTAGGGAAAGTAACAGCCCGATGCAGAAGACTTCTGTAGGAGTATCTAGGGGGCTATTCTCTGTATGTAGACAGTCCTTAGTTGGCAAGAAAAAGCCACCTTCTGCATCGCATGAAGTGAAGCTCTTCAACTTGCAGTTTTCTCCATTCTTCAGTTGCAGCTTTCCTAATAACACAGGGGAACCAACATGTTTAGTCTCATAACTTTCCTTTGGAACAAACCAGAGGTGGTATTCAGCAGGTTCTGACAACGTGCCTACCGTCCCTGTCCTGTTGTTTCTTTTATTTTTCTTATATGTACCCATTTCATGTATTCATAACTATATAATACCTATTATCTTGTAAGTGATTGGCAAATCTAAATAAATAAATAAATAAAGTCAGTCAGTCAGTCAGTCAGTAAGTTCTGGAGAACCAGTAGTGGAAATTTTGAGTAGTTTGGAGAATTGGCAGATCGTGTCTCTGATTGACCCCGCACCCATCTATTTTGCTCCCACGTCCCAGCTGATTGGCTGGGTCTTCTTGTATTGCCCTGCACAGGAGAACAGAACTGGAAAGCAGGTTAGTGGGCTGGAGAGGCAATGGAGATTTTACAGTATCCTTCCCCTCCAGGCCCACCAAGCCACGCCCACAGAATCAGTAGTATTTTTTTTTAAATCTCACCACTGCAACAAACCAAGTTATAGTATATTCTGACTGATACTAAGACGTTAAACAACGTCTCCTCACTTTCAGCAGCCAGCATGATCTTAACTATAAGTCAGTCATCCTGGAAAAACTGAAAATGGCTACACTATAAGATAAAATTTCATTTCATGTGAAGCTGCCTTTTCCTGGTCTGTTTTATTTTACATCCAAGGATTTGTACTGTTTTCTGGACTGCCTTAAGACTTTGGGTGCGCAGAGCTGGACTGCAAAGTTTGTCCTGAAGCAAGCTTTCTCATGACATGATAGTTGTGGTATTTCCTGCTTCCAGTTTGGCTAGACATACTACATGAACAGCATTTTTGCCTCCTTTTCTTGCTTGCTTGCAGTGTTCCCCTCCCTCCCTTTTAATGCACTTCTGTTTATAAGAAGATAAGCGGTTAGCCTAATCATTTTGCTCAGATGCCTTCAACCTGAGTTAAAACTTAAACTCAGATCCCTGATTTGGAATTTCCAAGGAAACATTAAATATCTAAAATAACACTTTTTGGGGGGGTGCGTGTGATAAATTAAGCTGGTAGCCAACTGTAAAGAGTTAATTGTTTATTACCTCCCTGCAATTTAGACAGTCAACACTGCATTAATCAATCATATTTAAATGACCCTGTAGATTACTAAAAACATCTAGGCCTGTTTTTTTATTTCATAAGGAAGTATGTTATTTTAATGTGCATGTTAAAAACAGAAATTAATATCAATATTAGAATGGAAAGAGGGATCTTTCATCCTCTCTCCAATTCAGGTTGCTGCCATAATTTTCCCCAGGAATTTGGAACCAACCCAGGACTCTTTGCTTGGCAGATCCAAGCTTGTTTCAGAAAGACCATATTTAGTACGATGAGGAATAGATTTTGAATTTCTACCGGTCTTTTCTCCATGTAAAAGGGATCTGAAAGGCAAAAAAGATAGACTGACTAATCCAGAGGTCTCAAAACTTGGCAACTTCAACTCCCAGAATTCCTCAGCCAGCAAAGTTGAAGTACACAAGTCTTAAAGTTGCTAAAGTTGGAGCTCTGCCCTGAACTAAACCATTCTCATCAGTGGTGGGATTCAAAATTTTTATTACCGGTTCTATGGGCATGGCTTGGTGGGCATGGCAGGGGAAGGATACTACAAAATCCCTATTCCCTCCCCATCCTACTAACCTATTTTCCATCTCCTTTCTCCTGTGCAGGGCAACAAAAAAAGACCCAGCCAATCAGCTGGGACTCGGGAGGCAGAGAATAGATGGGGGCGGGGCCAGTCAGAGGTGATATTTGCCGGTTTTCCAAACTACTCAAAATTTCCACTACCGGTTCTCCAGAATTGCTCAGAACCTGCTGAATACCACCTCTGATTCTCATCCTACAAGAAGCAATTTCATTTCATTCATGTAAATGTCATTTTTCCAAAGTACTTTCTTGTCCTTATGGAGCAGATTTCAAGTTCTTTTTGTTTGTTTGTTTGCAGGATTAATTCCAGGGTTGTGGGTTCCTTTAGCTCCTTCTTATGCAGGAATGGTGTGTCACAGAGGTGGTATTCAGCAGGTTCTGACCAGTTCTGGAGAATCGGTAGTGGAAATTTTGAGTAGTAATTTTGAGAACCAGCAAATACCACCTCTGACTTGCCCCACCCCCATCTATTCTCTTCCTCTGGAGTCCCAGCTGATGATCTGGGTCTTCTTTTGTGCCCTGCACAGGAGAATGGAGCTGGAAAGCAGGTTAGTGGGGTGGGGAGGGAGTAGGGATTTGCAGTATCCTTCCCCTGCCACACCCACAAAGCCACGCCCACAAAGCTGGTAGTAAAAAAATTTGAATCCCACCACTGGTGTGTCGGTATGACCATGAGAGACAGGGCAATAACACTAGCCGAGGGAATTGTCAGATAAAAGACAGCTGGGTCACAGCAGGAATGTGAATGTGATAAGAGGCTAGGAGGAGACTCTCCCTAATTTTTTGGGATGTAAAGGAGACAGAATGAGAAATTTAATACCAAACTTGCAAGATTTATAATAAAGTAGATTTAGCTCACCTGGTCTTCTATCTGGCCTACCTTGTAAGGTTGACATATGGTGTGCTTGCTTTTCTATCTTGATGTCCCAAAGGTGCTTTTTCAAGAGGCACTTGGACTTTCTGGTTTTTCTTTGAAGATGTTTAGCTTCTCATCCAAGAAGTTTCTTCAACTCTGGCTGGATGGTGGAGAAGCTGAAGAAGCTTCTAAGATGAGAAGCGAAACGTCTTCAAAGAAAAACCAGAAAGTCCAGTTGCCCCTTGAAAAAGCCCCTTTGGCACAACTGTGAGCTGGATGACTGAGAATCTCCATAAACATCTTTCTTAAACATCCTTGATACTAGGCAAAAGAAAAGGGAAAGAAATATTGTCCCCTAGAGCAGCTGTCACACTGGTGTTTTCTAGAGATGTTACATGTTTGAGTCATCCTGGTGGGGTAATAAAGAAGTTGGTGGTACCAAACTGAGCCTGCTCTAAACTTTAAAAAAAAAAAATCTGATGAACTCCAGAAATGCTGTTTTCCAAGAACAGCAATGCTGAAAGCAGGATAAGCCACTGAACCAAATTCGGATTTCCTGAGCCTTCCTTCTGAAATCAATGAGATTTGTCTTATTAAATTGATTTAGATTGATATCAGTGAACCTCCTTGCCATTTGGATCAGGATCAGTTTAGTCAGGGAAGAGCATTTTACACAGTTGTTCGTTGCTATTTCTGATACGCGGCTTTAGCTGAGGTCCTTCATGAGATTAATCTCTCCTGCAGACCAGAACAAGTTTTCTGGAATGCTGCACACTCTGCACACAACTCCAATTATCATCAAGGCATGTCTCGGCATGCTTGATAGTCAGATGGTCAAGAGCAGCTCCAAAAGGCACTAATCCGAGAATGTTTCTGGGTAGGGGAGGTGGGAAGCCAAGACAAACTATGCACAAAACTTGCTCCATCCTCAGATCCAAATTGGGAGGATAATTCTTGACTTATCTTGGCCAAAGATTATTGGCTTATCTTTGAGATTAATTACAACACATCTACTTAAATGTCTCTGCAAACATTGTAATGCATCTTTTGGCTGCCCTTAGCAGCACTGTTTACAAATACCGTAATAATATTCCAAATAAATTGATTCCTACTTCATAGACAAAGGGACTTTATGACTCAGTTGGATAGGAACAAGGAAGTGTCCCATATGTGCATCCAACTCGGAGAGCCAGAACCAGAAGTTACACAGACTGTAGGACATCTAGTTAGGGGGTGAGACAAAGTGCCCCTTCCAGCTTCTCTATCCTGGATATAAACCTGTAGACAATTTAATGCTTTCAATGATTGCTTACTTAGCCCAGATATCATGTGGTTCCTTGGAATCCTCGCTGTATAGATGAGCCACAATTGAATGACGATCCAGTAACAATGGAAACACATATTATTTTACGCTTGTGAAATCGTGTGTAAAATCTTTCCCAACTGAGCCAAGCTGAAGCTACAAGCTGTTTTTAGGACCTTACATTTGCAGTAAATTAATAGTTCTTTTATCTTCCCATTCACAGTGGAGATGGATGCTTCTGAACAACTCCTTCTGAGTCTTGGATGTAACTCATTCTTATTTTTTTAAACAACCATGTCTCTTTATTAGATGAAAGATAACAAACTGAACAGAGACAAAATGCCCAAAGAAGAGGCTAAGTCCATATGGGATCGCAAGAAGGGAGTTCCAGATTCCAAGCCACAAAATGGGGAATGCATCCAAGAACTCCCTGCTCACAAGCTGAAGCACACAGAGCATGCTTTTGGGTAAGATATACACTCTGGGGCAAGGACGTTTACACTCGGACCTGATTGTTGCCTTTTATGGGTCTTATTGCAACAGGCTAGAGTGCCATACAAAGGCCAAGAATGACTTTTTTGCATCACCTTGAAAGAGTCTCTTGCTTTAGTTTGTCACAGAACTTAAATCAATTTTCTCTAGTCTTGTAAATAGCCCTTGCCTAATCTTGCAAATGTTCATATTATTCAGTTAATATTCATACCTACTGGAAAATTCTATCTGTCTATTATCTATCTATCTATCTATCTATCTATCTATCTATCTATCTATCTATCTATCTATCTATCTATCTATCTATCTATCTATTATAAATATGCAGTGTATCAGTATGGTTGACCCCAATCCATAACTTCAACAAGACTTAATTCTTCAATAGAATAATAGAAACATAGGTCTTGAAGGGATCTTTGATATTTTCTAGTCCAACTTCCTGCCCAAAAGCAGGAATCCTTATACCATCCTGGACAAATGGTTGCAGATGGATTTCAAGTGATGCTAAAGAACTGGAAAAAAAATCACGAAAGATTGCGACCTGACCATTGAAACTAAGTGATTATCAATGAAACATGTAACAGTGATATCCATTGTCACGGGCACTTGGTACCATGTTCACGAATTTTGGAAAATACATTAAGAAGTTGCAACTTCCAGCTGTAGTGCCAGCAGGGCTGTAAAAAAACCTGCATTACTCAGAACATACATTTTAAGAAGATACTTGGGTGATACCTAGGATTCTGACAGCAACCTGTATCAAGCATCAGAGCCAGTCAATGATACATTTTTAAATGTTCAGTTGACTGAATTTCATGTTTAATGAATAAAATTAATAACAACAACAATAACAACAAGCCTTTTTCGATCACATGATTGTGGGAATGCTACACTTGTCATAAGTGTGAAAAACAGTCATAAGTCACATTTTTGATGTCGTTGTAACTTCAAATGATCGCAACATGGATGATTGTAAGTTGAGGACTATCTGTATTTCAGAAAGCAGTAATTATAAGGAGGATTTGGATTTTGATGTTTTAAAATATGGAGAGCCCTTAAAATCTTGAAACCAACGTGAGGTTTAGGAAGAGATACCATTCACTGTGGTACCCAGTCTCTGGTGGGGATTATAATTCTTCCTTCAGGGTTGGCCCTGATCGGTGACCGAGAGCCTGCTCCTTTGTAAAACATTTCTCTTTCTTTCTCAGACGACCGGGGTTCAAAACGACACCGGGAACCGAAGACGGCAAACCCCAGGTGGAAGCTGGCAAGAGGGTGGAGGAGTTGCGCCGTCGGCGGGGTGAAAATGAGAGCGAAGAATTTGAGAAGCTGAAGCAGAAGCAACAAGAGGCGGCGGTGGAACTGGAGGAGCTGAAGAAGAAGCGTGAGGAACGGAAGAAGATTCTGGAAGACGAAGAACAGAGAAGGAAGAAAGAAGAGGCTGAGAGGAAAGTTCGGGAAGAGGTAATAATGTTGATGCATTCAGAAAGGGAGCAAGGATGCTATTTTAGAGTTAAGGTGTCCCTGGGTTTCATATTTTGGCTTTGCACAGGGCACTTAATCAGATAAGTTAAAAACCAAACACATGCAGAGAAGCTAAGGCACCAGGCTAGAAACCAGGAGACAATGAGTTCTAGTCCCGGCTTAGGCCTGAAACCCAGCTGGGTAAACTCAGGGCCAGTCACCAGAAGACTGTACATTCTAGTCCTGTCTTAGGCATGCAAGCCAGCTGGGTGACTTTGGGACAATCATCGAGGGACTATAAATTCTAGTCTCGTCTTATGTATGAAAGCTGACTGGATGATCTTGGGCCAGTCCCTCTATCTTACAGATGTCAAACTCAAGACCTGGGGGCCAGATCTGGCCCACAGGGTGTTTAGATTTGGCCCACAGGGCCACCCTGGAAACAGTGAAGGACTGGCCCGTAGTGTCTCTCCCAATGAAAATGGAGCTCAGGAGGGCTGCGTGTGGCCCTCTCAAGCTCATTTTTTGCTGGCAGAGGGTTGCAGGAGGCCGTCACAACCGAAAATGGAGATCGGGAGCCCGTTTTCCCTGGCAGAGTTCTTGGGCCACCACAGGCGCCACTGACATGAGTGACGTTGAGCTGGCCACACCCACCCTGGCCACACTCCCCCCCAAGGTCAAACACAACCCTCAATGAAATCAAGTTTGACACCCCTGCTCTATCTCAACCCATTTCACAGGGTTGTTGTTATGGGCAAAATATAAGGAGGAAGTATACAAGTAGCCCTTGATTTATGACCAAAACTGAGCCCAAAATTTCTCTTGCTCAGTGAGAAATTTGTTAATTTGCCCCATTTTACGACCTTTCTTGCCACAGTTAAGTTCTCACTGCAGCTGATAAGTTAGTAACCCTGGTTATAAGTGAATCTTTCTCATTGATTTTGCTTGCAAAAGGTGATCACATGACTTAGGGACATAGCAACAGTCATAAGTACAAACCAGTTGCCAAGCAGCTGAAATTTTAATCACGTGAACATGGGGATCCTGCAAAGGTCTAAGTGTAAAAAGCAGTCATAAGTCACTTTTTTCATTGCCATTTGAATAGTCACTAAATGAACTGTTGTTAAGTCGAGGATTACCTGTATAAGGTATGTTTGTTGCCTTGAGTGATAAAAATAATAAAAGTATGGCAAAAATAAATAAAATAAATGCACACAGCTTGGCTGGTGCTGATTTTAGAGTCTGTGAATGTATGTGTCTTAGCATTTTTGTGTACATCTAACCTTCTGGTTAGTTGTGGTTCGCTGTGCTGTATGAAGAAAGAAAAAAAAGTTAATTCAGTGATGGATAAGCATGTTGCTGCCATTGGGTTAAGCCAAAAGTGATGGAATAATTTACTTTTGGCTTAGGATGATATGTGAATCTGCTATTCTTTTTTTGACTTACAATTTAACATGTGGTGTGTTTCGACTTGGCAATGATTTATTCAATTTTAGCTTAGCAGAGTGAATGCATTTGTCCCAAGAAGTGATTGTGTTTGATTTGTTTGGATTAATATACTGCATGGATGCTTCCATTGTGGGCTGTAAACCTTTTACTCTTACTCATAAGACCTTACCAACACTGAGAACCACAAAAGCAGATTTATGAGCAAATGATTAGATTACAAAATCTTGGGAACTGGATGTGCCTACTTGGCCCTCATTTATCAATGATTACATTAAGGTGGAACCTCCTTATTATCTTTCATTTTCTTTCTTACAGTACCTCAGTTTGATGGAGTGGAGGCTGAGGCTCAAATGAGCATCTTTCTTGTTCTGCTATATTTCAGGAATGCCCATTTTTATTCCCAGAGTCTGCAAATTTCAACACTGTAGTTTTGAGTTTAGAATCATGAATGAACTAGGTCACTGATTAATATACCGTATTTGAGACATATTATGGCACAATGGGCATTTAATGATCTCTTCTTCCATCTTTTTGTATAATTTCCAGCAATCATGCCCAACCTGGAACCATTCAGATGTGTTGATAATTTAACAAAACAGCCATCTATGGGTTGTATTTAAAAACTTGAACACATTTTCAACATTCTTTAAGAACAACCATTACATATTCACATCTGCATAGAAATTGATGTCGACTATGGTCAGGCATTGAATGTAAGATGTCTACATTGTCTGACAAGTAGGTTTAAATGATTCAGGTTTCATGTACACTTTTGTATAACTTAAATGGTGCCTGATAGGTGTCTACAGAATCTGAAAATAAGAATAAGAGTTGTGATGATCTAATGCAGGGGTCTTCAAACTTGGCAAGTTTAAGACTTGTGGACTTTATCTCCCAGAATTCCTGAGCAACATGACTAGAAGAAGAATTCTGGGAGTTGAAGTCCACAAGTCTTAAAGATGTCAACTTTGAAGACCTCTGCTCGAATGCAAGGGTGTCAAACTCACATCTTTACGCCTGCGTCACATGATATATTAGGACTTTTCCCCCCTTTGCAGGTTGATGCATCTGGCCTGTCGGCCAGTAATTTGACAGCCCTGATCTAAGGCAAGTTCTGCCTTATAGGACATTTGTATGATGCCACAATGCATGTACAGAGTGTTAGATCTTGCATTCATTATTTGCTCCCTCTTGCTAATACCAACATCAGTTATTGCAGCTGGACCTGTTCCTTATTGCCACATTTATGTCCACAGACAACTCACACCTTGGACATAAACTGTTTCAACTCCTACCCTCAAAATGACGCTATAGAGCACTGCAGACCAGAACAACCAGACACAAAAACAGTTTTTTCCCAAACTCCATCACTCTGCTAAACAAATAATTCCCTCAACACTGTCCAACTATTTACTAAGTCTGCATTACTATTATTATTAATCTTCTCATTGTTCCTAGCATCCATCCCCTCCCATTTGTGATTGTATGACTGTAACTTTGTTGCTTGTATCTTTACAATTTATATTGACTGTTTCCTAGTATGATTTGATTGTTTATTGTAGCCTATGTCTATTTTATAACTACCTCATGATTCTTGATGAATGTATCTGAATGTACACTGAGAGCATATGCACCAAGATAAATTCCTTGGGTGTCTAATCACACTTGGCCAATAAAGAATTCATTCATTCATTCATTCATTCATTCATACATACATTCATTTGAATCTTAAGGATTAGCCGAAGTTGCTGATACAGGCAATTAAATGTTTCCTTCCTGATTTTTCTGGGCAGGAGGAGAAGAGGCGGCTGAAGGAAGAAATTGAGAGAAGAAGGGCAGAAGCCGCTGAGAAACGCCAGAAAATGCCAGAAGAAGCCCAGGGTGATGACAAGAAGCCCTTCAAGTGTTTCACTCCAAAAGGTTCTGCTCTCAAGGTAATACTCCTTCCATATCTGCTGATGCCATTTCATTTTGATCAAATGTCTGTGAAAGACCTTCCAATGCTCATCTTCTTGGCTGTACAAAAATCAACATTCGCAACATGTGCATTGTATGTGCTGCTATGACAATACCTAAAAGCACCATTATATAATACAAGATGCATCTTCTGAATTCATTGTTGACCTATTTTCTGTGCAAGGTTCTTAGACTTTTGCATGTTAGGCAGGGGTGGGATTCAAAAATCCCAGCAACCGATTCACTGCCCGGTTGCTGGATGGGTGGGGCCTACCGGAACTTCCTGTTTTCGGTCAGCCAGTCAGTTGAAATACCGGTTTGCTGAACCAGCTGTAATTTTAACATCCGGTTCACTCGAACCGGTAGAACCCACTCCTGATGTTAGGGCTTCTTTCATCACAACAATTGTATGTTAAGACAAATCCTCGGAGCTAGGGAGGTGCCAATATTCACCGCCCTGATGGGAAAAGCATTTTGTATGCCGAAGGAAGGAAGCAAAAACCTTCTGCAAATTGAATTGAGGTAGATAAGTGGCAGTTTCATCCATGCAAGGACTGAGTTGCATTAGAATGTATATTTCTTCTTTTTTAGCAGGAACAATCACTGAAAAGACAGAAGGTGGCCTCTTTATTTTGAATCTCTAATTTACAGCATGAATCCTAAGCAATGTATGTGGGAAAGTTGTTTGGGAATATGTCACATGATTTATTTCCATCAGTGAATCATGTGACATATCCACCTGAGTATATGTATTCATATGTGTGAAGGGAATGCTCTATACGAGGGATGTTAAACTGGTGGTGTCACAGCAGCATCACATGACATATTGGGATTTTTTCTCCCTTCGCTAAGCCAGGTGGGGGTGGGGCCAGCAGGTGACTCATTCAGCCATGGGCCATGAGTTTGACACCCCTGCTCTATAGAACCATTAAACTGATGGACTTTTGCCATTCATTTTATCTCATAGGATTTCACCTTATTATTTTTATGAATAGAATAACATCAAATTCTGAAAACAGAATTTAAAAAAAAAGAGACTCTGGAGTTCAACTTCCTAATTTAAAGACAAGTACAAGAGCGTCTTCTTAACACTATGCTTTCCATCTTATTTTACAGATATATTTTGTAATTCTGTATACCGTATGTTTCTTACCAATTTTCAGTTGTGGGCATGTGGTTGCTTGTTGTTGTGGAGTCTTTTGTTTCCTTAGAGTGTGTATGGCGTTATGCTGGTTTTGATCGAACAGTCACTGGCCTCATTGTTCTAATAAATCCTGTTGGTAGATGCACCTCACTTACCCAAACAGAAAAGAAACAACAATTATAATATACTTATGTGAAAGCGTATTTATGCTGCTCTTTGAATAAAAGCCAGTCAATAGCATAAAAACTGCCATCAAAAGCTGATAAATATAAGTATTTTGGGCAAATAAATTGCTTTGCCCCTGATATAGAAATGAGAACTCTTCCCAAGAAGAGTTACCAAGATGCTATAGCTGTAAAGAATTTTTGGTGAACAACTATTTTCACAGGTAAAGATTGGGCTTCAAGAAGAATTTGACAATTAAGTATCTGACAAAAAGAAAGTTAAGATGCGGATTTAATTGAAACAAACTTTCTTCTTGTCAGTTACTTAAGCATATGCTTACCTAAAGCCCATGTCACACTGGCCAACGGATGCAAAAAGGACACAGCAGACGAGCAAAATGTTCCATCCGTTGTTATCCGCTCTCAAAAGGGGCAAAAATTTGCACAACCGGAGCGGATAACACGGACGCGGGGAGGACGCAGGGCGGATGCAAAGCGGATGCGGAACGGAAGCCTGGCGGATGGAAGCGAATGGGAGTGGGTGGCACATCTGCAGGGCTTCCGGGGGGCGGAAGCGGACGCGGAACGGAAAGAGCGGATGCAGAGCGGACGCCGAACGGATGAAGCGGATGCAGAGCGGAAGCCTAATGGATGCCTGGCGTTCACTGCGCATGCGGGAGGATGCATTGAGTCAGCCCCGTGGAGATAACGGAAGCAGGTCGCCATTCAGAGGAAAGACCTGCTGCCGGACACATCGACTGCCTTGCCTGCCCTGCCTGCATGTCTGCCTGCCAGCCTTGCTACCAGCCTTGCTGCCAGCCTCCCTGCCAGCCTCCCTGCCAGCCGGTCTGCCTGCCAACCTTGCTGCCTGCCTTCCTGCCAGCCTTGATTCATGTCTGCCTGCGAGCCTTCCTGCCAGCCTTGGTTCATGTCTGCCTGCCAGCCTTGGTGCCTGCCTGCCTCCCAGTCTTTGTGCCTGCCTTCCTGCCAGCCTTGGTTCATGTCTGCCTGCCAGCCTTCCTGCCAGCCTTCCTGCCTGCCTTGGTGCCAGCCTTCCTGCCAGCCTTGGTTCCTGCCAGCCTCCCTGCCAGCCAGCAACCCCACAACCATGCGGAAGCACAGCAAGCCTCAGCCATCTGCTGCCAGCCCTGGCAAGAAGGACGGGGCTACCATCCCGCCCCCTGGTCCTCACTCTGGTTCTTCTGGGGCTTCTGCAGCACGGGCTCGCTCTTCTGGGGCTGGCGCTTCTGCTGCTTCTGCTTCTGGAGGAGCTGATGACAAGCACTCCAGCACCAGCCACCTCCACACCACCTGCATCCTTCACCCCTGAGACTGAGCGACCAAGAGGAGTCTTGGTCTTTTGTCTTATAGCTTGTTGTTAATAAAGTCTATTTATGATTCACACACTTGCTTCATTTCTTTTTTTTCATAAAGTCTTGCTGGAAACTTTTAGAAATGGTTTAAGCCTTTGCATGCTTGTGGGATGGGTTAAGATAGCAGTGGGATGGGTTAGGATAGCAGTGGGATAGATAAACCTCCAGTGCAAGCATAGTGGGACTGTATGGTCCAGCCTCCCAGGTGCCACACCTACGGCCCTTTATTATCAATAATAATGTAATAATTATCCACACATGTCAACATAAACACAACTCTTTATTAAACGCCCTGTTCATTGTAGGCCAACCAAACATACATGGCCCAATCTCATCCGTGTGATGAGACAGGCTGAAGGAAGCATCCATTAAGCATCTACCATCCTGTCTTGCCACTCCACTGCTCCAGCTGAGGAGTTGCACCAGTGTCTCAGGAGGTTGCGCTGCTTCTTCGCTTCATGTGAGGCTCTGTTGGGGCCTTGCACATCCTCAGTGTCGATCAGGTTTCGCCCTTGCCTCCATTCCCCAGGCTCCATGTCCCCATTGGCTTGTTGGAGGTCCACGAGCCTGTTCTGCAAGACTGGGTAGCGGGTGCGCATGAGATTGTGCAGGATGCAGCAAGCTTCCATGATCCTCCTCACGGTCTCTGGGCAATGCTGCATGGTGGTGAGAAGTACCTGGAACCTGTTGGCCAGGATGCCAAAGGCGTTCTCCACCACCCACCTTGCCCTGGACAGCCTGTAGTTGAAGATCCTCTCTTCACGGGTGAGGAGTCTGGAGGTCTAGGGCACATCTTGTGTGTCGTTGGGCAGGGGTTCTGGATCTGGGAAGCCCACGATGAGGTTGCGTTCCAGCCCCTCCTTGAGGTGACTGGCATTGTATACCTGGGCATCTGAAGAGGAGCCGTTGCCTGAAGCATCGATGTACATGAACTTGTAGTCAGCATCGACCATGGCGAAGAGGATGATGCTGAATAAGCCCTTGGAGTTGAAATAAGTGGACCCCGAGTTGGCTGGAGATTTGCAGGCCACGTGCTTGCCATCTATGGCTCCAACGGTATGTGGTAAGTTCCACTTCTGATACCACTGCTCTGCAACTTTCTTCCATCCTTCTTCAGTGGAGGGGTACTGGAGGAGCTCCTCCTTGTATTCTTCGATGATGGCCTGCACCACTTCTCTGACCACAATGCTGATGGTGTTGGATGGCACCCTCCAGCCGTACTGCATGTTCCTGTAGGAGGTCCCTGAGGCCAGGTGGCGCAGAGTGAGTGCCACCTTGAGCCCAGGTTCCAGGCTGGGCCGGAAGCTGGTGTTTGCCTTGGTCAACCTGGGTGTCAGGCGCTGCACAACTTCGTCAAACATGGCTGGCGGCATCCTCATGAAGTTCTGGAACGCCAGAGGGTCTTCGCTCCTGAGCTCCACCATCAGCTTGTTGTACAGTCCGTCCTCTGCTCTTCTGGCGAACCATCTTCGGACCCAGACTCTTTTTGGGTGGCTCCTTTTCTTCTCTCAGTAGTGTTCACAGAGCCTGCAGAAGGCTTCGCACTGTTGCAGAAGGATGGTGGTTGCCGAAAGGACTTTGTTACAATCCATGGTGGACATGACTGGATGCTGTGGAAGAGGAAGAGGCAGATGAAGGCTGCAGAGGTCTGCACCGCTGGGCTGCTGTTCTGAAAGTGAGATGCAGGCGAGTTGCTCCCCCCTTTTATAGGCAGTATAGGTTTTCCTCTAGCCATCCTCTAGGCATCCTCTAGGCATCCTCTAGACATCCTTAATATCCGAGATAGGTCCCCTCTGCGAATGTTTTTTCCATTTTAAACGATTTGTTTCCGTTCTGCATCCGCTAGGCATCCGTTCTGCGTCCGTTCCGCTTCCTCCCCACGTCCGGGCGGATGGAGTTGCGCGGATGCGTAGCGGACGCCTAGCGGATATAGCAGATGCGTAGCGGATGCATAGCGGATGCAGAACGGACGAACTGGATACATTTTCCGCGCAAAAGTTTTAGGCAGCCCAAAACTTTAGGAGCGGATGAAACGTCCATAAACGGATGCTGGACGGATAGAGAGGAAGCCAAACGGAGGCAGTGAGTACATCGCGTTTTCGAACGGATGGCAAGGTTTTTTGTCCGTTTTACATCCTCTTTGCATCCGTTGGTTCAGTGTGACATGGGCTTAAAGAACCTTTCTAATTCTGAACAAATGTGTGCTGTAACAAGCACACTTCAGTCTTACAAATAAATGCTGACCTGTATATTTTAGAGTTATTACACTTTTAAAGCATTCTTAAAGCATTCAAGGGTTGAGAAATCAGATAGATTGCTTAGTGTTGGACATGCCAAACAAGGAAGTTTGTATTTGCTTTAACTAAAATTGAATCACTCAGCCTTTTCTACCAAGAGTTGCAACATCTGTATCTGGTGTCTGACATTTAACAGATTTAACAAATAATCAGAGTTGGAAGGGACCTTGTAGGTCATCTAGTCCAACCCCCCGCCCAAGTGGGAGACCCTACACCATTTCTGACAAATGGCAGTCCAATCTCTTCCAAGTCCAAGTCTCAAGTGATGGCGCTCCCATAACTTGCGAAGGCAAGTTGTTCCATTGGTTGATTGTTCTCACTGTTGTCAGAAAGTTTCTCCTTATTTCCAGATTAAATCTCTCCTTGTTCAGTTTCCATCCATATTCCTTGTCTGGCCTTTGGGTGCTTTAGAAAATAGCTTGACCCCTTCCTCTCTGTGGCAGCACCTCAAACATGGGAAGACTGCTATCATGTCTCCCCTGGTCCTTCTCTTCACTAGACTAGCCAAGCCCAATTCCTGCAACCGTTCTTCATATGTTTTAATGTCCAGTCCCCTAATGATCTCTTCTGTACACTCTTTCTAGAGTCTCAACATCTTTTTTATCATGTGATAACCAAAACTGGATGCAGTACTCTAGGTGTGGTTTCACTAAGGCTTTACAGAGTGGTATTAGTACTTCCTTTGATTTTGATTGTATCCCTCTGTAAATACAATTTAGGATTGCATTAGCTTTTTTGGGGTGCTGCTGCACACTGCTGGCTCATTTTTAGCTGGTTATCCGCTAAGAGCCCAAGATCCCTCTCACAGTTCCTGCTATTGAGCCTGGTTTCACCCAGTCTTTATGTGTGCTTTTGTTTTTTCTTGCTTAAGTATAGGACTTTACTTTTCTCTACATTGAATTTCATTTTGTTAGATATGGCACAGTGTTCTATTTCTGAAATAACATCTCTTGTTGGTTTAGGAAAAGTGTGGATTTTGGATAGGGACAGAAATGAAAATGAAACTCCTGAAAAAAGAGCAGAATGTGTTCGAACCTGCTTCAGATGCAGTGAATTTTGTCACCTCTCCTTCTATATAAAAAGCCATACAGATTATCCACAGATAGTAATCCATTAATCCATTTGTAGCTAACCATGGCATTTTCTAGCATGTGCTTGTAGATTAAAATAAAAATAAGAGCAACAAGAGCTTGCGGTGGCTTGCAAGTGTTATCAATGTGGGAAATTTGTAACCTTTAAAGGAACACTCAGAGAGTTGGAAAAACAAACTTTACCTCAGTTTTGCTGCCATCTGGTGACTCTTAAAAGCAGCACAACATCATGTTATGGTATTCCTTTTTGGACGATTAATCTAAAGATTCAAGAATTTTTTAATCCGAACATTCCAGTTTGTGGAAAATTTCCCAATTCCTTAAGCAATTTTGTGTATGAAATCTTTCACTCCTTTCCTCTGTACTTTAGAATAGGTTCCTGGTTTTTTTTTGTTTTTGTTTTAATATCCCTATCATATCTCAAATAGAATCTCGTGGTCCAACTTTGATTTTTAATCAGGGTACTAAGGTGGAGTAGCTGATAAATTTGGGGTTGTATTATAGATAGAATTGTGCAGTGAGAAAATTAGACAAGAAACTATATAGTTGGGTTTTTTAAAAAAATACTCAGGATTGTGACATTTTTAAAACTGGATGGCCAAATTACTTCTTCAATTTATCTCAGATAATTTGAGATTTTTGGTTTCACTCTGTTTGTAACTTTTATCAAAGACAATTTCAAGAACCATCTGCGTAATCAATAATACAAGTTGCTAAGAGGAGGCAGCCCTGGACGAATGTATTCGGATGGTTTGAGAGACCTGTGCTACATCTGACATCACTTTCTTTTCTTCTTTCTAACATATAGTTTTGTCACCTGGTACACTCCAAAAGGGATGTCAAATTGGGGGAAGAGGGATGTCAGAATGAAATTATAAGCATTTTAGAACTCTAAATATTCTTAGAGAAAGAAAAACAAAAACACAGGGCTGCTGTTTTCAGTTCTTTTACAACATCTGGTTCCATTTCTGTATTGAGTCTACATGTGGAGTGATTCTGTTTTTCTTCCTGTCCTGGGGTAACTTTTTAAAACCACTTCATCTTAACACTTTTGCTCTGTTAATTTTGTTTTTCTTAAAAACTCTGTGACATTTTGGGATCCAAAGTTGACCCTCAGTATAAGTATAAGCCCTGACCCTTTCATTGTGCTGTTGCTGTGATGTGTGTTACACACTTGATATGTTTGTTGCGTCTATGTAAAACCATTGCATTATTTAAACCTCTTTCATGTTCTTTTATATTTGTAGACCTCACTTTTATTTTCTTACTTCTCTTTCTTTTCTTTAGATAGAAGAACGTGCAGAGTTCTTGAACAAATCTGTCCAGAAGAGGTAAAGAACTCAAACATAAAGAAAAAAGTCACAATGAAACTTAACATGGAGGATATGAACTGATAAGTCTGTCATTTTATTTATTTTCACAGTGGCATGAAACCTACTCATACAACTCCGGTTGTCTCCAAGATAGACAGTAGGCTGGAACAATATACCAGCGCAATTGAGGTGAGCTGCTTTTATTTTCGCAATTTCCCATGTTTCTCTGATTAACCACCATGGTCAGGTCTAATCAAACATTTTTCATAGACCAAGATTTTTTTAAAACATATCATTAAATACTCTGGAATTCCTTGGAAGAGATGGAGCAATGGATATTTATTTAGGTACTGGTTAGCATGTTACATAGGACCCAGAGAGGCCCAGCCATGGAAACTCATTGAGTTATTTGGGCCAGTTACTCTCAATCAATCCAACTTACCTTACAAGGATTTTTGCAGGGAGAAATATACTGCTGTAAGCTTCTGGGTCAGTGTGGTGGCTCAGCAGTTAAGATGCTAGGCTTGTTGGCTAAAAAACTGGCAGACCAGGTTCAAGAGCCCAGTGCCATGCAAGTCCTGTTCTTGCCCCAGTTCCTGCTAACCTAGCAGTTCGAAAGCATGTGAATGGGAGTAGATAAATAGGTATCACTTTGGTGAGAAGTCAACAGTGCTCCATGACATCATACTGGCCATATGACTGCAGAAATGTCTTTGGACAGCACTGGTTCAATGGCCTTGAAATGGAGATGAACGCTGCCACCTATAGTTGGCAACAACTAGTGGAATAAAATCTGTACCAAGTCCTTTACCTTTAAAGCTTTTTGAAGAAAGGTGGGATAAATCTAACAAATAAATAAAATGTATTTCATTCAAATGCCCCCATTCACTTAAGCTTCCTGCATTGCCCGAGCCTCTGTTTCAGTCTTCCTTTCAATGGCTTTTGGGTGAGGTATATTTGAGAGATCGGCATGAGATGAACTTGGGGAAATTGTGGATTTATTTTGACCACCTCTCTTTTGGATTGTTGGCTTGTAAATTGGTGAGATTCAGCCAGGCTGTAGCCCAATAGCAGCTGGTAAAGTAGGAGGAAGAAAAAAAAGAGGAGGAGGAGAAGAGTGGTAGCACATCACTCTTATGATATTGGAACAGCTACTTGTCAACATGAAGCTGGCCTAACTGTGGCCATTTTCTTTTTGTAGCTTTCCTCTATGGAGGTTTCTCTTTGCATTGCATTTGTGCCAATTTGATATGTCCCAATAAAATGTTTTTTTGAGGAATATGCCTGCCTCAGAGTTCTCATTGAAGGGGATGTGTTACTTGGAAGCTTGACACTACCCTGACTCACCAATTGCTTCTTGCAGGGCAACAAAGCTGCAAAGGCCACCAAGCCAGCTGCTTCTGACCTCCCAGTTCCTGCTGAGGGAGTTCGTAACATCAAGAGCATGTGGGAGAAAGGCAATGTGTTTGCATCCCCCTCTGGAATGGGGACACCCAATAAGGTATATGTGTGGTGGCACAGTGGTTTTAGAGTGCAGTTTTGCAGGCTACTTCTGCTGACTGCCAGCTACCTGAAATTTGGCAGTTTGAATCTCACCTGGCTCAAGGTTCACTCAGCCTTCCATCCTTCCGTGGTCTGTAAAATGAGGACCCAGATTGTTGGGGGCTATATGCTGATGCTGCAAACCACTTAGGGAGGGCTGTAAAGCACAGTGAAGTGGTATATAAGTCTAAGTTCTATTGCTGTTGCTATCCTTCAGACTCTTCTGCTGTTATGACTGCCTCTGCAATTCCCAGGTCAATCAATGCAAAGGAAATGCAAGGCACATAAGTAAGACCTGAGGTATTAATTTAGTGAACATGCAGGTTCTGAACTTCAAACAGGAAGGGAAGAGTTCCATAGTTTAGCTTTCTGAAAGGTATTTTTTACTCTGTTTCTGAGATGGTATTTCAAAGAGACATTGCTCTAAGTTTATGCAACAAGACTCTGGCATAAGATATCATGGCTTGGTAAGCTTTTCAATTATAGGATGCATCATGGAACCCTCCTGAACGTTTAGCATTGTTGTTATTTTAATCATATAATATCTTGCAAGATAGTCAGATTTCACAAGCTCTGGACAATCTCATTTCTAGTATCATAGGACTTCTCACAGGAAAGCTGAAATGTTGTAAGGTTTAAGACAGTCATTTGAAATCTCCTAAGATTAAAGCACTTTGCTACAGACTTCAACATTCTCCTACATGTTTTCATGAAATTACACAAATGTTTATGAGATTTAGCAATCTTACAAACTAAGCCATATAGATTCGGTAGATAAGCTGTTGCAATCTGCAGTGCATCCCTGTTGATTCTTACTGTGAAGTTTCCAATCCTGTTTACAAAACAAATGTTCTGCAGGAAACAGCTGGGCTGAAGGTCGGAGTCTCCAGTCGCATCAATGAATGGCTAACTAAGACCCCAGAAAGCAACAAATTGGCTGCTTCAAAACCATCGGTGAGTATTTGCTGCTCTGTTTTCAGTGGTATTGTCACTACACTGCAATACAGAGAGATGTTTAATAATTTTTACAGGAAGGAAAGAGAACTTCAATGCCATTTTGGTAGGCATTACTGGCTTCGGAGTTGGAGATGCCCACCCACAGAGGCTGATCCTCATTTCAGTAGCTTCTTGTCCTTGCCATCATCATTGGTTGATTGCCCAGGCATCTGAGAGAGGAGTTCAGGGTTTTATCTAGTGCTGTGCTAGATCACAACAAGATGAGAAGCCAGCACATCATGGATAATGCAGGATTTGGTGCACATTTGAACCTATTAATGAAACCTACCATTTGTAAATTAAAAAAAAAAAACCCATAACAGTGAGAACTCAGTGTTCAGAAGGTTGTCCCTGTTTTGAGTTACCATGGACATCCATACTCAACTGGATGTTCTCCAGTAGTGAACATCAGGGGTGTCAAACTCAAGGCCTGTGGGCTGAAAGCAGCCCACAGGTTGCTTAGATCTGGCCTGTGGGTCCACCTTGGAAATAGAAAAGGACTGGCCTGCAGTGCCTCTGCCAGGGAAAATGGAGCTCAGGAGGACTGTGTGCAGCCCTCCCCTGGGCCCCACTTTAGGCTGCAACAACCTCTTGTAGCACTCTACCAGTGAAAACAGGCCTCCTTTTTGCTGGCAGAGTGCTGCAGGAAGCCATCATGGCTGAAAATGAGGCCCAGGGAGGCCGCACATGCACTATCCCCCCCAAGTTCCATTTTCGCTGGCAGAAGGCTAGCAAAACAAACTAAAAACAAAACAAAAGGAGAAATGTTTCCCCTTTTGCATTTGAGCATGCAAGAAGGGACAGGAAAAGAGAAAGGGAAAGAGGAAAGACAAAGAAAAAGAAGGGAAGATGGGAAGAGAGCAAGGAAGGAAAAATAAGGGGAAGGAAGAAGAAAGGAGAAGGAAGAAGGAAGGAAAAAAGAGGAAGGGAGAGAGGAAGGAAGGAAGGAAGGAAGGAAGGAAGGAAGGAAGGAAGGAAGGAAGGAAGGAAGGAAGGAAGGAAGGAAGGAGATTATAATGAGAGGGGGGGAGGGTCTGAGGGAAGTCCTGCCTTAGCACTTGGCCACCACAGGTGCCCCTGACACAAGTGGCATCAAGCTGGCCACACCCACCCTGCCATGCCCACCCTGGCCATGCCTCCTCCCCCTTCCTCTCAAAGTCAAATACAACTCTGATGTGGCCCTCAATGAAATCAAGTTTGACACTGCTGGCTTAGACCATGGTTTCTATATTTTGCAACCAAATGGAAATTGCAGCCTGACAGCATTTAAAGGCGATGCCTGAAAATGGTCAGCTGATTAGTGTTGGAGCTAAAGTAGTGGTTTAGATAGCTGTGGTGTGGTTTCAATGTCCTGTTTCTACATTCTTCTCTATTCAGAACTAGCATCCAGATGTTCATATGCTCAGAGATAAATATGTTTTCATATAAGAAGTCTGGATATTATAAGTGGACTATAGTAGAATTATTCACAGAACTGAGTTGGTACTAATCTGTCCTTTCTCTTCATTCCTTCTTTCTCAGTCAACTGCTTTCTTCTCTTCCCTCTTTCACCACCATCTTCTTGGCTGAAATTCTATATATATACTTCCGCCGTTCTGTTCTTCCTTTGGATTGGCTGTTTTCTTTTAAACTGAGTCAGGTAAATCAGTTTTGAAATTCCTCTGCAAAACCCTGAGCTTCCAGTTCCAGCTCGTTTATGTACTATATGTCCAGTTAACTGCGGACCTATGTTTGAATGGAATTATTTCAAAGCCTCAGGCTACTGATTATGAATTCATCTTTGGGGAAGGTTTATTTAAATAGCACAAACTTTAATAATATATTTTTACACCATTTTTGGTTTCAAATACTTACTTTGGGGTGGGGTGTTTTTGGGGGAAATAGGACTTACGACCTGGAGATGTATCTGGCAAACGCAACCTTTGGGAAAAGCAGTCGGTTGAGAAGACCAGTTCTTCATCAAAGGTGACCATCCCATCTGTTATTCTATTCCAACTCCCAGAATTCCCGAGTGAGCCATAAAAGGTTTCCCATCCCTGGTCTTTCAGTTGTGGGGGAAATCAGTTTTTGACTTGAATGGGACTGTTTAATGTACAAATGTAGGACATTGCACATCGATAAGGTTTTGGATAGCCTTAAAACCGAGATTTGGGCTGAGCAATTATAACATTCCAGATGGGAGGCTCAACAGCATCTTTCTCTAAACATACATTAGAGAATTGTTCTCAGTTATGCATGAAAACTGGAATCTCATAGCAAATTGTGGTACGCCCTTTTTATACTTTACATTTGTTAAGAGCCTCCAAGTTTAAAGGGAGAGATAATAGGAGCTGCATTTTGGGATTCGTAGTATGCAACACTGTAGAAAATTGTGGAAAAGAAGCCCTTGAACAACCCATAACCTAGAAATCATTTTCAGGCCATTTGATGGATCTTATGAATAATAATTACATTCCCAGAAATCAAAGATCATTTTCTGAATGGCTTATCAATAGGACGAGGCTAATTTCTTTACAATGAATAGCCAATTTGGGCAAATCCCTTGTTCTGATGATCAGCTGGTTCCAAAGCGGTTCACTCCGATGAGCATATGGGCCCACCCGCCCGCCCCTGCTGCTTCCTGTGTTTTATGTCTTTTTGTTAGAGCACAGCTGATTCGCACGGCAGAGCAGTTTGCCGCGCCTCAGCTGTTTTCTTCAGCTGCAGTTGAAGGTCAGTATTAGCTTTTTTAAATGCAGACCATGCACATACAGTGCACGCTCAGCGAACCGGTTGTTAATACCGGTTGAATCGCATCCCTGTGCTGAAGTCCCCTTCAATTGCACAGCTGAACTTCAGTGACATAATTGCCAAATCTAGAAGAATGATGTAGAATAGATCCCAAACTATTTATTTATCTGTACTGTACTGTACCATCCTCCTCTTGAGATGGCCTCCTGAGAGAGGGGTCAAAGAGGCCATCTATGACAAAACTGAACAGCCGTCTCTCAACACAGAGGGAGGGATATGACATCATCTATCTCCAGTCTACAAAACAGTCCTTTCAACAGTTCCAAGAAGGCTCCCCACCCATTTGTACCACTTAGGACACAGATAAACGTCCAGGTGGCCTTAAAAGAATGCAAATGACCAGTTGTCTGCAAGGAATATAAATCCTTCCATTCTCCACCATCCAATCAGAGCTGAATAAGCTTTTTGATGAAAAGTGAAATGTCTTCAAAGAAAAACCAGAAAGTCCTTTGGAACAATTTGTGTTTTTGTAACCTTTTTTTTTAACTTCTCTCTTTTTTTTAATCAGGTCACAGCAGCAGGAAGGAAGTTGGAGACCAATGGTAAGCAAAAGTGAGCATTCCAGTGCTTGGGATCAGGCATGGCATGCACAAGGGGCTCAAATCTCAATTTTGGAATAATATGAGTTGGATTGTCAGACAGTCTCTCCTCCCCAGTGACTTGTCCCTGATGACAAATGGGGTTCTTTGTCTGGAATCTGTAAGAGGCAAACAACAGAACATTCACTTTCCTGATTAATTTCAAACCCTCTGAAGACGTGATCTATTGTATTGTTCTTCTTAAGGTCCTCTTGATCAGGGTCTCCAACCTTGGCAACTTTAAGACTTGTGAACTTCAACTCCCAGAATTCCTCAGCCAGCTTTGCCTAACCCTAACCCTAATCCCTGCTCTTGACAACAGCACTCTATTGTTGCTATATCTTCATCTCAGTTCCCCTTTTATGTTACTATCTTTTCTTTCTTGCCCTCGATCATTGGGTAAATTTGCCTGTGAATTGGCTCACCTATCACATAAAGCTATGTTTGGCATGGCCATGGTTGAAGAGAATAAACTATCATTAGATGGTTTGCTCAATAAAATCCAAAGTCATAACCATGGTTTTCATACAGCAGTGCCTGGATCCATTTATAAAAAAGAATCTAGCCAAGCACTTTATGGCTTAATGTAAGATGTATCATCGTCTTCCTGTTCACATTCCTGCTTGCTGAGTATAAATTATTCTTATTTCTTTCCTGCTCAGCTCCGTACTTGTCTAATTAAGCATCTCCAACCTGAGTAGGAATTAAAGAGCCTTTTGAAATCTTTTTAATGGTTCTCTGCAGGATCCATTTCTTTTCAGACATTATGCCAGTACTGAGATATACTTTCTTACCCAAGAATAAGCTGATTCAAACCCAATTTTGCAGCTCGATGTACTAAAATATTGCATTCCCACATGAATGAGGAGGTAAAATTTGAGCTGGGAGCAGTAAAATGTATGGACCATTTAAAAATACTAGGAGTTTTACTCATTTGTCTTTTGAAAATAAACAATCAGTGGGTATTATTTTAAAGATGGTTAAGATTGAATCTATTGGGAATCTCTTCTAGATTGTGGGGAATGAGCAAGAAAGAAAGCTGGTATAGTCCTTAAAATTTCATCTTAGTGTTGCAACCTACATCAGTAAGTCCTCGGAGAAGTAGGGATTTTCTAACTAAATCCCAAATTTAAAACAGTTAGTCTCTTTTAATAATTTAAACAATACAGTCAAAAGACTGTAAACTCCAAATGTTGACATTTCTGGTGATTAAAGACAATCCCACCACTTTTTTTTCTTTCAGCAGGTTTGAGACAATTTGAAAAGGAGCCTTAAGGAAGCCACCAATTATGCTGGACCAACTCGGTTTTCAAAAACAGAAGTGCTAAATTTGTCCTTTTCTTTTTATATATATTTATGTTTGTTTTTGTTGGTTTACTTGGGAGGGAGGGCGGGGTTGGCTACATTATCCCAGTTTTTAAGGAAACCATGTATATTAGCACTGTATTTAATATTCAGTCTTAAAAACATTTGTCTTAATAGTAGTGCCTTGTAACAAGAGCCTTATTCTTCCAAAAAAAAAAAAACATGCTGTGAAAGAGAGAGACACGTCTACTGATGAAGTCTAACAAACTGTGTGTCCAGACAAGGAGGAGAGGGGCATCTGCTGTGCAAACCTTCCACTTGTGGGTCCTATCCCAAATAGGTGAGGCAAACATAGGGCCAGGATAAGAGGAACACAGGCTGGTTCATTCACAAGCAAAGCACCTGAAGAGTCCTCAAAAGTCAAGACGGAGTCAACCTCTTCGCTCCTATTGACTTATTGTTGACTTGAGTGTACAAAGGCATGGTATAATTCCCTAAGCCTATCGTGGTCTACAGAGCACTATTTGATAGCTTCACCATCTTTGGTGATCTATCCATCACCTTTGATGGAACAGTGGCCTTCTCCTCCTTTGTTCTCCAACATCATGTCACAGATTAAGAGGATGCCACATATGTTGTTGTCGGAGGAGTACCTAATCCATCACTTACATTTTACTTGGGACATTCCTGTAAGTGGAAAGCATCTTCTCCATCCATAAGGTCATGTGCAGAGCAAAGGAGTCTTACTTTCCACAAAGGGAAAGTAGGAGATATGCAAGGAATGGCACTCTATGGATCCCACACAAATATCCTTCCTGTAGCTAAGTGGGATGAGCCCCAGTTTTTTTTCCTTTCAGCACTTTAGAGTAAGACATGGAAGAAACATGCTGAGTTGGCCATTTCCTTCCTTAACTAGGCCATGATGAATTAGGATCATCAATACAATTTTCATAGTTTTTAAAGTAGCATTCCCCACTCCCTTTAATAAGTTATAATGAATACCCTGAATTTGGACAATTGCAATCAGCAGTGGTACTGATAATGTTTCTCTCTTGTTTTGTTTGTATTTTATAAAAACTAGTTAACAGTTTTAGAACATATACATTTCGCTTTTCTAAATGTTATGTATAAGGCACTACTAATAATAGAAGGCTTTTAATACTTATTTACTTCATTTAGCTATAAACTTGCATAACTAGCCAATATCACAACCTTTTTGAAAAAAAAATACACACCTTTTATATTAATATTCCATAATTGCCATTAGGGACATGGCAAGAGAAGTATTAGATTTAAAAAAAAATAAGTTGAGCGATTAAAATTATAGTTTTAAAGAGGGAAGAAAAAAAGTTTTAGGTCATAGGTCACATGTATAAAACAATATAGCTAATTTATATAGAACTACCATAATTATCACACAAGAAATACATGCACGCACGCTGTTGGTAATCCTTCCTTCCACCTTATTACACACTGATTTTGCTTTTTATCAGGTCTGTATACATTTCTCATGTTCTCACTTTCGAAAACAAAAAGGACACGATCCTTCCTATTGTCATACAATTCTGTCCCTAAGTATAGTAGACCTTGACCCTAGGTGCACTAATCAAGGAGAGTCAAGGATCACTTCCTGTAGACCAGATGGTATCTTCCAGATGCATTGAGAATCTGAGAAGTTGTAATTTCAATTCATCTGGAATATGTCAAATTGGGAAGGGCTACTTGATGTTCTTCAACTTTCTCCCTCAAGGAGTCCAAACGTAGATATCCTTTGTTTTGGAGAACAAGTGCTTGCTGAATTCCAGGCAGTGAGGAAGAAGGCTTCATTTGAACCCAGAAGCCTCTCCAGAGAGGATTGTGTCTCAGTCATTCCATCCCAGAACTTTATTTTAACATCCATATTATTTGACCTGTATATAGTAAACTACTAAGTTTGAATTTACAAATCACATGATGATTGGGGTTGTGTTTTTTTTACACCATACATAGGGGTGAAGTGAGCTTTATTTAAAATTTATAGCCCACTCCAATTGCGAACCATAGCTTGAGAATGATTAATTTCTGTATACAGGTTTACATTTTTATTGCATCTGTTTGTCCTTTTTAGTTTTGTTTAAGGGGTTAAGATGGAGTAGCAGTATCCAAGCTCCATTGCTTTTGTGAATCATCAAGTTTACATAATGAATTTCACTAGAGCTTACAGGTGGCATCAGAATCATAGAAGACAAAACCTTGGATCTGTTTGTGGTTTGGCTGTTAGTTTGTTTTTTTAAATACACTTTGGAATCCTTACATCCGAATAACTACCATAAACCAATAATGCTGATTTTGTAATTCACAATAAATGGAGTTTGTATGCCATTGGGCTCATGACATCTATATGGTCTGGCATCTTCTTGAGTGTTTCTTTCTGACAAAACCACCACCACTTCAGTGCAGTTATTTTGTACTTTTCATTCACTTTGTGTTCAAGCAAAGTCAATGGAGCAAGCCAGGATTAGATGATTCACTTAAGAATTATGGCAAGGAAAATCATCAAATGGGACAAAACTCACTTAACAATTATCTTGCTTAACAACAGAAATTTTGGTTTCAATTGTGGTCCTAAGTCAAGGACTACCGATAGCAAAAAGGCCATTTATAAACATAATTGTGTCATAATTTAGTCTTCTTAGTAGAGTAATAGGAAGTGTAGCATTCTTTTAAATCCGTTTGAAGCCTCTCTGTGTGGAGTAGAATGAAGCATCCAGATAACAAAAGTTCTGACAATAATTATCAATAAATGTGTGGTTGATGCTTATGTGGTAATTTGGTTGATCCTTATTTCTGAAACTGCATTGCTCATTAGCTCAAGCTGCCCATTGATGACAACTCAATAATAATTGTTTTAAAGTAGGAATGGATGAGTGTAAAAATTCTTGCCAGAGACAGTGGGATGGAAAGGGGTCAATCAGAAAACTGCAAACAAAAGAATGTTGTGGTGAAATGGGTTCAGCCAAGAAGTGGAAAATCAAAAAAGGCTGCCTAGAAGCCATCAAGGGATGTTGTGACGTCTAAATGTGTTAAACATAAGTGTAAAATTTGCTAGGTTTTCTCAAAGTTGCAAGTTTTAGCAACTTGCAGGAATTGGGGGAGGTTTGGCACACCTGACTGTTTCTGTTAGATTTATAAAATTCCAGTCTCCAGATTTTTGAGAAGTTTCCTCTGTTGAATTAAATGTGACTATATGAGACC
Organism: Laticauda colubrina; assembly: GCA_015471245.1. Taxonomy (NCBI): domain Eukaryota; kingdom Metazoa; phylum Chordata; class Lepidosauria; order Squamata; family Elapidae; genus Laticauda; species Laticauda colubrina. The sequence goes on along the minus strand of BLBF01000055.1, from coordinate 14,570,991 downwards.
CAGCTGGCAGTTTGTGTTTGTCTGTGGAGTGGCTGAGATTAACATTAATCATTGTCGTTTTCATTGCTTCCATAAGAATTCCTCCTTGCACCTTATTTTATCACCATTTAGGATTAAATCTAGGATTTACTCCCCCTAGATCATGGGTGTCAAAATCGCGACGTCACATTGCTCTCATGTGACGTTTCGTGACATTTTCCCTTTTCACGGAGCTGGGGTGGGCGTGGCCTGTATGTGATTCATCCGGCCCGCGGGCTGGCAGTTTTAAACCCCTGCCCTAGATGGTTCCAAAATAGAACTCTTCTAAGGAACAATCCTTGTTGGTGTAGTTGGACCCTTCAACCTTACAATAATATGAGGACTTTGAGATTCGGGTGCTGTTCTGCTTTCCTTTTCCATCTCTTACCCAATAGGTTGTGTATGGGATTCAGAGATGGCTGAGAAGAATAAGAAAAACACACACAAATGTGTCAGATAGTCAATTTCCTATTTTACTGTAAGCTGGCAGTTGCCCTGGGGTTTTGCTTAAGAGCCAACCCCTTCATTTGTCCAAACCCCTGCATCTCCCCGTTTTTCCTCCCCACGGGTGACCAGATGCAGGGTTCAAGTGGCTGTAACTATTGAAGAGATTCCACTTCCCTCCAGTCCAAGAAGGCTGTCCTTTGATGCCTGCACCCTTTGAATGGCCTTTAAGGCTTTTGCTGTGTTATCAGTGGAGGTCCTACATTTGCAGTGATTTGCAAAGAAACAGAAGGGAAGCGTTTGCACGATATAGTTCAAGAGAGTGTTGAGGTTTTCTTCCTCTGACATTTTTTCCCAGACACGGGCAAAGATTTTCCAGCAGAGTTCCTGAAGGCAAGTGACTGCAGACAGGACCAGCTTGAGGTCTTCTAGGATGTAACAAGCTTGGGGAACGTTCTCATTAATTTTGGCAGACAGTTCTTCAACAGTGAAGATGAGGATCAAGTAGACAGTCCTCAAGGGAAGTGTTATGGTGTAGTACAAAGCTATTAGCCAGCCTTTCCATTCCTGGAGGGCAAAAAAAAACCACAATATACACCAGGAATTATTAGAATTGGAAATGTCTTACTGTTAGTTAAACCACTGTTCCGTTGTCTTCCGATTCTCTAAGCTGCTCTTTGAAGGCTTTCCAGAATGTCAGACATGACAAAACAGGGATTTTTATCACTGAGCTATGGCCTTGGTTTAAAGACAGATCTCAATGTAACATATATTGTGGCATGATTGTTGTTGTTTTTTTCACTACAGGTAGTCCTCAACTTATGACCATTTATTTAACAACAGTTCAAAGTCACCAGGAGGCTGAAAAAAGTGACTTATGACCAGTTCTTGAGGTTATGACCGTCACCCTGCTTTCTGTGGCCATGTGATCATGGTTTGCACACTTGATAACAAGCTCTTATTTGTGACGATTGCAGCATCCTGTAGTTACGTGATCATGATTTCATAACGCCTTCCAACGAGAAAATCAATAGGGAAAGCTGGATTTGCTTAATGACTGTGTGATTCGCTTAATGACTGCACTAAAAATCATAAAATCAGGACCAGTCATATGATGGGGATTTGCTTAATAACTGTATTGTTTAAGTGATTGAAATTCAGATCCAATTGTGGTTGTAGCAATAGCACCTAGACTTATATACCACTTCATAGTGATTTACAACCCTCTCTAAGTGGTTTACAGAGTCAGCATATTGCCCCCAATAATCTGGGTCCTCATTTTACCCATCTCAGAAAGATGAAGAGCTGAGTCAACCTTAAGGATCGAGCTGCTGACTATCGGCAGAATTAGCCTGCAATACTGCATTCTAACCACTGCATCACCACAGCACTACTTTTTAAGTTGAGGAATACCTGTAGTTCTTATGCCTTTAACAATACCTTAATGTATGCTAATACCTTAACAATACCTTAATGTATGCTAATAATTACCTCATGTTACAACCTGACAGATACTTTAACCCACTTTTCCCAGGAATTCTTCAGCAAAAGTTAATGAAGAGAGACCCAATCCTCTCAGTTTAACTGGGGATCCTTAACCCTCCTAGTAAGGAGTTTCTCTTAGGCCCAGTTCTAGGGAAAAAAAAAACAAATAGAAAGGAAGCTACTTTGGATCTTCCTACCTGAAGCGAACAATTGAAAACTGAAATTATTCTTGAAACACAAGGGGGCGCTGTGCAATCATGCAGTTTTGCATAGGGGCAGCTTTTCGGAAGAAGTGCACTTATCTGCCTTTTCTGAACCAAGGAAGCCAAATCTCTAGATTTTTTTCAAAAAGGGAGTTATTGGGAAAAGTAAAACAAGAGTAGCCAACAATCATCCACACAACAAACCAAATAAAATCAATTCAGGCAGGCAAATTACATGAGTTCTATATTACCTGTTTTAAGGGAATTGTTCAAAGTTTATTTGCTGAGTGATGGAGGGAGATTAAATGAGCCTCCACTTAATCTGTTTGGATGCAGTTAGGCAGGACTTTGGGGGCTCCTTCTCTGCTTCCCTTTCTGCTCCCTTAGTTTTCTAACTTTTCTCTGCCTTTGCAGCAGAATCGTCCCAGTTTGGGAGAGAATAAAATCACTGAGAGACCGACTGTTGCTTTGTCCATACAAAACATATTTGTTTGCTGCCCTTCTCCCTTACAAGGTGATCTGTCTGGCATAAGACAAACACACCATTTTTGCATCTTTCCAACAAATAAAGGAAACTGTAATCACCGAACCTCATTTTTTAACAACCCTGGTTGAATGCTAAAATGTGCAGGGCTCTTGTCAATGTAGTTTACGGTAGAGGAGAATGAACTCATCTGGTTGGGATTCTTGATGGTGTAGTAGCCAACAACCATCTTGCAATTCTGAAAGTACAATTCTCCCCCTGACTCCTTTACAGCCTGGGGAACTTAGGGAGAGTCTCTTCTGAGCCTCTTGTCCTATCCATTATACAGCTGCAGACTATGTTGCCTCTTATCTAACTGTTCCCTTGGCAGTGTCTCTTGGCTCTGTCTCACAAGGTCTTTCCCACATACCATTACAGGACTTTCCCCTTTTGCAATATGCTCCTTTTTAGTTTATGCCCTTAAACTGACTGACTCAAACAAATTAATAATAGCAGTAAAATTATCTAACTAAAAAATAATTCGGAAGGGGAGAAGTGCTGTTAAGACATAAGTACCTCCTTCTTTAAGACTGTCCGGAGCACAAGATATGTGCTTAATGGATTTTTACAGACCTGACTCTGAGTCCATGGTTGTGGACCTGAGCTATGGCCCTTTCATAAAGAGGGTAAATGGGATTAACAGCAGTTTCAGCCTTTAGATCATGGCTACCAAACTCCTGGCCCACGAGCCAGATGCATCACGTGCTGGCCACGCCCATGCCCGGTTTTGCAAAAGGGGGGAAAGTCCCAATATGTCATGTGACGCTGCTGTGAAGACGTGAGTTTGATGCCCCTGCTTTAGAAGATCTTTATTGTTGAGGCACCTATTTTCCTTGGGTGAATTTCAGCTAACCCTGGCTGCAAGGAATAACTTCAAGGCCTGACATAGTTGATTGTGTCTTCTTTCCCTGCAATCCTGCAGAACCAGGGGTGACTGTCTTTCCATGAGGTTCCTGAACTTTAGATAATAACTCCCTTGACTATTGTGGTTGCAAATAGGTCAACAAATTTATCATGTCAGAGGATGCTTGGTGGAGGCTATTACTCAAATCTATTTTAAGCAGCCATGGATGGAGGCAAATACATTTGCTCATGAAAAACCAGTCACTTTTCAAAGTTAGAGCTACTGGAAAGGAGAAATGCTGACCTGGGTACTTGCCCCCTGTAAGGGGGTTTATAACTCAGTTGTAAAAGACTTCCGTCATATGTACAGCATATCAGAGATGGGCAATTTATTTTTTTCAAGGGACTATATGAAAATCTGGGACTGTTGTGGAGGGCTGAACCAATGTATACTGATTTGATGTCCCCAGACCTCATCACCTCAATATCTGAGGCTGCTCCAGGTAAGGGGCAAACACTGCACAGCTGCAGAAATGCACTTTCTCTCACCATCCTCCCATAGCCACCAGCTGACTGAAGGAACCAACTCAACTTCTTCTTCCTCCCCTGCAGTATGCTGATTACATTTGATTTCTAATTTCCAATTTGACTTCATGCAGGCTGAATAGGAACCACCAAAGATATGATCCAAGATTTCAAAACAAATTAATTTCATTAAAATGCTTGAACAATCTCCTATAATTTTGACACTTTCTGGAGCACCCATTAGAGATCCTGGGAGTTGTAGTTTCATATGAAAAGGGCACCAGGTTTGGGAAAACGTTTCTTTTCTTTTTTTAAAATAAACCCACTGTAAAATCAACTTAGCCTCCAGTTTCATTTCTAGGTTCTTGAGGAGGCTCTAATTATGCTGCCAATTTTTCCCAGAGTGATTGTTATTTTTAAAAATCTTTTCATTTAAAAATAAAATATGGTGGGCACCTGATAGGGACTGATGTTAGTTAAAATGGGGAAAAGAAGCAAGAAAAGAATAAAAGGTAACAATTTTGGTCTTGAGCTTGTCTGATTGCTGTCATTGCTATATATAAGATTGGGTCCAGATAATGTTCAACCTGGTTATAAAAAACCCACAATTGTTGTGTTTGCTTCTCCAAGATTAACCTTATTCTGATTTAAAGCAGTAGCTTATATCATGTAACATGTCTTAACAGACTTAATAGCTGACTTCCCACATCACTGAGTTGCAAACTACTAATCCTAGTTACACTAATGCAGTATTTCTCAACTTTGGTCACGCTGGGGAATTCTGGGAGTTGAAGTTCATATATCTTTAAGTCGCCAAAGTGAGGAAATACTGCATTAATCTATTATGTTGTGTAAATTGAGCCATGCTTCATCTCTCTCACTTACAAGCAGGTGGATTCACTGAAGGGTAACTTCCACACATTGAGCCAATCATGAACATGTAGGGGTGAGCCATCTCTCTCATAAATGTACATAAAGATAATCCAATAATTATTTCCATTTTGTTCAAGATTTTTAAAAATATATATTCTGGGACCACCAGGGTCCAAAAGATCAAGGTGGCTGTCAGCTGTCACCTCACACTTGTGTTTCACAACCATTCAGTATCCACTGCCATGAACTCAAGGGTGGGCTGAATGGGAGAAGGGGATGCTTCGAGGGGAACAAAACTTCACTGTATCCCTCTGAGATGGGCTTCAAGGACAAACAGCTGGGAACAGAATACAACTGCATACCAAACCTATGCCTGAAGTGACCATTCTGGAAGCATCCGGTTTGAATTTGGACATGGGGGACCCTGTCATGTGAGGTGATTAAGGGAGGGAAAAAAATAGACTTGGGGATTTTGGCACGCAGTTCTCAGTTCCGCCTATGCATCACTGTCGTTCACTTGACTTCCAGTAAACTTTACCTTTATCAATTAATGGAGTTGAGGATTGTTCTTACTCAGGGGTTCAAGCTGAGGCAGCTCTGACAACGGCTGTTTTGAGTGTGCAGGACTGGATGCCATTTTGGGTTTTTTGACCTCCCTTCCCTCATAGATGCAGGAATAGATGCAGAAATGTGTTGAATAAATACAGAGGTGAAGGTTTTCTTCCAAGGACAGGGAAAGAAAGAATGGAGAGTTACTGAGACTTACCGAAAAGGTGTTTTCAAGGACTATTTGGAGACTCTCATTAGCATGCCTCAGATGGCACCAGGATTGCTGGGATATATAGCGTTGGAATTTATTCAAGAGAGAAAGCACACAGGCCAAATAGCCATTGCACTTGATCTGGGTCTGTACTTCCTGCACAGGATCCATCCCTGTCCCTTGAGAACATGTTTTCAGATCCACTGAAAGGAGGAAGGCAGTGTAAATAACAGGCTCTAAAAGTAAGAGGAAAGGATATAGGTAGTCCTCGACTTAGAACCATTCATTTAGTGACCGTTCAAAGTTACAACAGCAGTGAAAAAAAGTAACACACAATCATTTTTTACACTTACAAAACAATTGGGGTCACATGATCAAAATTTGGATGCTCGGCAACTTGCATACGAGAGGTTGAAGCATCATTTGGTCCTGTGACCTTGTAACCTTCCCAAAAAAGCCAAGTCAATGGGGAAAGTCAGATTTACTTAACGACTACATGATTCATTTAACAGCCACAGTGATATGCTGAAAAACTGTGGCAAAAAAGGGCCATAACATGGGGCAAAACTCACTTAACAACTGCCTAGTGTAGCAATAGAAATGTTAGGCTCAATTGTGTTCATAAGTCGAAGACTACCTCTTTAGCAAGAACCTTACAAAACTCTTCTCACCTTCCAGTTCTTAAATGAAGGAGAGTTTTGTTGGACTCCATTGTTAGAAGATATGCCCATATATTTAGATGGCATTTTATTTATTGTTGCTATTTTGTGCCCTCTGTGTCCAAGTAAGTATGGCAGATATTGAATATTTATATATTCTTTATACTTTAGTGGGAAGGTATCAGTGTTCTGTGCACCTTTGGCATTTAGTCATGCTGGCCACATGACCACGGAGACGTCTTCGGACAGCACTGGCTCTTCGGCTTTGTAACAGAGATCAGCACTGCCCCCTAGAGCCAGAAACGACTAGCGAGCAGGTATGTGCGAGGGGAACCTTTACCTTTAGTTTGATAACACCTCTTTGAGGAAAGTCAAAACAACTTTGATAGGACTAACATTCTTAGGATGTTAATGACCAACAGATGCAAATCGGGGTGTTAAGTAGAAACTGAGGTCTTCCCTGTTGATTTTGTTCCCAAATAAAAACAGTAAGTAAAATTTAGGCGCCACCTCACTGAACTTTTGTGATATACAAATGCTTCAGTTTTCCTACCTTGTTCTCAGGGTGCTTGATAATTTCTTTTCAATCTCTCTTGGTGGCATTTTGACTGTTATTTATTGTTAGAGACAGCTAACGATGTCCTTTGGTGTTGAAAAGTTTTAAGGGGAAATATCCTCTTATAATATCTTCCCTCAGAACTGATTAAGCTTGGGAAACCATGGAATGTACCGATAACTGGTCAACTGATTGTAAATTACAGGCAGACCATTCACATGGCTTTCTTGTTGCTCAAATGCAAGAGCACATGAGCATTTCATCAAAATTCTCTCTTTTGATCTACAGTAAATGAAAGCAAATTATCTTTCATCCGTGTGGAAATAAATGCAAGAAAATTTTTCTGCACAGTGATAACATTTGCTGAGATAACATTGTTGAGAGTTACCCTCTGGCCCTTGTTTAAAAACCTCTAAAGAGTCAAAAGAGAGTCCTTCTACTCTGGCATGTGTCCCACCTCTGAAGATCTTGTCCAGTGGTGGGATTCAAAATTTTTTACTACCAGTTCTGTGACTGTGGCTTGGTGGGTGTGGCATGATGTGGCTTGGTGGGTGTGGTTTGGCGGTCGTGGCAGGGGAAGGATACTGCAAAATCCCCATTCCCTCCCCACCTGCTTTCCAGGTCCGTTCTCCTGTGCAGGGCAACAAAAGAAGACCCAGCCAATCAGCTGGGACTTGGGAGGCAGAGAATAAATGGGGGCGGGGCAAGTCAGAGGTGGTATTTGCTGGTTCTCCAAACTACTCAAAATTTTCACTACCGGTTCTCCAGAATTGGTCAGAACCTACTGAATACCACCTCTGATCTTGACCTGCCTAACCTTTAATCAAAATTATCCTTCAGTGGTGCTTCATTATTTGCCCAAATCATTAACAACCAGAACCATTCCAATATATATACATCCTTAGGCTTTCTAGAGGGCTCTTACTCAGGTCTTCATCACTGATGAGAAGGTAGTGATCTATAAATGCATGGGACCGGCCCAGCACGGTTTCTACACTGTTCTTGGCCATCTTTCCCATTCTCGTTCCCATCACCACAGTCATGCTGCTGCTCACAAGGGAAGCCGTGGTTTTCACTCCATTCTGAACCACATCTTTGGTCATGCCAACCATCCCTGACAACCTGCGAGTCACTGCGTTCTTGGCATTCGTGACTTTAGAAGTCATCAGTTCTTTTGTACCAGACACAACCTATAGGAGAGAGAATGGTCATTTTGGATTAAGCCAAACTCACGGCATTACGTTGCTGTCATGTGACGTTTCATGATATTTTTTTCCCTTTTGTGGAGCTAAGATGGGTGTGGCCTGTATGTGACGCATCCGGCCCTTGGGTTGCCGGTTTGACACCCCCTGAAATAAGCTGTCTTTCTCACATCAGGAAGTTGGACTTGCATTTAAGTGTGATTCACAGAATGACATTCACTTTGATTCTTTTAAAAACTGTACAGCTCCAATTCCCAGGCGTCTGTTGGAGAGAGGATAAATGAAGGCAAGATGATGGCTGTGATCTCCCAGTGGTGGCTGCCATTTTGATTTTTTTAAAAAAAAGCCTTCTATGGATGCCCTTGGTCTATTCTGCTTTTTGTGCAGCAAAGGAGAGATATAAAGCTGCACAGAAGATAAAATTTTAGAACCTATAACTTAATATGCAAAGATGAGAGCAGATAACCCATTTTTTTTATTTCAAATCCCCATCCCCTTCTATACAAAATTAAAAAGAGGGGATTGGTTACCTTCTAACTCTCTTTTTTTAAAAAAAATCAATGTTTTTAAATATTTCCAGGGGTTTTTTAAATGTTTCTTCTGTATATTCCCCAAAATTTAGTGTAAATTGGCAAGGTAAATAGACAGATATTTTAAATCTTGTACTAGTTATGGTCTATAACTAGAAAGCTGAGCTTTATATGCAATAATATTTTTTTCTTTTAAAGCAGGCAGATAAAAAAAAAAGTTTGTAGCTCAGCATGGTAGAATCACTTCTATCATGTCTCTGCTGTTTCTGGTTCATGCAGTCATTCTGGCTGTAATATGCTCTGAACAAATAAGGGATCTGAAACTGTAAATAATCTCTGTTGAACTAGTTTTAAATACAATGCTTAGGCTACTTGAAATGGTCTTTACAGAAACACAAGACACAAGATCTAAAGTAGCCTTCCATACCTTTGTGTTTTCCAATATGCTGAAGTAGAGCACACCTGGAAGACCCAGGCATCTGGCTGTGGAAGGCTAATCTAATGTCTCATTCATTCATTCATTCATTCATTCATTCATTCATTCATACATACATACATACATATTTTCACTCACATACATACATACATACATACATACATACATACATACACACAAACACATACATAAATAGTACATACAAACCACCTGACTTCAAAATAACTCTTAGCTATCACTTAGCATGGCACACTAAAACTAGGATTGGGCAAGATTGATTTATGCTTTCTTCCTTCATACCAAAATATTTTCAGGTTTTTAAAAGCTAAAAACGCTACCTGACCAGCTCTTTGTTGAAGAATTGGCACCCTCTGTTCCACTGTATCCAGGCCACGACATACATACTTGTTTGCTGTTGCAACTAATGAAAGACAAGGAAAAGGAAGGGGTTTGCAGTCAGTTAGGCTCATTACAATATTTAGCATTTGGAATTTTTATGATTTAGGAATAAGTTCATAAGGCAGTTTCATACATCCGTTAAATAATCACTATTTTGCAAAATGTAAGATTTGAGTTCACGCCACACAAAGTCATAAAGTGCTTGTTTGAATGTGTTCTGTCTCATTGTGGGGATTCAGCCATTGGTTGAAGAAGTCACAAATACAAAAGTTTTGTTACAAACACGTAAGAATAACATTAAACACACTCAGCAGCTCCAGGGCTTCACTGGTTTCTAAGGGAGGATGCACAACTAAGAACACTCTGACCAGCTATGTAATTTTAAAAAAATTCATGGACATATTTTTTTAAAAAAAAATTGTACTCAAAATAATGAAAAAGAACAGAAGTTGATATAGGTAGTCCTTGACGTAAGACCACAACGGAGTCCAAAATTTCTGTTGCTAAATGAAACACTTGTCTATCCCCTTTTAGCTTCTCCTTGTAATAAAATAATAAATTGATTTCAGATTCTGGAATTACATCAACTAACCTGCCTGTTACATGAGATTCATGTATATATTTATAGAGGAGATTACATATCCCGATTCCTGGACAGACTGAGCCATAGTTTTGACTGGGAAACTGAGCATCCTAGACCAAATTAAATTCAAAAAGCTAGGGATTTCCTGGAAGTTTGGTTCTCACAGAAACCAGCCATCAATAAACACATGAAACAAAATTCAAAAAGAGACAATAAAAAAGCCAAGAAGGAAACAAACAGACCAGAACACATCCTCTCCACAGCCAACATTCAGATAAGTAGGGAGTGACACCAGACAAAGAATCAAGCAGAAGACAATATGCTAATAAAGAAATAAATAATCAAGCTGAAAACAAGATCTAATCAAGGAACCAACAAGAAATAAACCACACTCCTAGGCCAGGGAACAGGCCAGAGGTGGTATTCAGCAAGTTCTAACCAGTTCAGGAGAACTGGTAGTGGAAATTTGAGTAGTTTGGAGAACCGGCAAATATCACCTCTGATTGCCCCCCCCCCCCCATCTATTCTCTGCCTCCCGAGTCCCAGCTGATTGGTTGGGTCTTCTTTTGTTGCCCTGCACAGGAGAAAGGAGCTGGGAAGCAGGTTAGTGGGGTGGGGAGGGCATGCAGATTTTGCAGTAACCTTCCCCTGCCACACCAACCAAGCCATGTCCACAGAACCACTCACGTTGAGTGAAAGCTCTACTGGATGGCTAATCAAGTTCAATTGAAGAGCAGATTCTCTCAAAAGCCACCCAAAGAATTAGCTCCAAGTTGCATCTTTTATCTATAGAGATTCTCAATCATCCAGGTCATGGTTGTCCCAAAGGTGCTTTTTCAAAAGGCAACTGAACTTTCCTTGTTTTTCCTCAAAGACGTTTCACTTCTCATCCAAGAAGCTTCAGAACTTCAGTCAGAAATGAAGAAGCTTCTTGGATGACAAGCTAAACGTCTTCAACAAAAAACAAGGAAAGTCCAGTTGCCTTTTGAAAAAGCACCCTTGTGACAACTTGCATCTTTGAAGTGCACATTGCTCACCTCATGGTCTGCTATTTGGAAGATATATAGTTATAGCTAGCAAACCTTATGGCTGATACTCCATAGTATAATCCATCTGGTAATGTTTTGGTAGTATGGAAATGTAACATTACTTGTCATTGCAACCCCAAGAACCATTCATGGAAATTCAGAATGTTGAATGCCAGATGTAGGACGCTATTCTATATACTGGGAAAAGGAATTTGAATTTAGAATGTGGGGAAGACTTCTATAGTTGATAACTATAACTGCCATTTTCACACATGGAATTATTAACAGTTCCATCATTGAAAAGTCTCACTGAACTCACTCATATCCAACTGAGTGAGTGAGAATGATGAATTGTAGAAGTAAACATAACTCAGAAGTCTCATCCAGTGCACATGGAAAAAAACAGAACAGAATAGAATAGAATTCTTTATTGGCCAAGTGTGATTGGGCACACAAGGAATTTGTCTTGGTGAAAATGCTCTCAGTGTACATAAAAGAAAAGATACATTCATCAAGAGTCAAGAATCAGAAGGTACAACACTCAATGATAGCCATAGGGTACAGTAAGCAATCAAATCATACTAGGAAACAGTCAATATAAATCGTAAGGATACAAGCGACAAAGTTACAGTCATACAGTCACAAGTGGGAAGGGATGGGTGATAAGGAGTGATGAGAAGATTAATAGTAATAGTGATAGTAATAGTAATAGTAATGCAAACTTTGTAAATAGTTGGACAGTGTTGAGGGAGTTATTTGTTTAGCAGAGTGATGGCTTTCGGGAAAAAACTGTTGTGTCTACTTGTTCTGGTGTGCAGTGCTCTATAGTGTCGTTTTGAGGGAAGGAGTTGAAACAGTTTATGTCCAGGATGTGAGGGGTCTGTAAATATTTTCACAGCCCTCTTTTTGACTCCTGCAGTATACAGGTCTTCAATGGAAGGCAGGTTGGTAGTAATTGTTTTTTCTGCAGTCCTAATTATCCTCTGAAATGAGCAGACATCTGTAACACCAATGGTGATATGCTATCAGTTTGAACTGGTTCACCTGAACAGTAGTTTAAAAAGTCCACAATCGGCTGAGAGGAGGAAAAAAATTTGGACAATTAGAAAGAGACAAATTACAAAGAGAAAAGCACAGGATCGGCCCTCCCACGCACCCCTGCACTTTTCTCTTATTTATCCTCTCAGCTGATTGGCATTGCAGGTCTCAGCTAGTGTGGGGAAAGCTGCATGTTGGCGTTAGGCAAAGCACACCCACCAATCCATGCCCAAGCCACGCTCACCAAACCAGTGGTAAAACAATTTGAATCCCACCACTATGGAACACTGTGACCTGAAGGTATTGGAGTTACTCTTAGAGAGGCCCAACCACTGAAAATGTCTTGACCGAGAGCGCTGAAAACCTGTAACTAGCAATGATCAAGGAACTAACTCCTGCAGGATCATAATTGTTCCAATCAAGGCAACTTACATCACACATCATGCTGTGTGCATCACGAATCTGTTCGGATCTGAAGATGAATGAAGAGGGATTAGAACTAACAAGCAAAATCCAAATGTTTTCTACTTTCTTTTTGAATTTGTTTATTATTTGTAAAGTTGAAATGTCTGAGTAGGGTTATTACCTCTCTCTTTAAGATAACTATTTCCCAACACTGTTAGAAGGTTGAGTACATGAAGGTTAGAGTACAATTATCCTTCCAAGTGCATACTAAGATACACTTTATGATGCGATTGTCTGCTACACAATGGCATTCAAAATATTATATTATAATTAGTTGTTTACAGAGATGCATACACAAAGAACATTTCAGAAGGCAAAGCAGACGCTCCAGATGTTTTCTAAAACAATTGATATGGATATTGAAGCACATTTAAGACTGAATGTTCACAAAACATAGTGTTTTGTTTGATAAAGACTCGTCAAAGTTATTCAATCAATCAAGGATGGAGAATTTGCATTGGGTCACAGCCCTGAGGCCACATTGCCAAGAGAAAGGAAAAGTTTTTGAAAAGCGTGCATTGGGTGAGGGATTAAAAATTAAAATTAATTATTGGTACTTTTAACTGCATCCCTTATAAAGCAGTTATATTTTAACTAAATTAAGAAAGAGTGACCAAGCACCAAGCTTATGAAAGATTTTTCTCTGTAAATGTAAATATTTTGAACTTTTTGGTTTCACATTGGAAGAAAGTTCCCATTTATAAAGGAAAGAAGTTGGAAAGAAAATATTGTTGTAACTCTGTGGAAAAATGTATACTAATTATGGGTTCTTACTCTCTTAAATAAAGTAATTGACTTAATTAATATATGTAGCTAAACTATAAAAAAAGATATTTCTGCATTCCTTTATAACTTGCCCAGTTACTGCCTGGCTCCTGATTTGAAGCTGCAAATCTTAAAAAGTGCCAGTTGATTCTAGTTAATCCTGAACTAAATTCTCTGTATAAACGCCAAAGGAGCTTAACTGATTATAATGTTGAAAGCAAGATCTTTGGACAAAGAAGGATTTGTGGTTGAATTGTTCAGTAACTGTTTTATATTGTGAATTTGAACTAAAGCAAAGATAGGCATCAAAAGATCCAAATGTTCTAAGTTTCATTTCAATCTTGGCCATAAGGCCCTCATAAGGGGATTTTACACTTGTACATACGTGTTTGAAAGAACAGGAATGGGCTCAAAATAGCTAAGGCAAGCTTTCAAGAACCATTGATGCCTCAAATCTCTGAGTAATGGATTCCTGGAAATCCTGAGGTTTGCACAGGATGAGTATTTAAGAGGAAATGAGAAATTTTGCCTCATTCCACTTTCTTAGTGAATCAGCTATTGTTTCTCAAGAAATTTTACACAATGAATTATATTGTAGAGCTACACTATTGGACATGTGTTGAAAATAATTTGGAAGACAGGCTTTAGATCTCATGTGAGCATAGAACCTCCCTATGGTTCATTAAAGCAGCCCGGTGTTTTGTAATCTTCTCTGCAGAGATGAAGAATAATACTGCTGCTTTAAAGAACCCACGTTAACTCTTAATCTTCTTTTTTAAACTCATGTGGATGCCAGAAAAGAAGTTGAGTTTTTTTTAAATAAAGTCATTTTTAAGGTACACACAGCCCTACTCAAAGATAAGGAAACATTGTGTTGAAATAATGGTTCCTCAAATCCTGCATATTGAGAAGAAAATATGCCAAGTTTATATACAATGGTGTTTGGATTTGGAAAAGGAATCTTTAGGTTAAGTTGTAAATTATTGGATAATGAAGCATACAAAGTTAGTTTGTTTGCTTTTTCCTTTCTACAACATTAGCTAAAGGACAACCAGAACACACAAAGAGAACTACTCCCAGCTATTCTACAGAGCTTCAGATCTCAGACAATCCCATTTCATCTTGGAAATATAAGGGATGAACCTGGAATCTTATATAGTAGATTTGGTGGGCCTCTTCTGTTGTAGCTCCCACCTTATGGAATATTCTTCACCCTGAAGTGGTTTCTTCTCTTCTAAAGGTTTGAAGGTCCCTCAAGGCCTGATTGTGCCACCAGGACTGGAGACCCAGGGGACTGGTGAAATATTGAGATGACTCCGGTGTAATAAATACATACCCTTTGCTATTTTTTTTAACTTTTCTTTTTTGTGTTTGTCATTTAGAATCTTTATGGTTTTAATAATTATTGTTTTTTTGCTTGGTGGGATACTGCCTAGAATCCCTTGTTGGTGAGATGGGCAGCCACAGAAAAATAAATACACAAATAAGTAAATTTTGCTCTCTTCTGTGATGGTCCAGAAGGCACAATTGGATATGAGAGTTTGAATTCTACCTGAAACTCTTCTTACCTTCCAGAGATCTCTTCGTGGAAGAAGGTCAGGATGGTTGCCATTCAGAAGCAAAATTGGTGATTTGATTTATGCCACTAGAATTTTTTTAAAAAATAGCAGGACTCTTTCTTCACTCAAAGCTTCAAGGCAGGATGCCAGGAAATTTATTAACTATTTTGTTTTGGTATATCAGTTAAATCTACTGGCAGTTTTATGATATCCCAGAGTGTTTACATCTTATAATCACTCCATAGGCAGGGAGAGGTGTTTGACTTTTATGAGAAATCATTGGCTGACTTGACAAAAAATGATCCCTTTCCATTCTTCAATCAATTCCAAAGCACTGCATTTCATACCCAATAGAAATGCCAAATTTTCAGTGATAATTTTTACTCACGTTGAGGTTCAAGGCTGTTCAGAAGTGGTTGTGCCCGGCTAACAGCAGCACCTGTGAGAGTCTTCACACCTTTCTCAGCCCCATCGCACACTGTCTGAAGGTAGGAGTTCTTTCGCTTAATGGAGGTGTAGTTTGAAGAAACCAAGTCACAGACGGAGCAAACCAAGGGCAGACTGCTAACTCTCTTCAAGATATTCTGACATTGAAAACCAAGAGAAATCACATCACTGATGCATTCCTGATTTATTAAGAAGCAACGTTGACAAATGGAATAAAAGCCATGCCATTTTCCTTATTGTGGGGGTCATGGTGGCTTTGTTGGAAAGAAGCTGGACTTGTTGGCTGGAAAGTCAGCAGCCTAGGTTAGAGACCTGAGCATCATACAATGGAGAACCCATCCTTGCTCCAGCTTCTGCCAACTTAGCACTTCAAAAACATGCAAATGCGAGTAGATAAATAGGTACCACTCTGGTATCAAGTTAATAGTGCTCTGTGACATCATCTGGCCACATGACCACAGAAATATCTTTGGATTACACTGGCTCAATGGCCTTGAAATAGAGATGAGCATCGCTCCCTGTTGTCAGCAACAAATAGCAAAGTAAAATCTGAAGGGACTCTTTTTACCATTTGTACCTTTTTATCATTTTTTCTAATTAAACCCCTCATCTGAAGGAATTATGTTTTGTCTTCAAGGAATAAATGTCTAGCTACTGTATATTTGTTTCCATAGAAAAAATAACAGATCTAGAATGTGGGCCTTTGTAACTGACCAAAACAGAGAGAGAGAGAGATAGAAGTATGTAATATATTCTGGGATATTTTTAAATGCAAAATCACATTAATTTCCTCTCGACTGGTCCCAAGTCAATCTTCTGAGAAATTAAAAAGTTATCCTGTATTTTAACACACATAGTGTTTTTGGACATGGGTTTGTGGGGAAATAAATCAAATCAAATCATTATATGATATGCATTAATTTCACATCATAGGAATTGCTTCTAAATCTCTGATAATCTTTCAGTTGGTTTTTTTTTAAAGATGAAGCTCCTATTCAATCCATTGAGCAATTTAAAAAAAATCCGTAAAGTCTGCATGGCCTCAATCAGATTCTTGTTGAAGACCTGCAATATCTCCCTATAATTTTTTAAAGGAAATATAGCTGGATTCTCTATTCTTCCAACACTCTTTCTTTCCTGTCATTTTCCTTAAATCTCTTTGCAACATAAGATAACAATATGAATGAAATGAAAGAAGATGTGAGTTCAACCTTCCCTTCCTTGGATTATGTTGGAAATGTCTCATATCTAAACAAAACAAAACAAAACAAAACAAAATATAACTTCTGCCCTTGACAAGAAAGAGCTACCTCCTCTTCAAGGCTTTCGTCAGAGGTCTCTGAAGACATGGTACCTTGGTCTGGTTTCATGGAAGACATGGTGGGTTCTCTGGCCACTACAAAAGAAGATAAATTGTTACCTAAAATGACAAGTAAGGATCATATAATAGCAGTTAATTGGTCCAAGGGCAGCAGACAAATGTCACCTTCTCAGTCTAATGATGAAAAATCCATCCATACATTTTCACTCAAACTATGAAATCTACTGGCTGACTTTGAGTTGTTTGCTACAACTCATCCTGAACCCACTTAAGGGCTGTTCTGAACACAGAATGGGGAAAGGATGAGAAAAGTAAGTACACTGCACTGAGTCTCTTGGAGGAACAGTAAGACAGTAAGACAAAAAAACGTAGCAATAAGGAAAAATGTATCAATAAGGAAAAATATATTCTAATAGCTATCACTTTTCATTTATATAAATTCTTCCATAGTTGAAAATAAAACATTTCTGGCACTCCTGAAGGCATATCTATTGTACTTTCCTTGTTCTTCAGAATATTAGGAAGTCCGATGGGCCTTTTTAAGGAAAAAAATATCCTCTAAGTCAGCCATCCCCCACAACCTTTTGGGCATTAGGGACCAGTTCTGTGGAAAACAATTTCTCCACAGATCGTGTGTGTGTGTGTGTCTGGTGGTAGTGATGGTTTCACGTGCTACCTAGATTCCACCAGGAGTGGGATTCTACAGGTTCGCACCAATTCGCTAGAACCGGTTGTTAACATTCTAAGCAGTTCAGAGAACCAGTTGTTAGAAGAAATTACTGGCCTAATCCTGTAAGGAAGCCAGGAAGGAAACATTCTGGTGTTGCTTACAGAAACTGCCTCTCTGTTAACCCTCATTACATTCTTGGCAGGACGAGACTTCCTGTCTAAGGAACTTCTCTGGAGTTTTTTTTCCTCCTTTGCTGGTACTTTGCTTGTGTGGAGTGACCATTCAAAGTTACAATGGCACTGAAAAAAGTGACTTATGACCATTTTTCACACTTACGACTGTTGCAGCATCCCCACAGTCATGAGAGGCCAGGCGAGGAGATGCGTGCCTTGATGTGAGTGATGTTGAGTTGGTCATGCCCGCCAGTCACATGACCACTATGCCATGCCCACAAACTAAGCCACGCCCACAGAACTGGTTGTTAAAAAATTTGAATCCCACCCCTGGATTCCGCCCAGGCACAGATAAAGCTTTGCTGGCTTCTGAGCCCAGTTCCTAATGGGCCACGGCTCAGCACCAGTCTACTGCTCAGGAGTTGGGGACCCCTGCTCTAAGTGACTCTTTCTAGGAGATGAGAAGGCAAAGCTAGGGGACAAAGTGGATTAATATCAGAAGCAAAAATCAGGATAACCGTTAGACTGCAGCATAGAAGATCTATTCAAGCCTATACATTAGAATCTAGTCAACTAAAGTTTAGCACTATATTGGTGCCAGATAAAGAGTTGGACTTGGAGTGCTTGTGGGAACTCAAGGACCCTAAGCTGAGGATGCCCCATCCCAGTTCTGCCCACCTCTGCCTGCTCCTACACCTCTTTTTTTATATATATATAAGTGGATTTGCTTGCCTAGGGATGACAGCTCTAGAAATCCATTCCAGTTTCCTACAATGGAGTAGTGGGACCATCGTTCTCCAGAACCAGCAATGTTTAAACTCAACAATGAAGCTCTTATCCCCCCAGGGGAGAACTTTGAATTACTCCAATCACCTTAACCACCACACTTAACAACTCACAGTGTTAACATTTTGGAATGCTTCCCATTGGCGAGGGCTTTATTGGCTCTCAGGATGATGAGATGTCACTTCCTGTGACATGTTTCCAAACTTTATTCCCCGAGTGTACTTGGCTGTGTTGAAGCAAGACAATACTATTTTGTCCTGGGCTAACCAGTGTCAAGTGGGGAAAACCACCAATAGGACAAGCTATGGAATTTCCATTGTTTCTTCAGGATGATAAGCACTCATGCAGGACATGTTTTCAACCAATCAGACTGCACATGTAAACTGACATCACTATGAGTTCTTACCCCATTGGTTTTCAGCAGAAGTTCAGTCTGTAACCTTATGCCCATTATTTGGCAAATGAATCTCTCTATGAATGCAATGGAGCTTATTTAAGTGAACATGTATAAAATCAGGGCTCGAAAGCCATAAAATCTTGACTCTCTTAAAGAAAATTTATGGTTATCCTTTCAAGGCAATGATTGACGGATGAACAGTTTTAGTAGCTCCAAACATTGATGGCCCGCATGCTTCGTACATTTTTTCTACATCAAATCTGTAATCACCATTTTAAGAAAGATGTTAAAGAGCGGTTCATAAGAAGCAAAAGAACCTAAACCTTGAAGAACTGTGTTCCAGGGTCACAATGGAAATATCCCGAATTCCTAAAACCCGGTCTCCAAACTTGGCAACTTTAAGACTTGTGGACTTCAACTCCCAGAATTCCACAGCATGGTTGGCTGAGGAATTCTGGGAGATGAAACCCACAACTCTTAAAGTTGCCAAGTTTGGAGACCCCTGTCCTAAGGTGACACCTTGAACAGAAAGATTCCAGTTATGTACTGTTTTCCCAAAAATACAACTTATCCTGAAAGTAAGCCCTAGCTTGATTTTTACATGTGCACCCGATATAAGCCTTGCCCCCCCAAAAAAAGCCCTAATTAAGATCCCACCCACTCCACAGATAAAAATTAAGCTAGGGTGGGGATTGGGGGGATGGAGCTGCCCTACTACTTACCTTTGGACAGTTGTAGCCAGGCCTCGCAAATCCGGACACCTGCCTTGCTGGCCCATTTCTTTTGCAGCCAGCAAGGCTGGCAAGGCTTTCCTGAAGGTTTCTGTAGCTGATAACAAAACTTCAGATCAATCTGGAACTCTGTTATCAGCTGCAGAGGCCTTCAGGAAAGCCTTGCTGGCTGCAGAAGTTGAAGTTCCTGAAGGCCTCTTACAGTGAAAAGGAGGCTGGGGGTGATGTGTGCAAATGAGGTTAGTCAGTGGATGACTTCCCCAGTGCCATTTTTGGTGGCAAAAAAATATAAGACAAGGTTTTATTTTTGGGGAAACACGATTGTTAAAAGTGCATGATGCAACCTTCTTCTGTACAATGATATCTTTGCATTTATAAAAATGTAAGTTGGTTTGCAAATGAGACGTATTATCCAAAAAAGTTGAATTAAGAAGGGTACAAAGGGTCCAGGAAAACTATATCTAATCAAGTGCTTGTATGAAAAGGCTAGATTACAATTCCAAGAATTTCCACTCGGCTTAAAACTGTAGAACTGTAAAGTATCTTTTTGTTTTGAAAGATGTGGCAATTTTCCTTTTTTAAAACTCAGGGTTTAATTTCTCAGGGAAAAAATAAGCTGCTGTGAGTCTTTAGCTCCAGCAACAGAACTGATACGTTTTGCTGCACATGGCAGTAGAAACACAGCAAATACTGCCTTACACATGTTGTATATGGTATTTATGTGTACTGCTGAAAGAAATTTTGAATTGTACCTCAATGCTGTCTCTTTCTGAGTACATGAGAGGGGAATATTGTACTTAAGGTCTATAAAACCTTTATAATATTGTACTTAAGGTCTATGTTCTGTATGTAAAGTGGATGACTCCAAATCTACCATTCTGATTGGTTAAGGAAAAGACAAGTGGATTGGTTCACTAGGAACCAATCCAAAGAGATACCAAAAAGGCGGCAAATCTAAATAGCTGCCATTGGCTGCAAGCAGGCAAGCCAGCCTGTATAAAAGGGCTGGCCCCGGCTTCAGCCGGCGTTCCGTTACTAACTGTTAACAATAAAAGTATTTGTTGTTGGAACCCGGTCTACCTCGTGTGTTTTCCAAACAAAACAGTCTATATTTGCTCATCCTGGATTTATTTGATCCTGGTGTTCTTCTCATGAATTTGGGATTCTTTACATGTTTCCTTCTGCTTTTAAAAATGTTTATAACAAAGGTATTAGACTGATTTGGGAATGATACAGGACCCGGTCTGTATCATTCTCCATAGCAAACTATCTTCATCAACCATCACAACAGGCTGGAACTGGAGGCCTCACTAAGTTGCTGTCCCTAGTAAATTTTGTCTGATATCAAAAAAAGCTAATTAAGTTAGCCAGAAGATCCCAAGAGTGGGAATTAAAATAGGAACATTCCAGGAGGAGGCAGTATCTAGCCATGTCTGTATTGTTCCTAAAAAAAAAATAATAATGACATGGATACATCATCAAGAGTGAAACTTGAATCCAGGGAGATCTTACTTTTTAAAATAATAACAGATGCATCTTCCTAATCCAGGGAAATATATTCTGCTCATTTTCACATTATTCTTATACCTATTCCTGCAAAACAGGCCAAATTTAAGCAAACTCTGGTTCAAAGGAAGTCTTGTTGATAGGAGCAACATTATATTAAGCACTTACTGACAGTGAAATGATGTTGGATTCTTTTATGCTCCTTTTAATGCCCAAAGCATATTTCTTCATTATTGCATTCCAATGACACCACTGACATTTAGCTACCATTTTCCCTCACTTGTTTTGAGACCCAACGGTTTACCAAGTGTCCTGGGAGGGGTGAGTAACCTGCCTGTATTAAAAGTGGCAAACCGAAGAAAACAAGACTTCCTATAAATGGGGAATTGCCCTATAACTACATCTTGTGGATTTCTAGTATAGCAAATCATAAAATGGCTGCAAGAAATTCCCCTCAGCCACCTGAGGAAGAGAAATTGTCAAAACAAAACAACAGAGAGGGGTGAATGCCAGCCACATCAAACCCTTCAGGAATAACCCTCCACTCTCTCAGTGGAGCTTAAAGTGCATCTGAAGGGCTTTTGGATTAATTGGTAATCACGTGGTTTTGTGACATCATCAAAGCTCAAAATCTTCTTTTGCTACTGGAGTAACATGGTGCAATCTTGAATTCTGGATCAGTTGTTTTTTTTTAAACGATCTATCTAGAGCAGGAGTGTCAAACTCACATCATCAAGGCACCATCATGTGGCTTATCGCAACTTTTCCCCTTCACTAAACTGAGTGCGACTAGGGCGTGATACATCTGGCCCATAGGCCAGGCTAGAGTGATGGCAGCTAACATACTTTCCTTTTATTAGCAGATTTTTACTCATTATTCGAAGGTTTCTAGCTCTGCCTGTGATTTGTGAACCACCTAGAAAGATATGGTTGGCTTTAGGTAGAGAGAGGGCATTGGGAGCAGTTCTTATGGTATTATTTGTTCATGTAAACTAGGAATCAGATATAGGAATCAGATTTAGGATTTCAGCCTGATAACATAGTGTGTCATCCATAAGTTATCTCAATAGGCAAATCATTTTGGAGGATTGAGTGGGCACATTTGAAAGACTGAGACAAAGAGGCAACACTTGGAACTCTTGACATTGTACATATTTTTGTCCTCCTTGTAGAAACACAATATATTCCGAAAAACCTGTTGGATAGTTTGAATTTCCAATAGCTGTTGGATTGCGGCCTCCATGAGACCTCTCTTTGTGTTGTCTTTTGATATGGGGCAATGTATGAAGAATCTCGGGGGTATGGAGAGAAATTTGAGTATGAGGCCTAGTCTCACTATGTTTAGGACCCAGGTGTTTGTCGTGGTTTGTGAATGGTCCTAAGTGGCCACCAATGGGAGAGTTGGACCTGTGGTCACTTGTAGCAATGGCAGGGTCAACTTCTGGAGCCAAACCCTATCAATGACTTCTTCAGCTTCAATCACAATAATACACGGCAAACAACCAATACAAACTCAAGGTAAACCACTCTAAACTCGATTGCAGAAAATACGACCTCAGCAACAGAATGCTCAACTCCTGGAATGCCCTACCTGAATCCATTGTTACAGCCTCAACCCTCACAGCTTCAACCTCAAACTGTCTACCATGGACCTCACCCCATTCCTAAGAGGTCCTTAAAGGGGGCATACATAAGAGCACCAGCATGCCTACCGTCTGTTTTACTGTCCCCATTTATCTGTATTTACTTCCTTTGTTCCTGTTTATGTTCATACTTATACTTTTATCTTGTACATGTTTGACAAACAAACAAATAAATAAATGTAATGTTGGGCAGGGAAGGGGGAAGAACAGTCAGAAACTCATCAATGATGTTTACTCAGAAGTAAATCCTACAATCTCTGTTAAGATGTAATCCCAGGAAGAAGTTTATGGTAGCTTCCTGTGAGAGTGTCTTTGTGGGAGTGATCTTGGGAGACTGGGCCCAAAGATGTTGCCTAGGGGGAATGGTTAGATAAGAGACAGCATAGTCCACAGCTCAATAATAGGCAAGGCAAGAGGCTGAAAAGAGACCCTCCCTAATTTCTTAGGGTGTAAAGGAGATAGGGAAGAATTGTACTTCAGATTTGAAACATGTTGGTAATGTAGTCTTACAATAAGCCTTAACACAGGGGTGTCAATTCGCAGCCCATAGACCAGATGCATCATGCGCTGACCATACCCACATCCAGTATAGCAAAGAGGGGAAAAGTCATGATATGTCATATGACGATGCTATGATGACACGAGTTTGACACCCGTCTTAATATATCTGGTCTTGTTTCCTATCTGATCTACAGTTCCAGATCAATATTTTTCAGACTTGTTAACTTTAAGATCAGCTTAAAGAATTCCCAGAATCCGCTCCCAGAATTCCCCAGCCAGCATGAGTTGAAGTCCACAGATTTTAAAGTTGACAAGCTTGAAAAAACATCACTGCAAACTGATGGAGATGGCCTCTTCCAGAATTATGTCAACAGGGCTTTGGGTTAAAAATTCAATCAATTACAATCTCAATACATTTAGAGGCAGCAGGGCTGAGGATAATTCACATATTGCTGTGACAGTTGTATCTAAGAATAAACATGTTAAAAATCCCTGGGAATATTTGCACTGACATCCATTAATCTTGCATGAGTTATGGATGTGATTCTTTTCATTTTAACCCATACCTTGCAAAGAAAAACTTCTAATGAACCTCTAATTAAAAATTATCATCATGAAAAATTCAGAAAAGTAGAAGAGTTAAGCAGATAAGATGTTAAAAGCAACAACAGAATCACAATGGTTAATTTTCCAGGCCTAGCTTACTAAAGACATTTTCACCAAGTGCCTTAAGATCAGTCAGTTGGGAATTAACAAACTATTCCACAACATTACAATTCAGAACACCGATTCTGGGCCATAGCAACCATAGATGTGGGTGGGCTGCTGGGGTTTTGCAGAGGTTCGGGAGAACCCCTGGCTAAGATGCTGTGCAGTTCGGAGAACCTCCAAATCCCACTTCCGGCTGGCCCTGCCCTCTTCGCTGCATCCCTCTCAGGAGTCCCCACACGGTACATTTTTGATGCAAGTAAGTGCAGGGCACAAGCAGAGGCTCGGGGAGGGTGAAAAACGGGCCTCCTAAAAGTTTGGGAAGGCCAAAAATGGGCTCATTTCCAGCTTCCAGAGAGCCTCCAGAGCCTGGGGAGGGCAAAAATCCCCACCACCATGGTGCAGGAGGCCAACTAGGCCACACCCACCATGACCATGCCCACCCAGGAACCGGACAGAGAACCCTTTGCTAAAAAATTTTGAAGCCTACCCCTGGAGCAGACTCATCTTAATGATGACATCACAGCTATTATATCACCTACCTGATGGGGAGATATTAGAGAAAGCAAACTTCTCAGGTGCAATCATCATTGCAAAGGCCCTACGCAGTTTATATAATGTTGATTCTACAAAAAAAGAATGCAGTAAGGAAAAATCGGTTATGCAGCTCCCAACTATTTTAAGCCAAGGCCTTTGCAAATAGTTTGCATCCTTCTAAAAAGAACTAAGTTCTTGAGATTTTGGGTTGGTCTTCTTGATCTTTTGGGGAAAAAAATACATTGATGACAAAATCAGAAGGACATCAGATCATCTTCATTTGAAAAAAAAAATGGCTTAATTGGGCTAGAGCAGAGTGAGAACTGGAATCTAAAAGTCTGATAATTATTAGGTCAAGTCAACTGATGAATCTGGGCAAAATTTAGTACCCTCATAGTGGTCGACTGATACAAGTCTTATGTTTCTTTGGTGGATAAGTGAGAAAATGACTTGATTTTCTCACTGGCTATACTACAGCATTCTAGAAGAATTAACCTGGAGTAGAGAGCAGTCTTAATGACTGCTTTAATATTAGAAAAAGGATGTAATCAAGATCATACGAAGTCTTAATATCACTTTATAATACCCTGGTAAGACCACACTTGGAATATTGTATCCAGTTTTGTGGCCATGAAATAAAAAAAGATATTAGATTTAGAGGAGCAGAGGTGGGTATTCAGCAGGTTCTGATCAGTTCTGGAGAACCAGTAGTGGAAATTTTGATGAGTTTGGAGAACCAGCAAATACCACCTCTGGCTAGAGATTTTACAGTATCCTTCCCCTGCCATGCCCACCAAGCCACATCCACAGAACCGGTAGTAAAAAAAAATTGAATCCCACCACTGGACTGGAGGCTAAAAAATGGTTGAAGGAATTGGCTAGGTCTAGTTTCATGAAAAGAAGGACTAGGGGTGACATGATAGCAGTGCTCCAATATCTCAGGGGCTACCATGAGGAAGAGGGAGTCAACCTCTTCTCCAGGAGAGAACCAAGAACTAGAACGAAGGAGAAATTTCCTGAGAGTTAGAACAATTAACCAGTGAAATGCCTTGCCTCCAGAAGTTTTAAATGCACTTTAAGTACATTGGAATTTTTTATGAAGAGATTGGACAACTGTTTGTCTGAAATAGTATAAGGTTTCCTACTTGACCATGGGGTTGGACTAGAAACCTTCTATGATCCCTTCCAACCCCTATAATACAGTTATTCTGCTTTCAAGGGCAAATGATTAAGGGACGAAAATAATGAGGCTTACAAGTTATGTAGGATGGGTACCCAGCAACAGAAATACAAATCCCGTCTCACTTTTTTTCCAAAACCTCTTTAGCTTCAGGGAGGGGCGTCTCTCCTTTTCTGGCCCCCAAAGTGGCATTTCCCTTGCACAGATAGGAGGAAGCTCTGTGGTCAATAGAATTCTAATCCTACCCATTTCTTTCCTACCTCCTCACAAGAACGCATCAACAATGCCCAGGTTGCTGTTTAGAATATTGGCAATATTCTATAGAAGGCCTTCAGAACTTCTCCCTTGAAGGATGCTCCATTCATTGGCCACGAAATGCTCTTCCCAGAGCTTCTGAAACTGACATTTTATGGTTGACTGAAATTAAAAAAAAAATCATAAAGAACTAAAACCATCTGCCCTACTCTCAATCAAGTTACAGGGTGGTGCTTAAAACATTTCTCTACATTAAAAACCAAACCACCCTCTTTATTCTTTTTTAAGGAAATAACATGGGGAAAAAATTAGAAAGACGTTAACCCCCCCCCCCCAAAAAAAATAGGTTTTTAAGGAAGTTGTATCTAAAAAATGGCATTCGATAGCAATACACAGTTTTCGGTCTTGTATAAATTTAAGTAGAAAATCGTCACTGATTAAAAAAAAAAAAACAGGTAGCAAATCTGAATGAATGTGCAGCTGTTTGAATGAGGCTTCTTTTTGGTGGTTTTTTTCTCGTTCACTTCACAGCTTTGGGCACAAAAAAACAACAACAACAGGCTCATACAATGAATTCTAGTTAAGCTGATTCATTGCTCATGCTGAATCTAGTCAATTATTAGTCAGCACTGAATTGGCATGAAGTAAAAATCAACAGAATTCAAGAGTGGCTGGACTTAGACCAGTGGCGGGGTTCAATTTTTTTTACTACCGGTTCTGTGGGCGTGGCTTGATGGGCATGGCAGGGGAAGGATACTATAAAATCTCCAATCAGAGGTGGTATTTGCCAGTTTTCCTAACAACTCAAATTTTCCGCTACCGGTTCTCCAGAACTGGTCAGAATCTGCTGAATACTACCTCTGACTTAGACCTCTTGTGATAATATAATGACTCCAGGCTGATTCCTCTCTTGACTCCACCCACCCACAGCTTGTCCATCTCCTACACTTTCCCATGCAACTTACTGTAAATGTTGAATCCATTCCTCTTGCATTTTTCAAAGTTTTATGTGGACATCAAGGTTAAAAAAGAGTGGTGTAGAAATAACGTTCTATCTCCTCCAATAAAAGTATTTGACATTTAGAGACGAGGAAGTGCAAATATTCCATTTATTTACCCACTAATGCACTCCTTCCCATACTCAAAGGATGAGCAATATTGTTTAGAAGTAGCCATAGCTGTTGTGAATATTATTGCCATTATTAATTCTCAAATACAACTCCTGATATGAAAACCTGCTGTTAGGAACCTTTGTTTGGGATTGGGTTTGACATTAATTCTACATTTAAAAAATGACCCACAAGCTTCTGTCAAATCAATACTGTTTTGAGCCAGAGAAGTATTGATCAGTGCTGTTATCAAGACTAGCTGAGACGTTTTTGTTTTTTGAGGCTCATTCATTAATCTACATGGAGCTGTGAGTCATTCGCTTTAGATTTCCAAGCAGTGGAAAAAAAAACACGAAGGGAAAACAAAAGACTTTGAAGGAATCTCAGGATAGAAATACACAGAATCCATTTTTCTTGGCAAGTGAAAATAATAAAAGAAATCAGGTGTAATTGCAAATGGCAATTTCTTTCTCTTTACTGGTATCATTTATACAGCTGTGTACAGCAGAATGTAACAAAATTACAATCAGATCTTTCAAATAAGCTATTGAACTCCATCCTTTCTTCAAAATTATGATGGTATAATTCTGGAGATGAATTTTACATTGTTCTTAGCCTATTTTCCCCCACTCCCAGCCTCTGCCTCTGGTTACCTCTTTTTATTCATTTTGCTTCCACATAGGGATGGGAGGATTTATTTATTTATTAAGAGATTTCTGTATCTTGCTGCTGACTTATTTGGGTTTCACAAAGCTACATCATAACCTGAAAAGCTAACCCTCATAAGATTTTTTTTGCTTGATTTAGGTGACTTTAAACACTGAAAATTCTCGAAAAAGGAAAAAAAAACAGTATAAAAGCTGTGTCGTATGAGGATTCACTGACAGTATGTAGGACAGTCAGATCTGGTCCACCACAAACATTTGGATGAGTTTTAGATGGCTGAAAAGCAACAAAGCTGTTCCATATTAGCATTCTTGGAATACCCTCACCTGATTGGTCAAGACAGACTGCACTGTGATTGGACGGAAGAACAACGGTGATTGGTCAATAAAGAATCAACTGCGGTTGGCCGTGCCGATCGCGGGAGATTCAGAAGGCTGTCATTGGGTAAGAGCCACCGGCAAGCTCTATAAGAAGAGCTGCCGCGGCTCGCAGGTCCAACACAGATCTATACCTTTCAATAAAGAGTTGAAGTTATGCTGGTCTCGAGTCTCCTTTTTCCCACGCTTCCACAAAAGCCTTACCTCAAAAACATATCAGAAGCAGTAGAACGCAGCTTCTAAGATCTGCAAGTGGGCATTGCACACCACCTAGAACATGGGTGTCAAACTCGATCGCAACATATGACGTTTCATGACATAACATGATGCTTTTTGTCTTTGTGCAGCTGAGGTGGCTGTGGCCTGCGTGACATGCATCTGGCCCACAGGCCGCCAGTTTGACAGGCCTGGCCTAGAGGCTACCATACGAGGACAACTTATGCATTGTAAAGATTGCTTGGAGGTGGGAGATACTACCAATGTAATCTACCAGATCACCTGCATGGATTGTTCCTCTGACTATGTAGGAAGGACAGAATGCAAGAATGCAAGTGAGTGGTCAGACGAGGAGACCCAAACTCATTGGCAGCCTCATACTGCAATGAACAATGACAATGATGATGAACAATGACACACATTTAATTTTGCAATTACTAAAATTGTTGGAGGAGCAGGCATAAAAAACCAGTGGTGGGATTAAAAAAAAATTCTACCAGTTCTGTAGGCATGGCTTGGTGGTGTGGTATGGTGTGGCTTGATGGGCACAGCAGGGGAAGGATACTGTAAAATCTCCATTCTCACCCTACTCTTGGGGGAAAGTTACAGCAAAATCCCATTCCCCCCCCCCCCATCCCACTAACCTGCTTTCCAGCTCCGTTCTCCTGTGCAGGGCCACAAAAGAAGACCCAGCTGATCAGGAGGCAGAGAATAGATGGGGGCAGGGCCAGATGGGGGCAGGTATTTTCTGGTTCTCTGAACAACTCAAAATTTCTGCTACTGGTTCTCCAGAACTGGTCAGAACCTGCTGAATACCACCTCTGATAAAAACAGCCAGGGAAGTGAATCAAGCCTGGGAAACAGGTCCCTCAATAGTCAACAGGATTTACCACCAGCTTATCAAAGGAGACGAAGGCTTGGCAGCCCAAGGAAGCAACAGCCAATGACTTAATAGCCTGTCATCAACGCCCCAATCAAAGTCTAAAACAGGGGACTTCAAACTTGACAGCTTTAAGACTTGTGGACTTCAACTCCCAGAATTCCTAAGCTAACGTGACTGGAGGAGGAATTCTGGGAGTTGAAGCCCACAAGTCTTAAATTTGCCAAGTTTGAAGTCCCCTGGTCTAAAAAGCCACATACAATGCACACCTTATAAAAACGACACACAGAATAGCCCAGAGCTAGAGAGAAGTTCCCTGAGGATGGCTCCAGCATGAGTGCAAAAGCTCAGAAAACAAAACTGGTGACCAATCCAGATTGGTTCCTGCAAACCTTAGTCCTTTCCCACATCTCTGTGTGCTGTCTAATGGATTCTGAAATTTTGCAGATCTACTCTCGGACTGGGATTACTTTATACATTTCATCGCGGCAGATATGAGGCCACTTGCATGTTGCAAGTGATCAGGTTTACTATATGAATCAAGTACTTAGAAGTGATTGTCAGATACATAATCAGGGAATCCACAGAGAGGGAAGAAAAGTCAAACGTTGAAAGCCTTGATTGCATAATGAAACCCTTTTCATTGTTCAGTTACATGTAAGATAGGAGCTGGTTTACACAATGCAGTTTTCTCATCATCTTGACTTTTTTGGCCTTCTTATGAATGCCTGTGTCCATAATTTTTTTTAAAAAAATCATGTACAATAAAATACCTTGTAATGTAACCCATTATACCTTGTAATGTATCTCAATACTAGATATTAGTATTAGCAAGCTCTGATGAGAGCTACTAATCCAACTGCTAATCTTACAAAGACCGAAGTGAAGGATAGTTAGAGTACAGTCAACTTCCAACCATTCATTTAGTGACCGTTTGAAGTTACAATGGCACTGAAAAAAAGTGACTTTTTGACCGTTTTTCACACTTATAACAGTTGCAGCATCCTCAATGGCTACATGATCAGAATTCAGATGCTTGGCAACTGGCATGTATTTATAATAGTTGCAGTGTCCTGGTGTCATGTGATCACTTTTTACAACCTTCTAAAAGCAAAGACTATGGGAAAGCCAGATTCACTTAATAACTGTGTTACTAGGTGAACAACTGCAGTGATTCACTTAATAACTGTGTTACTAGGTGAACAAATGCAGTGATTCAATTAACTGTGGCAAGAAAGGTTACAAAATGGGCAAAACTCAGTTAACTATATAGGAGACAGAGGAAGAGAATTAGGATAGCCATTCTCTACAATCTCCCAAAGTATGTCTGTTAAGGCCCTGTCACACTGGCCGATGGATACAAAACGTTAGTAAAAAGGACACAGCGGACGAGAAAAATGTTCCATCCATTGTTATCCACTCTCAAAAGGGGCAAAAATTTGCATAACCAGAGCGGATAACACGGAAAGGAACAGATGGGGGGAGGACGCAGGGCAGATGGAAAGCGGATGCGGAATGGAAGCCTCGTGGATGGAAGCGGATGAGAGCAGATGGCACATCCGCAAGGCTTCCGGGGGTCCGCAGCAAAGCGGACGCGGAACGGATACAGTGGATGCAGAATGGACGCCAAGCGGATGAAGCGGATGCACAGCGGATGCCTAGCGGATGAAGCGGATGCAGAGCGGAAGCCTAGCAGATGCACAGCGGAAGCCTAGCGGATGCCTAGCGTTCACTGCGCATGCGGGGAGGATGCATTGCGTCAGCCCCGCGGATATAAAAGGAGGCAGCTCCCAAGCAGGTCACCATTCAGAGGAAAGACCTGCTTCCAGACACATCGAGTGCCTTGCCAGCCTGCCCTGCATGCCTGCCTGCCAGCCTTGCTGCCAGCCTCCCTGCCAGCCTGCCTGCCTGCCTGCCAGTCTGCCTGCCTGCCAGCCTTGCTGCCAGCCAGCAACCCCACAACCATGGGGAAGAAGAGAAAGCCTCAGCCATCTGCTGCCAGCCCTGGCAAGAGGGACAGGGCCACCCTACCACCCCCTGGCCCTCACTCTGCTTCTGCTGGGGCTTCTGCAGCATGGGCTCACTCTTCTGGGGCTGGGGCTTCTGCTGCTTCTGCTGCTTCTGCTTCTGGAGGAGCTGATGCTGCTGCTTATGGCGGTGGTGCTTCTGCTGGTGCTTACTCTGCTGATGCTGCTTCTGGCGGTGGTGCTTCTGCTCGTGCTTACTCTACTGATGCTGCTTCTGGCGGTGGTGCTTCTGCTCGTGCTTACTCTGCTGGCACTGCTCCTGGTGCTGGGGCTTCTGCTGATGCTACTTCTGGAGGAGCTGATGATGCTGCTTCTGGCAGTGGTGCTTCTGCCGGTGCTTACTCTGCTGTAGCTGCTCCTCGTCCTGCTGGTCCTGCTCCTCCTGCTCGTCCTGCTTGTGCTCCTGGTCTTGCTCATCCTGCTGGTCCTGCTCGTGCTCCTGGTCTTTCTCATCCTGCTGGTCCTGCTCATGCTCCTGGTCCTGCTCGTGCTCCTATGCCACTGATGCCAATGATGCCAACGACGAGACCGATGCCACCCACGCCAGTCCTCACACAGCTGCAGACCAGACAGCCCCACTACACTGCTCCTTCCTCCACCCCACAGCCAAGCCCGGCCTCAGTACATCTGTCGTCGGTATTGGGACTGACACCTCATGGCATGGAGGAAGGAGCTCTCAACATCACGGGGCTGAGCCAGCTGTCTGAGAGCTTCCTCAACACACCGTCACCTGTTGTCCTCTCGGGGCCAGGCACCCCAGTGGGGCTTCAGACCAGCGCTCCAGCAACAGCCACCTCCACAGCACCTGGACCCTTCACCCCTGAGACTGGGCACACCTCCGAGTGACTGATAAGAGTGCCAGAGACTGGGTGGCTACCTGTTGACTTTATTTGGACACTTGACTTCGGTCATTTTTCTTTTACAGCTTGTTATTAATAAAGATTATCTTTGCTTCACACACTTGCCTCATTTATTTTATTAAATAAAGTCTTGGTGAAAACTTTTAGAAATGGTTTAAGCCTTTGCATGCTTGTGGGATGGGTAAGGATAGCATTGGGGTGGGCAGGGATACCTTTGGGATGGGTAATAGCTGTGGGATGGGCAGGGATACCTGTGGGATGGGTTAGGATATTTGTGGGATGGGTTAAGATAGCTGTGGGATGGGCAGGGATACCTTCGGGATGGGTTAAGATAGCTGTGGGATGGGTTGAGATAGCTGTGGGATGGGTTGAGATAGCTGTGGGGATAGATAAACCTTCAGTGCAAGCATAGTGGGACTGTATGGTCCACCCTCCCAGGTGCCACACCTATGGCCCTTCATTATCAATATTAATGTAATCATTGATCCACACACATGTCAACATAAACTCAACTCTTTATTAAATGCCCTGTTCATTGTAGGCCCACCCAACATACATGGCCCGATCTCATCCGTGTAATGAGACAGGCTGAAGGAAGCATCCATTAATCATCTACCATCCTGTCTTGCCACTCCACTGCTCCAGCTAGGGAGTTGCACCAGTGTTTCAGGAGGCTGTGCTGCTTCTTCCCTTCACGTGAGGCTCTTTTGGGGCCTTGCACATCCTGAGTGTCGATCAGGTTTTGCCCTTGCCTCCATTCCCCAGGCTCCATGTCCCCATTGGCTTGTTGGAGGTCCACGAGCCTGTTCTGCAGGACTGGGTAGCGGGTGCGCATGAGATTGTGCAGGATGCAGCAAGCTTCCACGATCCTCACGGTGTGTGGGCGATGCTGCATGGTGGTGAGAAGTACCTGGAACCTGTTGGCCAGGATGCCAAAGGCGTTCTCCACCACCCGCCTTGCCCTGGACAGCCTGTAGTTGAAGATCCTCTCTTCACGGGTGAGGCATCTGGAGGTGTAGGGCTTCATGAGGTAGGTTCTGAGGGAGAAGGCATCATCCCCCACGATGAAGTAGGGCACATCTTGTGTATCGTTGGGCAGGGGTTCTGGATCTGGGAAGCCCATTATAAGGTTGCGTTCCAGCCCCTCCTTGAGATGACTGGTGTTGTATACTTGGGCATCTGAACATGACCCGTTGCCTGAAGCATCGATGTACATGAACTTGTAGTCAGCATCGACCATGGCGAAGAGGATGATGCTGAAGAAGCCCTTGTAGTTGAAATAAGTGGACCCTGACTTGGCTGGAGCTTTGCAGGCCACGTACTTGCCATCTATGGCTCCAACGGTGTGTGGGAAGTTCCACCTCTGATACCACTGCTCTGCAACTTTCTTCCAGCCTTGTTCAGTGGAGGGGCACTGGAGGAGCTCCTCCAGGTATTCTTCGATGATGGCCTGCACCACTTCTCTGACCACAATGCTGATGGTGTTGTGTGGCACCCTCCAGTCATACTGCATGCTCCTGTAGGTGGTCCCTGAGGCCAGGTGGCCCAGAGTCAGTGCCACCTTGAGCCCAGGGTCCAGGCTGGGGTGGAAGTTGGTGCTCTGCTTGGTCAACCTGGGTGTCAGCCGCTGCACAACTTCATCAAACATGGCTGGAGGCATCCTCATGAAGTTCTGGAATGCACGAGGGTCTTCGTTCCTCAGCTCCACCATCAGCTTGTTGTACAGTCTTCTCCCGATCCATCTTCATACCCAGACGCTTCTTGGCCACCTTTTCTTCCCGTAGTAGAGTTCACAGAGCCTGTAGATGGCTTCGCACTGTTGCAGAATGATGGTGGCTACCAAAAGCTGGACATGACTGGATGCTGTGGAAGAGCAAGAGCCAGATGAAGGCTGAAGAGGTCTGCACAGCAGGGCTGCTGGTCTGAAAGTGAGATCCAGGTGAGTTGCTCCCCCTTTTTATAGGCAATATAGGTTTTCCCCTAGGTATCCTTTTGCATCCTCTAGGCATCCTCTAGACATCCTTAATATCCAAGATAGGTCCCCTCTGCGAACGTTTTTTCCATTTTAAATGCTTTCTTTGTGTGCTGCATCTGCTTTCATCCTTTCTCCGTCCGTGCTACTAACGCTGCGCATCCGTTCCACGTCCGTTCCACTTCCTCCCTGTGTCCGCTTTCTGCTGGAGCGGATTTGAGTTGCGCGGATGCGCAGCGGATGCCTAGCAAATGTAGCGGACGCGTAACGGATGCCGACGGATGCAGAACGGATGTCCCCTGTATGCCTAGCGGATGCAGAATGGACACGTTGGATACATTTTCCGCTCAAAAGTTTTGAGCAGCTCAAAACCTTTTGAGCGGATGAAATGTCAATAGACGGATGCTGGACAGATAGAGAGGAAGCCAAACGGAGGCAGTGAGTACAGAACGGAAGCATCACATTAACCAACAGATGGCAAGTGTTTTTCTCCATTTTACATCCTCTTTCCATCCGTTGGTGCAGTGTGACAGGGGCTTAAAGATGAAAGTAGTAAAGGTTTAATCTGGCAAGATTCTGTCTTTCTGATGTAAGCTACTAGAGAACTGAACATTTTCTTTGGTTTGAAGCTAGTCTATGCTGTGAAGTTAGGATTGTGGTCTATAAAGTATATTTTGTTGATTACTTATTACAAAAATCTGTTCATACTGCCAGTGCACGCATACAGTTTAAAGGAACAACCCACCTCACTTAATCAGATTATCCCTCAGCCCTCTATTTAAGCAACCTTTTACTTATTTAGAGACAAATATCTCCTCCCTCCAGAGGTGGTATTCAGCAGGGTCTGACCAGTTCTGGAGAACTGGTAGAGGAAATTTTGAATAGTTTGGAGAACCGGCAAATACCACCTCTGACTGGAAATTTTACAGTATCCTTCCCCTGCCACGCCCACAGCACTGGTAGCCACGCCCATAGCACTGGTAATAAAAAAATTTGAATCCCACCACTGCTTTCCTCCATAAATCTAATCTTTATAAAATGAGGTCTAGTACTGGAATGCTTGTTAAAATAGGTTCATTTTTATAACCTTTGAGAAAACCAGGCAAATGATCAATATAGGGAGACAACCATTCTAAGATATTAAGATCATTATAAGAAGTTTGCCTTTGAATCTTTACCATTTAATTTCTTATTGGGTGTGGTCCTTAAGCATAACTAATCAGGATGGTCACATAGGACTGACTGATTATAGTTGGAGAAAACAGGCCTGAAGGTAGAAGTAACAATAGCAAGGAATACTTCATTGGCCAAGTGTGATTGGACCCACAAGGAATTTGTCTCCGGTGCATAAACTCTCAGTGAACATACAAAGTAGTAAGTCATATATCATAAATCATAAGATACAATTATAAATCACACGATACAAACCAGTGGTAAATCATAAGAAACCAATAGGAGAAGATATTAGATAAGATGAGAAAGTTGAGAAGATGAAAAGATGAGAAGGACAAGAGCAACACAGCCCTTAAACAATGCAATACAATAGCATTTAAAGTTATATACCTGTAAACTGTAAACTTTTACAAGTTCACAGCGTTCTCTAGGCAGGATACAATATCAGCATATTGCCCCAACAATTTGGGTCCTGATTTTATCAACCTAGGAAGGCTGAGTCAACCTTGAGTCTGTCAAGATCAAACTCCAGATTGTGGGCAGAGTTTGCCTGCAATATTGCAATCTAAGTTCTTTTCTATCTGGGCTCCATGTAGGCTTTAGTAGCTTAATACCAGGATTTTGAATTGGACTTGGGTGCTTACTGGCAAGCAGGTACCATCCTCTCTAATAAACATTCAACAACTTCTGAATCTGGTGAGCCACAGCCTTTGTTCCCATTTGAAGGACCCAATTGGCATGTAGTACCAGTCTATAGTTGGAAGTGTTCACATCACAGAGAATTCTATCCCTGTTTTCAAACTCTACAACAGGGATGTCAAACTCATGGCACGTGGGCAGAATGAGTCATGCGCTGGCCATACCCACCCCCATTTTAGTTGAAGGGGGGAAAAGTCACAATACGTCACATGATGACAACATGACCACATGAGTTTGACATCCCTGCTCTACAAGATAAAAAAAAAGGAAAAACAATTACTAAATCAAAGGAATTTGTGACATGTTGCCTCACACTCTACCTAAGTGGTGTGCAACCCAGAGCAAAACTAAGCAATTTCCTCAGCAAAGACTCCTACAAACCTGGCATTATTTGCTTAATAATTGTTTCTCTATTCTGCAAAAACTATTTAACTTTCAACAAGACCACTGTTTAAAAAGTTGCAGTGAGCCTGCTAGGTCATTCAACAGCTTCAGAAGATCCATTAGCATTTAATAGCTCTCTATCTCTGTAGAAGTGTGCCAACAGTGCACATATTGGAAAATCCATGGAAAGTTGAAGGATTTTTTGATGGTTTGGTTGCTTTTGTTTTTCTAACATGATCCAGTGAAATTTTGGGCCTACGAGCTTATTTCGCCCAATTTAACACACCTGATTTCATACTGTAAATTGACAATTGGAAAGGCATTTATCTCACTAACTCATCTAAAAGCAAATGTTTTTTTTTACATTGCAGGATTAGGAAAACAGAATCCATTTTAAATGGATATGGTCCAAATTAAGGAGCCGTTATCTGTATTTTTCATCTGCACCCAACTTCTTTTCAATTGCTGGGAGATTATTCTTGCAAGAGAAATCTCAGAGACAAAGAATTATTCAGTTTGGTGCAAAATGCAGGAGAATAATGGGGAAGCTTAACCAATTATACCCTACTAGTACCTTTTTCTTCTGAATTTTTTCTTCTCCATGATAATTCTCTGGCTTAATTGATAATAATGATAATGATATTGACCAGAAAGTGATTTAACCATAGTAAAGAACTGATCATAATATTTCTCATCTTCATATCTAGCATCAGCTGCCCTGAGATAAAAAATGAGGTCTTGCCAGAAACCTCTACTGCATCTACTGTATATGTCAGGCCCAAGATCACCCAGAAACCAATAGTTGCTATGGAGGCTATGAAACCCAGGTCAGTTTATCCTAAAGCAATGAAGAAAACAGAAAAGTCCACTTCTATTTCTTCCTTGGTGTTTCCTCTTTTAGCCAGCATTAGTTCTGAGTTGCGTCCTTCCTCATTTTCTTATTGGCTAATAAAGGTGAAATGGAGCAACCATGATATGATGTGTGGATGAATTCTGTAGGATCTAATCATGTGCAATTACAAACAGTACTGACCCAGCAAATGTATCCTCAGCAGTTACACAGTATATAAGCATGACCAGACAATAATCATTTTCTGCTTGGTCTGAAAAACTTTGCTCACTAATGTTGGTTGCCAATACAAGACAGAATGGTGGATCCCCCCCTTTTAATTTTACTGGCTTAAACCTACTAGGAAAATCACCTGCATTAATCAAATGCAGAAAATTGTGAGAGATGCCTAAGTGTTTAAAGGATGAGACCCTAAAATAAGCCATCATTTTCAAAGCAAGCTGCTGTTAACTAAGTTTAATCTGGATGGGTGAACATCACTAGATACAAACTCAAGGTTAATCTTCACCAAACTTGATTGCAGGAAATACGACTTCAGCAACAGAGTGGTCAATGTCTGGAATACTCTACTTGACTCTGTGGTTTCTTCCCCAAACCCCAAAAACTTTAATTAGTAGACTGTCTACTAATGACCTCACCCCTTTCCTAAGAGGTCTGTAGGGGGTGAGCATAAGTGCACCAATGTGCCTACCGTCCCTGTCCTATTGTTTCTTTCATATATTTTTTATTTTTCTTATATGTATCCATGAATTCATAACTATGTTTTTACTTATACCTATTATCTTGTAAGCAATTGACAAAAATAAATAAATAAATACAAAATAAAAAATGTTGGTCTGCTTCTCTTTGCTGCAGATTTTTGCCACCTTCCCATGGTAGGCCACAAAATCATAGGAATAATATATTGTTATTCAAAACATTGGTTTACACAGAATACTACATTCTGAGTCCCAATGCCATTGTGCAGATATATTGGGGGCCTCCTGCAGAGCACCACATCCAGCTGTGTTACCTTTTTAAAAGGATCTTTTAATCTTTTATTACAAATTGAGAAGCTAGCATCCTGAAAAACAACACTCAGCCTTGAATATCACTTTCATTTCCAAAAATGATTCCAGGTTCTGGGAACAACCTTGAAAGTAAAAGTTATAGCAAACTTTGGAAACATGGCTACTACATTGAGTGTTTGATAGTGATAGTACCCACCATGGCACACCCAGAGCTTCCATTTAATATCCAAGTGGTTCCAATTGCCTCAGAGATCAAAGACCTTTGTGCAAAATCATTGTGCCACTTTATTGGAACCTGGCTTAGCACATTGTGTGAAATTAACTACTGTGGTTTCTAAAACATGGTTTATAATTTATTTGAGATGTGAACAGAGCTAAATGTGATATATTCAACAAACCATGTCCAAATAGACCATGGCTGAAAATATGATGTCACCACTTCAGGTGAGACATGGGTTTAAGCAGGGCTTATCCAAACCAACTATTATTATCTGGGCTATATAACATGTTGTTAATACCATGTTTTACACACTAGGCAGATTGGGTTCACATAGCACATTAAGCCCAAACTGAACAAACTGCATTATAATTCAAACCAATGTATGAGCCCAACCCCTATTGCTTTCATTATGAGTTGTTCAGTTGATGGTATTATCTGGAGAGGTCAGATTGTCAATGGGAGCTTTGCTTGCTCTCGCATAACCAGTCAGTGAGCAAAGCAAGAATGTGAGAAGATCTTTTCAATCTTCCCACATTCTTGCTCACTGATTGGTTATGCGAGAGCAAGCAAAGCTCCCATTGGCCCTCTGCTCTGTCAGTTGGAGGGCTTGGTCTTCATTTGATGGATAAATAAGCTGAAATTGGAGCTGGCTAATCTACTCTGCAGGAGTTTCCGTGAAGAGCTGAAGACCCTCTTGAAACTTTCTACTAAGAACATGTAAGTGTTTCCCAAGTTTTTTTAAAATGGTATTTATGTTGTAAAGAAGAATGTGTTAATGTACAATATTGGGGATGATATTGGCTATGTGAACATGGAATGCTATGGTAGTTCCACTTTCTCCTTTATCTCCAGAGTTTCTAAATCAATTAATAGAACATTTATAAGCCATCATTTGGTCTGTCTTTTGGTGTAGAGCCAATTTACTTTACATGTTTGCATTTCATTATTAAATTTTACCAGATTACATTTTTATACTCTAATGTAATATAAAAGCACATGTATTTTAGATAACTTCTATATAGAACAATTTGCCATATTTTAACCTTGGAAATGTAAAAGCAATGTTGCTTAATGAGTTGAAACCTTGCTTTAAGATTAAGGGAATCACTGCTTAAGATTCCTGCCTTGTGATAAGCCATGTTTTAATTAACTCTAAAATAAGCCATAGTTTCTGGGTTCCTACCCAAAGCTAAATTTAAAACCATGATTTCCAAGGCACAATTGCAGGTTTATATGTCAAAACAATTATGGTTTAATATGTAGGAAAACTTGTTGATTGGGTCCATCCATCTCTTTAAGCTACAGTTTGGGTTAATTGGTTTTCCTTAAAATGGAGCTACAATTTAGTTAAATTTCCAAAGTTGCTAAAAAGAAAATTCTACCAAGAAGTGATGGCAAAAAAACTATAAAAAAGAGCATCTTCAATGTTCTTCTTGAGCTGTAGGTATCTTGAGAGAGTTACAGGTGTTACTAAGGAATATTTTTGTTCTTCTAGGCCAGAACATCCAGTGGCTCCCAGAAATAATGAGGAACAGTCTTCAGCTATGGAGAATAATGAAACACAGCAGGTAAATTTGTCCTTGGAGAGTCTAAACTAATGAATGAGTATCAGTAGACATCTGCATATAATTTAGACAGGATAATAAAATTGCAGGACCAATTTAGATTTTAATGCCAAGTAATATTTAATGTGATTGAAACAATGTTTTATATAGAAGGCAGAACCATGCTATTTAATTTTAATTAAAGATAATTAATTTTCTCAGTCCAGTTATTTTCTTTTTAAGTAGCATTCCTCATTCAAAAGCCAGGTCTTTTTGCACCAAAGGCTCTATGAATGAGAAATGCTTCCAAAGCACATGAAGTAGTCTTATTCCACCCTTGAAATAATTGAAACACAATTAGTTTAAGATTTGAAATTTTACATCGTATAAAATGTAGAGACCAGTTTGGTGTAGTGATTAAAACACCACTATTGAAACCAGCAAAAGTTCTAGTCCCCATTTATGCACAAAGTCAATTTTTTTTTTTGGGGGGGGGGTGTATCACACTTGCTTTGCACTTCCAAAATCTTGAGAAGAAACTTCCAGGCATTAATCCAGGTAGTCACTAGGAGTAAGAAACAGATTCAAAGGTGCCCCAGTTGAAAAAATTAAGGCAACCACTAGATGGCAGTGAAAATAGAAAACTAAATTTGGGGCTTTTCTGAATTTTTGCAGCCTGTATCTTGGAGCCCTGCAATATGCAAGGCAAAAGAGATAGCCTGTCCTAGGTGTATTTTTCTAAGCTGGAATGTCAGCAGTTTTTCTAGGAATTGTCTATTTTTCTTCCACTCTACCATGATAACTTTCCTAACTTCCTGTCCTAGAAAGTACTAAACCTAACACTTGCAGACAAAGTTTATTGAACCCCTGACATTGTCATCTATAAATAAAGGGGGCTTTTCCTTGGAATAATGGGTAGTCTGCCTTTTGGGTTGGGGGCATATTTTAGCAGGTTGAGAGCAAGGAATGTGAGCATGCTCACAAAATGGCTACCCCAGGAAGTTTTCCTATTCATAAAAAACCTGCTATGGGGTGAGTTGTGGCCAGTTGCAAATCACCCATGGTTCAAAAGCTGAATAGTTCCAAGAAACTAATTTCTCTAGAGTATTTTTATGTGATGCAAAATGATACTTCATAAAAGTAATGCTGGAGTTTTTCTTGTAATGTGCCAGATTTCTGTTTCACTCTTTTAAATTCTATTTAATTTTCTAAATCTTGGTTTGTGGTTTAACAAATTCTGAAGTATAATAAATAGCTGCTTGTATAATCATCTGCATATTGTATGTTTTTGATGCCTATGTCAACAAATGCTCAAATGTGAATTACCCAGTGTGGTTGGGGAGAAAGATTATTCAAAGGAACTGCTAACACAATTGTGTCCAAACTAGCCCTCATCAATCGTGTACCTTGTTTGGTTTTTGATTACAACTTCCAGAACTTTCTGGTAGAAGGGTTGTTAGTTATATAAAGCTGGGAATTATAGTCCCAACACATACAGAGGATACTCAAGGAAACTTTCTATAGGAATAGGCTATAGTCATATTTGAACATTGGATGTATTTACTAACCTTCTATTATATACCCCAAAGGATGTTCTTTCAAGAGCTACCAACCTGCCTCTTGTCAGCTCCACTTATGAAATGGCAGCTTCGGTTTATACCTCGACTAAGGAGAACCACCCCTATGTTAAAGTAGTTTTGGATTTGGCAGAGAAGAGCGTGAAGCATGTCTCTGAGATGGCTATGTGTAGTGCTCAACCTTTTCTGAGTAAGCTTGAGCCCCAAGGTAAGGCACTGCCCTCATTCTAAAGATTTTCTCTTTGTGGAAAGAGGCAGCAAGATTTTGGGGCACCTCACAAGCTTATTTTCACTGTAGGTTTTGGGACTGGTTCACATATGTAAAGATTGTGAGGAATTCTATCTACTGGTGTGTTGTGAGTCTTGTGAGACCAATAATCCAGAATAATCCAGTTTGTAAAGCCACTCAGAATCTCCTCTTTGTGGGATGGGCAATATACAAATCTCAAAATAAAAATATCAACCTGGAATATTTTTTCTGTAAACTGCAACATACTTTAATTTTCAGAAGTTTATACCATGAGAAATGTAAATGGAATGTAATAAGGGGAAAAGGAAAATTCAGTGGTTATTGATTAGAACTCTAAAAATACTTAATACTTTTTGGATGTTATGTCAAAAGTCTTGCAGCCTATAAGCTATAAGCTGCACCTCTCTAGTTTCAGTAGCAAGCCACTATGCCTCCAAGGGTTTGGATAAGCTGGAGGAGAACTTGCCGTTCCTCCATCAGACAGCTGACCAGGTAAACTGAACTTATTTTTATTCCTGTCTTTATCATTGTTGATGGAGAATAAATCTGGTGCCCTCTAGAGGTTTGGGGGTACAACTCCAATACATCTTAAAATTGCCTTGTATTGGAAATAGTAATTTAATGTTCTTATTTCTGATCAAGAGCATGAGGAAAAAATCTAAAAATGCACTGGGATAAAATTAGAAGCCACTTGATCAGGGGATGAAAACTTGTGTAAAATCTGATTTCAGCATTGTGTTGATTCATTTGATCTGATAGCTTGGAACAGAGCAGCAGTTGGGGAAGTAAAAGTAATCTAAAAAGCAATAGTCACATATTGCTTGTTTTCCAAATATAGATTCTGACAACTGAAGACTTCGATAACTTTTTGCTTACCCAGAGTAATTCTTAAGAGAATAATGGTTAGAACTACATTACATCCAGTTCCCAAAACACTGAATGTTGCTGCTTTTGTTTAATGGTTTCTCCATAGGTTATTTCTGAGACACAGGAATTGGTGTCCTCCAAAGTAGCAGATGCTAAAGAAGCAGTAGCCAAAGCTGTCCAAGATGGCAAAGAGATGCTCATAGACACAAGAATGGGTAAAATTGCCATGAGTGGAGTAGAAGTAGTACTAGAGATATCGG
This sequence comes from Laticauda colubrina, assembly GCA_015471245.1. Taxonomy (NCBI): domain Eukaryota; kingdom Metazoa; phylum Chordata; class Lepidosauria; order Squamata; family Elapidae; genus Laticauda; species Laticauda colubrina. The sequence goes on along the minus strand of BLBF01000055.1, from coordinate 14,528,301 downwards.
AAGAATTGTTGGATCACTATCTACCAATGACTGAGGAAGAACTTGGTAAGCAAGGCATTTTACCCCAACATCTTCAGTCTGGTGTCATAGGAATTTAGCATTTGCAATACTCCCAGTCTTGTTCAATTGTCTTTGGTGAATATTGCTATTTCCAAAGGCCATACCTTTGGGGAAAAAAATGGCTTCCATGTGTTGAAGTCTGAGCAAACGTTTCAAAGATGTAACATGTTTTTAACTATATTCCATAGCTCAAATAGCACAATCTACACCAGAAGGAATCCCCCTGCCACCTGAATCCCAAGGTTATTTTGTGCAACTTGGTTCCCTATCAACTAAACTCCAGAATCGTGCCTACAAGTATGCTGTGATAAAAATGGAAGCCGCCAGAGAAAACATCCAGAATACATTCAGCCAGTTACGTCAAGCCATTGGACAGGTAGGAGAATTCACCTCCAGACCTCTAATTTTTTAAAATTCAATATGGAATGAAATGTTTTTCAGCCCCACCCCTCCTTAACTATGTTTCCTTTGTGGTATAAGCAACTCATGCTATTGGAGCATAGGAACAGTAAGTACACAGGAGAAAGAACACATGCTTTGTTGCTAGAGCAATATAATGTTGAAGGAGCTTTGTGTGTGACACATCTGGAAGGGAGCTTAGACATAAGCTAGCCTGGTGCGCTGAGACATAAGCTCGTCTGTGCTTTGGTCTTCTCACCCTGCTTATGTATGTGGGAAATGATATATTGAATGGAAATAAGAAAGCAAAAGGGAAGCAGTGCTAGAAAGAGGATGGAATGGGGAGTTTAAGATTAGATAGCTAAACTTAAATTTTCTTGCAACAAAATGCCTTGCCTTTACCTTTTTTCTCCCACTTAGAAATTAGCAGCCTTATTTTTTTTAATCTTTAGCCCATATTGGTATTTTTGTGAATCGTTCAAGGTGAACTGTAGTTGCCAGATCACATTCAAAGACAAAAAGCAGAGGGGAAATGGCAAAAATGTATCTGTTTGCATTTAAGTCAGGAGTGGAGACTCCAACTGATAAACATTTGTATTCATTTAGTGCTCTGAGTCACTTGCAAGGGGGATGGATAGCTTGCTCTGGTCATTATCTTTCTGATGGCAAAGCAAATTGTATTGCTCTAACCAAAGCTGTACTAAAACAATTCCTTGTTTTGCTCCACCAGATAGAACATACCACGCAAGATATCCTTCAGATACCCCAGGAAGAAAAGGAAAAACTACAGCAGGTATGGCTGGATTAAAGTCATAGGGGGACCAAGGAAACATGAGCTCTTGATGTAATAATTGTAGGGCCACTCTTGAGAAGTTAAAATATATCTATTGGTGCATTCCTTTTCACAGATGGAATGTCATAGCTTGGCCGTGAGTTATCACATCACTGAACAACTGCAGATTGCATACACCAACTTGATGGGAAGCATCCAAGGCCTGCCTGGTATCTTTCAGCAGAATATTGAGTTGGCTCTCCATAGCATTGAGGAACTTCAAGCTACCCTTACTGGGGCTCAATCTTTCCAAGATCTTTCTAGCAGCCTTTTGATCCAAAGCAAGAAGACAGCCAGCATGGCCCAGACATATGTAGATGATATCTTGGACTATGTGTGCCAGAACACTCCATTATCCTGGCTTGTGGGACCTTTCGTTCCTGCACTCAAGAATACCTCAGGTGACCTGGAGCCTGCAAAAACTAATGAACAGGAAGTGGAAACTCTGAAACCAGAAGCTCCAAAGGAAACTCAGTGACTTAATATTTAGTCCAGATGGTGGCATGCTATTCCTGAGATACAAAGGGAGTGTACAAATGCAGTTGTAGATTCTCGGGGGGAAAAACTGAAATTAACATGACTGAAATATTCCTGTCTTCCAAGTTGTATCACAGTGGAGTTGGGAGCACAATTATTCCAAAGGAAAGATACATGTTAGTTGATTTTCCTAAGGACTTCACTTTGAGAAATAAAACAACTGATTCATGTTGTAGTACAACTTCATTTTTAAGCTTCCCAGGTATACTGAATGGCACCACTGTAATTCTTTGATTTGAAATAAATGTCATTGCACAAAAAATATAGGTAATTGTTTGAAGTTTGTTTCAGGGTCTTGCTGTAGATAATCGATGCTACGGGGTAGTGATTCTTTTGCAGTATTCTACAATGTTGATTTCACAAGAATACAATATATGTGCTGGAAGTGGAAGAGGAAGAGACAGTTCTATTGGTTAATTGTTCTCACTGTAAGGGAACTCCTTAATTCTAGGTTGGATAGCTCTTTGATAAGTTTCCAATTTTTTGTTGGAAACTTATCAAATCTCCAATTATTCTTCAGTTTCCAAATCGGATCTGATTCTAGGCAAAGATTTCAATGTCTAGCTGGGCCAAGAGAGTTTCCTTTTCTCATATTTTAATATTGTAAGTCTTAGTTTGAAAGTCCAACTTGTTTTAGAATCTGACATTCTAAGGTTAAGTAGGGGTGAAGATTGACTCAACTGGCCATTAAATTAAACTTCTTTATTCTAAATATTTAGATGCCGGATGACCACAGGTGGAAGTTAGTTTCTGGGCAAGAATAATCATCAGTTCAATTGCCTCCAAAGAATTTTAGCCAAATTTCTCAACTACTCTGCAGCTTTTAAGATAATTTTCCTGTTCTCCCTACTTATTGCAAGTTTTGCTTTTACTGCATTGATATATAGGTAGGATACATAGATATGGAGATTTTCTGTGTTTATAAATCTGTAAATTAAATCAACTGGTGATTTTGAGAGAGTAGCCTGACAGATGTTTTATTATATCCAAAGCATCCCACCTTGCATAAATAACAGGAAAATTGATTGTGAAGTCCTAAGCATTTGCATGCTGGAACTTTTAAAGTCCATCATTGCACCTTGTCAGAAAATCACCTCTAAGTTCTCCAGGCCTTCATTTTTTAACACAGCAAGCAGTCTAGCCAAAGGCTATGTTAGTTGATGCATGAAGAGTCTTGACATGAACAGTGAGCAGCAGTCTCAAGATGTGCAACATGTTCTGGAAACCTGCCAGGTTCAAAAAATTAAGACCTGTTGAGGTTCTTCTAAACAGTTTCCTTTATTGTTCCTCACCTACATAAAAATCTTGACTACTTTTGTACCATTAAACATACATGAGAGCTACTAGGGAGCAGCTGTCTTAACACTTTTTCTCTCAAACTATTTAGACTTCATTGTTGGCTTCTCTGGAATTCACTCCTCCTTTCCTGGCAATCTGGACTACATCACAAAACCATAGTTCCCCCATCACCCCCCAAAAAGGAGAAGAGACTGATGTCTCAAAGGTGGACTTTGTTTTTCCTTTAAGACATTTCACTTCTCATTCAAGAAGCTTCTTCAGTTCTTCAGAAGCTTCTTTGATGAGAAGTGAAACATTTTTAAGGAAAAACAAAATCCAGTGACCTTTTGAAAAAGCATCTTTGGAACAACCATGACCTGCATGATTTGAGAATTTCCATAGATGAGAACAGATTGGTGTTCCAAATGGCCAATTAGGATGAAGTAATAAGCAGCTCCAGAAGAAACCTTCCCTGCTTCTTGATCTCCTGTCACTTAAATTCCAAAAGATCATTCAAAGGTTGGGACTTTGATTCAGATTGAAACATGGATCAAGTATTTTGTGAGGTATTTAATGTACCTAGTGAACAGGGTTTATCAAGGATTGTCGTTCACTCTCTCCCCAACCATTCCCCCTCGCATATTTTGGAGACCATTGCATAACTAAAAAAAAAAAAAGCTAAAAGTTATCAAGGAGACTCCATTCCTGTGAAATTCCTAGATTCACATCCCAGCTAGTAATCCCTATTTATCCATACTTTTACAGAGGCATAAAGAGCAGAGAAGGAAGGACTCAGTGGAGAAGAGCTTAATGCTGAGAAAGATTGAGGGCAAAAGAAGAAGGTGATGACAGAGTAGGGGTGGGATGCTACCAGTTCTGCCTGGCTCTATAGAATTCATAGCTCCGAAGAGTAGCAGATACTGAACCAGTTCTGTGTTTGCTGCTGTTTAGCCCATCTGCCCACCTGGGCTCTTACATGTCCTTTATTTCCTGCTTTTTCAACTTCAGCTGCTTTGAATGACACAGCTGAGGTTGAAAAAGCAGGAAAAAGGATGCTTTTCAAATGCTGTGCACCCGCACACATCGCTTTTCAGCTGTCCAGGCTGCACAGCTTAAGGTTTTTTACACATATGCAAAATGTAGTCACCAAACCGGTAGTAAGACCGGTTGAATCCAACCCCTGCAACAGAGAATGGAGGTGGCTGGATGGAGTCACTGAAGCAATAGGCATGAGCTTAAATGGACTCCGGAGGATGGTAGAGGACAGGAAGGACAGGAAGGTTGTCCATGGGGTCACCATGGGTCAGACACAACTTCACAACTAACAACAACAAAAAAGAGCAGAGAGGATGTATAACAATTCCAACCTTTTTCTCCTTCTGGAATTGGGCTGTGCATCTCTGGAGATCCACATGAGAATTTTCTTGGTTGGCTTCATGGTCTAATCTTTGATGAGTCTTCACTTGAAGAAGGCATAATTTTCTCCATAAAACAGTTAGAAATGGAAAATTTCTAAATTTCCTTTCTTTATAACCCTCCAGTTCAATCTAATGGTTAAGGCAGGCAACAGGTTAGAAACTAGGAGACTGTAAATTCTAGTTCCTCCTTAGGCATGAAAGTTGGCTGGGTGACTTTGTGCCCAATCATATCTCTCTTTCTCTCCCTCCCTCCTTCCTTTTCCTCCCTCTCTCCTTCCCTAAACTACCTCACAGGGTGGTTGTTGGAAAATAGGAGGAGGAATGAGTATTAGGTATGTTTGCTACTTTGAGTTATTTATAAAAAAAAATAATAGGCAGGATAATAAAACCCCTGACAGTGTTGATAACATGGCCTAAACATTTTAGAAGAGCTCCCAAACTTTGTGGATTCTCAATTTTAACACACCACACACACACACGGGGGGGGGGGAGAGAGAGAGAGAGAGAGAGAGAGAGAGAGAGAGAGAGAGAGAGAGAGAGACTTTCCTTAATTCCATGGAAAGAAAATCCACTTTAAGAAAGTTGAAACTAGGTAGAGCATGGATTATGCCTGCTGTGTCCTCTTTCTCTCTGTGTGTGTTCAAGATACATCTACATCTCAAAATCAGGAGAGACATTTTCTTGGCAAAAAAAGAGTGATGCCTTAAAGCAGATCTTCTGGGGAAAAAAACTTTTATTTATTTCTCTATTTCAAACTTTGCTTATATCAGTTTTTTTTTCCAAACAACATGTGCCAAGTCCCAATGGTAGGCTTGGAAAGAACAATGAGAAACAATGAAATGTTCCTCAAAGCCTGGTGTGCCAACTCATTCAGGTTTGGTGGAAAGCTGATGAGAGAGAACCCTTTTGAGGAAAGATTATAAACTCTGCCCCAGGGCAGTACTTTAGAAGAAGATACAGCTCATCCGCTTGTTTCTAGGGTTGGGTTTTCCTTGCCTTTCATGAAAAGTTTTAGAGTTACCAAATATATCATACTGTAGGACTGTGATGGCAAATCTATGGCACATGTGTCAAAAGTGACATGAAGAGCCACTTCGGCCAGCTTGCAAGAGGTCGATTGGAAGAGCCCTACTGTGCATGCATATGCACCCCCACCAGCCAGATGATTGTCTGGTATCTCCATACATGTGCGGGGGGAAGATGAACGTGTGGGAGACATGCATGCATGCACAGGGGCATGCAGCATGCAGGGGGTGTCACACATGCATGTGAAGAGGTGCATGCTATGTGCACAGAGTTGCACACTCATGCAGGGGCAGGGGGAGTTGCAAGTGCATTGCATCATGTGTGCAGGCATGCGAGCACACATGCGCATGCTGCACACTTTTGGTATGCAACATGGACAAGGTTAGGCAACACTGCTGTAGAAGAAGAAGGGACAGAGATTGAGGGCGGAGTTAAAAGAGTTATCAGTCTGGAGTCATTACATTGCCACAAGCATCCAAATCCAACCTCCCCTTGAATTCCATTGTCTCTTATCTGGAACTAATTTAATGCTGACCTGAATGCAGGGGTGGAATTCAATTTTTTTAATAACCAGTTCTCTGGGCGTGGCTTAGGTGGTGGGTGGCTTGGTAGTCATGTGACTGGGTGGACATGGCTTGGTGGTCATGTTATTGGCTGGGCGTGGCCAACTCAACATCACTCGCATCAAGGCACGCACATCCTCCCCTGGCCTCTCATGACTGTGGGGATGCTGCAACAGTCATAAGTGTGAAAAATGGTCATAAGTCACTTTTTTCAGTGCCATTGTAACTTTGAATGGTCACTCCACACAAGCAAAGTACCAGCAAAGGAGGAAAAAAACCTCCAGAGAAGTTCCAGAGACAGGAATGCTAATAATTTTATAAGGGTTAACGGAGAGTCAGTTTCTGTAAGCAACACCAGAATGTTTCCTTCCTGCCTTCCTTACAGGATTAGGCCAGTAATTTCTTCAAAAGCCCCTGTCACAAAGCACCAACGGATGGAAAGAGGATGTAAAACGGAGAGAAACACTTGCCATCCATTGGTTAATGCGATGCTTCCGTTCTGTACTCACTGCCTCCATTTTTCATCCTCTCTATCCATCCAGCATCCGTCGACTGACATTTCATCTGCTCAAAAAGTTTTGAGCTGCACAAAACTTTTTGAGCGGAAAATGTATCCAACGTGTCCGTAAGACATCCGCTATGCATATGGGGAACATCCGTTCTACATCCTTCATCATCCGTTACGCGTCCGCTATATCCGCTAGGCATCCACTGTGCATCCGCGCAACTCGCATCCGCTCCATCAGAAAACGGACACAGGGAGGAAGCGAAACGAACACGGAACGGACACGCAGTGTTAGTAGCACAGACAAAGGATGAAAGCGAATGCAGCTCGCATACAAAGCATTAAAACCGAAAAAACATTTGCAGAGGGGACGTATCTTGGATATTTAGGATGTCTGCAGGATGTCTAGAGGATGCAAAAGGACACCGAGCGGAAAACCTATATTTCCTATAAAAAGGGGGAGGAACTCACCTGGATCTCACTTTCAGTCCAGCAGCCCTGCGGTGCAGACCTCTTCAGCCTTGCTCTTGCTCTTGCTCTTCCACAGCATCCAGTCATCTCCACCATGGATCATCACACACTCCTTTTGGTAGCCACCATCATTCTACAACAGTGCGAAGCCATCTACAGGCTCTTTCACCTGTTCTACGCGAAGAAAAGGAGGCGGCCAAGAAGTGTCTAGGTCCAAAGATGGATCACCAGAAGAGCAGAGTACGGACTGTATAACAAGCTGATGGTGGAACTGAGGAACGAAGACCCTTGTGCATTCCAGAACTTCATGAGGATGCCGCCAGCCACGTTTGACGAAGTTGTGGAGCGGCTGAGACCCAGGTTGACCAAGCAGAGCACCAACTTCCGGCCCAGCCTGGATCCTGGGCTCAAGGTGGCACTGACTCTACGCCACCTGGCCTCAGGAACCACGTACAGGAGCATGCAGTACGGCTGGAGGGTGCCACACAACACCATCAGCATTGTGGTCAGAGAAGTGGTGCAAGCCATCATTGAAGAATACCTGGAGAAGCTCCTCCAGTGCCCCTCCACTGAAGAAGGATGGAAGAAAGTTGCAGAGCAGTGGTATCAGAAGTGGAACTTCCCCCACACCGTTGGAGCCATAGATGGGAAGCACGTGGCCTGCAAAGCTCCAGCCAACTCAGGGTCCACTTAGCACAACTACAAGGGCTTCTTCAGCATCATCCTCTTCGCCATGGTCGATGCTGACTACAAGTTCATGTACAACGATGCTTCAGGCAACGGGTCAGCTTCAGATGCCCAGGTATACAACGCCAGTGACCTCAAGGAGGGGCTGGAACGCAACCTCATCATGGGCTTCCCAGATCCAGACCCCCTGCCCAACAACACACAAGATGTGCCCTACTTCTCCCTCAGAACCTACCTCATGAAGTCCTACACCTCCAGATGCCTCACCCGTGAAGAGAGGACTTCAACTACAGGCTGTCCAGGGCAAGGCGGGTGGTGGAGAACGCCTTTGGCATACTGGCCAACAGGTTCCAGGTACTTCTCACCACCATTCAGCATCACCCACAGACCATGAGGAGGATCATGAAAGCTTGCTACATCCTGCACAATCTCATGCGCACCCGCTACCCAGTGTTGCAGAACAGGCTCGTGGACCTCCAACAAGGCAATGGGGACATGGAGCCTGGGGAATGGAGGCAAGGGTGAAACCTGATACATACTGTGGATGTGCAAGGCCCCAACAGAGCTTCACGTGAAGGGAAGAAGCAGCGCAACCTCCTGAAACACTGGTGCAACTCCCCAGCTGGAGCAGTGGAATGGCAAGACAGGATGATAAATGCTTAATGGATGCTTCCTTCAGCCTGTCTCATCACATGGATGAGATTGGGCCATGTATGTTGAGCAGGCCTACAATGAACAGGGCATTTAATAAAGAGTTGTGTTTATGTTGAAATGTGTGGATCAATGATTACATTGTTATTGATAATAAAGGGCCCTAGGTGTGGCACCTGGAAGGGTGGACCATTTAGTCCCACTATGCTTGCACTGAAGGTTTATCTATCCCACAGCTATTACCCATTCCACAGGTATCCTTTCCCATCCCACAGCTATCTTAACCCATCCAACAGGTATCTTAACCCATCCCACAGCTATTACCCACCCAACAGGTATCCCTGCCCATCCCACAGCTATTACCCATCCCAAAGGTATTCCTGACCATCCCACAGCTATTAACCATCCCAATGGTATCCCTGCCCATCCCACAGCTATTACCCATACCAAAGGTATCCCTGCCCATCCCACAGCTATCTTAACCCATCCCACAAGCATGCAAAGTCTTAAACCATTTCTAAAAGTTTCCACCAAGACTTTATTTAATAAAATAAATGAAGCAAGTGTGTGAAGCAAAGATAATCTTTGTTAATAACAAGCTGTAAAAGAAAAATGACCCAAGTGTCCCAAGCAAAGATAAAGTCAACAGGTAGCCACTCAGTCTCTGGCACTCTTCTTGGTCACTCTGAGGAGTGCCCAGTCTCAGGGGTGAAGAGTCCAAGTGCTGTGGAGGTGGCTGCTGCTGGAGTGCTGGTCTGAGGCGTCATTGGGGTGCCTGGCCCCGAGAGGACAACAGGGGACGGTGTGTGGAGGAAGCTCTCAGAGAGCTGGCTCAGTCCTGTGATGTTGAGAGTCCCTTCCTCCAGGACATGGGGTGTCAGTCCCAATACCAATGACAGATGTTCTGAGGCCGGGCTTGGCTGTGGGGTGGAGGAAGGAGCAGTGTAGTGGGGATGTCTGGTCTGCAGCTGAGCGAGGTGAGGCGTGGGTGGCATCTGTGGCATCGGTGGCATCTGTGGCGTGGCTGGCATCTGTGGCGTGGCTGGCATCTGTGGCGTGGGTGGTATCGGTGGCATCAGTGGCATCAGTGGCACCGGTGGCGTCTGATGTACCTGTGCCTGGACTGGGAAGGGCTGCCTGTGCTGCTGGAGCTCCTGGTAGCTATAGCCTTGGTAGGTGAGGGCCTGTGGAAAGCCTTGGAAGGGCAGTGACATCACCTGGGGTGGAGGAGCAGGCCTGGACTGGGTTGGAGCAGGTTCAGCTGGGTCTGGAGGGTTGTGAAGAAGACCGGTGATCCTGTCCTTTATCACCCGGTACTGTGATTCTGACATGTTCATGAGGGTCTGGTTGACGTAGGTGAGGAAGGGCTTGCGGTTGGAGGATGGGATGTCGGTGTGTACCAGCTGAGAGAGGAGACCTTCTCTGCTTCTGATGGTGTCCCTGATCTCCAGCAGGACAGTGTGGGTCTGCCTCTCTGGTCTGCCTCTCTGCCTGCTTTCTGTGGAGGTGGAGCTGGGGGTGGATGTGGGTTGTTCTCTGGTGGAAGTGCCCTCTCCTTGCTCCCACTGTGTCAGGGGGTCCTCCAAACGCTCTGCCATGGGTAGTGCAGCTGTCGGGGGGGTCTCCGTCGTGGCACGCTCCACAGATACCTGCCTGGACCCAGGAGCTGACTCTTGGCCAGAAGAGGACTGGCTCTCTGCGGGCTGCCTGAGAGAGAGGGTTGTGAGAGGGGCTGCTCCTCGGTGGCAGATCTCAACCTCCAAGAAGCTGCACTTGGCCATCACGTAGGTCTCTCGGTCCATCAGCTTGACCGTGGCCTGGCCAGATTTCTTGAGGTGCAGCTTCCCGTACCAGGTGTGCATGTGCTTCCACCAGCCAAGGAGCACCTCCGAAGTGTAGCCCAGGCTCTCCGCCTTCTCTCTCTAAGCAGCCTGTTTCCTTTTGGTGTCTTGATAGTGCCTGTGTCCCTTCTGCCAAAGATACTCGTTCTCCCTCAGCCATTCCAGCACCTCAACCTCATGTTCCTCTTCAATGGAGTACTGCCTCCTCTCCCATTCTCGTTCACGCGTATGCCTCTTCCTCCCTCTGGCAGGGCCATCTGGGCCCTCATCAGAGGGACTTCGAGGTTGTAGGAGCTGCTCCTCCACACCACCACCACCACCAGCAGCAACAACAACAGTAGCAGCAAAAGCAGGACCAGCAGCACCAGCAGCACCAGCACCAGCAGCAGCACCAGCAGCACCAGCAACACCAGCAGCACCAGCAGCACCAGGAGCAGCACCAGCAGAGTAAGCATCAGCAGCGCCAGCAGGACCAGCAGGACCAGGATCATCATCAGCAGAGTAAGCACCAGCAGTGCCAGCAGGACCAGCAGCACCAGCAGGACCAGGAGCACCAGGAGCACCAGCAGGACCAGCAGGACCAGAAGCAGCGCCAGCAGAGTAAGCACCAGCAGAAGCACCAGCACCAGGAGCAGCGCCAGCAGAGTAAGCACCAGCAGAAGTACCAGCACCAGGAGCAGCGCCAGCAGAGGAAGCCCCAGCAGAAGCACCAGCAGGACCAGGAGCAGCACCAGCAGAGTAAGCCCCAGCAGAAGCCCCAGCACCAGAAGCAGCACCAGCAGAAGCTCCAGCACCAGAAGAGTCAGCCCGAGCAGCAGAAGCCCCAGCAGAAGCAGAGTCAGGGCCAGGGGGTGGGATGGTGGCCCTGTCCCTCTTGCCAGGGCTGGCAGCAGATGCCACAGGCTTTCTCTTCTTCCCCATAGTGGTTGGCTTGCTGGCTGGCTGGAGAGCTGTGTTTGGAAGCAGGTCTTTCCTCTGAATGGTGACCTGCTTGCGAGCTGCTTCCCTTTATATCCGTGGGGCTGACACAATGCATCCTCCCCGCATGTGCAGTGAACGCTCTGCATCCACGAGGCATCCGCTAGGCATCCACTAGGCTTCTGCTCTGCATCCGCTCCTTCCGCTGCACGTCCGCTTCGCTGTGCTCCCCCGGAAGCCCTGTGGATGTGCCATCCGCTCCCATCCGCTTCCATCCGCTAGGCTTCCGTGGAGCATACGCTTTCCATCCTGGCTACATCCTCCCCCCGTCCGTTCCTTTCTGTTGTTGTCCGCTCTGGTTATGCAAATTTGGGACACTTTTGAGAGCGGATAACAATGGATGGAACATTTTCTCATCCACTGTGTCCTTTTTACAAACGTTTTGCATCCGTCGGCCAATATGACAGGCCCTTAACAACCAGTTCTCCAAACTACTTAGAATGTTAACAACCAGTTCTGGAGAATAGATGCAAACTGGTAGACTCCCACCCCTGCCTTCATGAGTGATCCTGATTCATTGTGCCTCACACATCAGGTCTGATATACAGAAAACAGTTAAAAGGGGCAGATTTTTGTAACCTAACACAGAGTTCCCCAACATTTCTGGCTTTGCGGATTGGCAGTGGGGGAGAGAGAAGCTGGTTCTGCATGAATGGATGGCAAGCACACTCATGCACACTCTATTTGTGCAATGATGTACAGTGCACATATTGTACAAAGATGTGCATGTGTGCCTGTGGCTCTCTTAAATGGAATGTCCATGTGGCTGCTGGTGACAGAAGTGAAGATGTGCATGTGTGCACAGGCTCACTGGCCATTTCCAGGGCATGCTTGCAAACCCCTCATGGCCCATTAGTGGGCCACCCAGGTCACAGGTTGGGGATCCCTGATCTAACAAAGTAAGGTTAGTGTTGGTGAATATGGTATTTTTCTTCTATTGTAACTACGGTTACAACTATTGGGTTATCATTCCACAAGACACTCATAAAAATGGCAGAGACTTTGGTTACATGGTCATAGGCTCCATCTTGATGTTTTAGGAATCCTCCCCACTTCAATGTACCTACTCTGTGCTAACATGTGGATCAGAGGTGGGTATTCAGCAGGTTGTGGCTAGTTCTGAAGAACTGGTAGCGGAAATTTTGAGTAGTTCGGAGGACTGGCAAATACTACTTCTGACTGCCCCCCCCCCATCTATTCTCTGCCTCCCGAGTTTCAGCTGATCGGCTGGGTCTTCTTTTGCTGTCCTGCACAGGAGAACGGAGCTGGAAAGCAGGTTAGTGGGGTGGGGAGGGAATGGAGATTTTACAGTATCCTTCCCCTGCCACGCCCACCAAGCCACGTTATGCCCACCAAGCCACACCCACAGAACTGGTAATAAAATTTTTTGAATCCCACCACTGATGTGGACGCAAGAAAAGAAACTGAATGACTTACGTAAGAGGTCTGAAATCCAGCCAGCTTTCCCAAATTTCCCCAAGTCAATAATTTAACAGCACTTTAATAAAGAGTGGGATTGCTGTGCTCTGGAAGGCATTTTCAAAACTTTATTTACCCAACTTTATTTATTTACTCTTCTCCAAAGCCGCTGGTTTCCTGTCAAGAGAAATAGAAAGATATACTTATGTGTGCTTTCTTCTATAGGAAAGGTGTGGGTGTGTACAAGTTAACAAGGTATTTAAAGGAATATGATTGAGCGGTAACTAGTATTTAACGTTCTGGCATTATTCTTCTCTCCATACTTCAGTTCCCCTCCCCTTCTCTCCACCTGCTTTGATGTAATAATATCCATGCACTGCTAGATAAAGGGGTGTTTCCAACTTGCTAGAAAAGCTATTTTCATTCCCAGGGAAAACAGTATAAAACCTGTTTAAAATGAGATGGAGGAGGTTGCCAACAAGAGGTTAATATAGAAAAGCCAAGGAAACCTGTGTGATGGGGGCCAGCAAAGGGTGAATTGCTTCCATCAGAGCTTTCCAAAAGATGACAAATTCAAGGGCCAGTTTGGAGTCTCAGGGATGAAGGCACCTCATCTTCTCAAAGACAGAAGGATGATATTAATTTGAACTTGATTAATGTGCTGATCAGCAGCCTCGCAGAATGAAGTAAAAATATTGACATTTTTAGCACTTCCTATTCTTTCAGAAATGAAGCACCCTGTTGCATGTTAGAATAGAACAGAACAGAATTCTTTATTGGCCAAGTGTGATTGGACACATATGATAGAACCTAGAATTATATATGTTCATATATAAAAGGCTGAGAATATTGCATCAGATGTGTTTTCTGCAGTGTTATGGCAGCAAAACATGTTGGAGCTGCAGCAGGTGAATTCAGGTTTAAATATGGTTTAACTTGAAATGGTACGGAAGGTCATAAATCCGAAGATTATTTTGTTTACCTCTCCTTCAGCTCTTGGATGCATGTTTCTAAATGCAGGTAGTTCTCAACTTACAACCATTTGCTTAGTGTCCATGACTGTTCAAAGTTATAATAGCACTGAAAAAAGTGACTTATGACCAATTTTCACACTTAGGGACATTGTGGCATTCTCACAGTCATGTGATCAAAATTTGGACCTATAGCAACTGGCATTTATGATGGTTACAGTGTCCTGGGGTCATGTGACCACTTTTTCCAACCAACCCAAGTCAATGGGGAAGCCAGATAAATTTAACAACCATGTTATTAGCTTAACAACTGCACTAAAGATGCTTTTTCAAGAGGCAACTGGACTTTCTTCGAAGAAATTTTGCTTCTCATCTAAGAAGTTCCTACAGAGCTTGGATGAGAAGTGAAACGTCTTCAATGAAAAACCAGAAAGTCCAGTTGCTTCTTGAAAAAGCAACTTTGGGACAACCATGACCTGGATGACTGAGAATCTCCATAGACCCTTAACATGTGTTACACTTGTGTGCAGTGTTACACTTAACAACTGTGGCAAGAAAGGTAATAAAATGAGGCAAAACTCATTTAACAAATGCTTCACCTAGCAACAGAAATATTGGGCTCAATTATGGTCATAAACTGAGGACTACCTGCTGAACCAAAAAACACCCCAAACCATATCATGATTTGGTGTTTTGTATGGATTCAGCTGACACCATTATGTCTAGGTTGCTAAAATTCTGGGGCAAAGTCTTAGCCCCCAAATCTTTCCACTACTGCAAGATACTGAATGAAACCATCTTACAATGAAGCTCACAGTTCCAAGGCTCAAGTCCTTACTAATTTGGTAAAAAAAAGATCCACATCACCCTTCCCAAACAGCATTTGTTAAAAATGTGTTGCTTTTTCGAAGGAAGACTGATCTTCCCTGATCTCAGCAGAGCTGACGAAGGAAGACTGATCTTTTCTGAGATCTCCCTGATCTCAGCAGAGCTGAATGTATAGTTATGTTACATGGAACATAAGCCTGGGATCCAATGCTATCAAAAACACGGAGCTGACAACTTTGGAAATAACAAACTGTGAACATCAGATGCTCTGCTCCCAAAAGCATCTGCACTTTTTAGAGAACTGCAAAGTGTTACCATATGGGCGCTGGTTGAAACAGAATTTCTTCAAATGGGGCATTATTGACAGAATGCATATCTCTGCACACACATGTACAAACCAACCAGCCATTAAAGGGGCAGTTTTATAGATATCTATTCAGAAGTAAATTCCACTGAATTCATTGGGGTTTCCTTTTCATCAAGAGGGCATAGGATACGAGTCTAAATCAGCCCTCTTGAGCTTCATCTAGCTTGCTGTGTTTCTTTTATTATTTTTATAGCAAAACTATTCCAAAATCTACTTCACTGTTTCTCAAGTTTCCTTCCTTTTTTTAAAAAAAAAAGAAAGAACAATTTTTATTAAAAAAAATCTTTTTACAGAATAAAAAAACTTTAAAGAAAAAAAGGAAAAGAGATGAAAAAATAACTGAAAGAAAAGAGAGAAATGAAAAAAGAGAAAAATAAAAAATAAAACATATAACATCTGATTTTTTTTGTAACAATTATAAATGCATTTGAATTTTATCCTTTCTCTCATTGGGGTTACACCAAAAGGCCCATCTCTCCATAGAAAGTAGAAACTAGAGCTCTATTCTCCTTATATTGAATTTTCATAAGGACCTTTTTTCCCATAATGTAAATAATTGACAAATAATTAAATTTCCAGGGCATTTGGATTCCTTCTAACTTTCATATTTTTTGTCAAAGGATGATGCAATCTCGTTAAATCTCTGTGAACAGTGTCATACCATCTACAGAATCTATACAGGTAGTCCTCAATTTATGGCCATAATTGAACTCAAAATTTCCATTGCTAGACAGAATAGTTGTCAACTGAGTTTTGCCTCATTTTACAAACTTGCTTGTCACAGCTGTTAAATGAACAATTATAGTTAAGTTATTAACATGGCTGTTAAGTGAATCTGGCTTCTCCATTGACTTTGCTTGTCAGAAAGTCACAAAAAATGATCACATGTCTCTGGGGCCCTTCAACTGCCATAAATAACTGCCAGTTGCCACGCATCTGAATTTTGTTCATGTGACTATAGGGATACTGCAATGCTTGTAAAGTGTGAAAAGTCACTTTTTTAGTGCTATTGTAATTTTGAATGGTCATTAAATGAATAATTGTAAGTCAAGGATGATTGTAAGCCAAGGACTACCTGCATTGAGAGGAAGTATATTACTATTTTTACCACAGATCATAGTTTTAGCAACTGTCCCAGTGGTATGTTTGTAGCAGGGGTGTGATTCTACTAGTATAGACCGATTCTGTAGAACTGGTTGTTATGGTTCTGTGCAGTTCAGAAAATTTAATTTTGTGAGTTTGCTTGCAAGCAAATTTTATGTGACAGGCTCCGCCAACAGATTGCAGAAAGGTAGATCTGTGAGTGAATCTATGATTCTGTGAGCAATTCAATCTGCCTGCCTGTTTTTTGGGTAAAAGTTGCTGTTTTTTTGATAAAAAAATTCAATATTTACATAAATATTTATTTTTACATACAAGCTATGCCCAGCCAGTCATGTGACCACCAAGCCACGCCCAGTCAGCAAGCCACACCCACCCAATCACATGACCATCAAACCACACCCACAAATTAGGCCATGCCCACAGAACTGGTTTTTAAGAAATTTGAATCCCACCCCTGGTTTGTAGCCTTTTGCTTCAACAAGCAAGCAAGCAAGCTATATGATGGATGTGACAGAGCATCTTGGAGGATTGAGGAATCAGTTGGAATCATCTTCCCAATACCAAGAATGAGAACAATTTTTCTGATTCTCAGCAATATGGAGAACTTCAATCTGCAGAATTCTGGGAAGTGGAATCCACACATCTTAAAGGCGCTCAGACTGAGAAATACTGAATGGCAGTAAATGTCATGAGTGTAAATTCCAGATCTGTCCATGTGGGCTTCTCCTAACATATGTCTATGCCCTTTTGTGAAGGAAAAAAATTAAGAGATGTTACCAAAAGAACATGAAAGTACTCAGCAAGACTTCTGACCTTCACCCTTTCTTTTTAAGAATCGATAACAACTAGAGATCTGTGCTGCAAATCATGTTTCAAACCTTCTCTCATTCAAAAATAAGGATGAGAGAGAAAAAAAGATCAATGACTATTCCTATGATCAATGTTGCTTCCTGCTTTTCCTTTGAGGGCCTTTTAAAAATATAATAAGTAGAAACAAGCTCAGTTTGAATTTAAAGGTCCAAAGATAACATTTCAATGTTGCACCTGGCATGAGATTGGGAGAATTTTCACCCAGCTCCAGCAGAATGTCAGAATTTTACAAAGTGAAATGATTTAAGTTACTATGAAAATTGGTTGAGTGAATACTTTCACAATAGGTTTTCCAGATAGATTTCTATGAATTGGTTCACCAATCCAGCTTTCTCCAACCTGGTGCATTCCAGCTGTCAAGCTTATCAACCCCAGCCAGTGTGAATAAGATGCATATGTGTTTCTGTATGTTTCAGAGCTGTTCTCTTTATTTCAAAGAATAAATTATGTTCTTCGGATTGCTTGGAGTTTCTGTGTAGGACTGGGAACTCCCCATAATAAATATTTCAGTGTGATCTGGCTCTGTCCAACTCTTGGCATTTAAAGACCGTTGGAGTTATTAGCAACAAAACACTGTACTTGCAAAGCATGCTAACCCATGTTTTGTTCAGTCATGATTTACTGAATCAATCTAATAGGCTAGATTTCTGAAACACACTGAATCACAAAGTTAACAAGTAGCATGGGCTTGCACAGCAGACTAGCAAATGGCAATTCAGCCTACCATATTGTACAGCCACAGAAAAATTTGATGGGTGTTGAGTTTACTATCTATATGTATATGTGCATCTGTGTGCTCTGTGTGTATTATTCCAACACTACTCTCTATACGTCTCCTGTATGCGCTCATTCTCCTAATGAGGAATTATCTCAACAGTCTCATTCGAGACAACAATGAATCTGCATACAGACAGGAGATTATACAGCTTGCCTCGTGGTGTAACCAGAACAATTGGAATTGAACACACTCAAAACGTAGAAATGGTGGTAGACTTTAGAAGAAACCCTCCCATACTACCACCTCTTACAGTGCTAGACAACACAGTATCAACAGTAGAGACCTTCAAATTTCTAGGTTCTACTATATCAAATGACCTAAAATGGACACCTAACATCAAAAACATCATCAAAAAAGCACAACAAAGAATGTTCTTTCTGCGCCAATTCAGAAAGCTCAAACTGCCCAAGGAGCTGCTGACACAGTTCTGCAGAGGAATTATTGAGTCATCTGAACCTCTACAACTGTCTGGTTTGGTTCTGCAACCCAACAGGACAGACACAGACTTTAGAGGATAATTAGGACTGCAGAAAAAACAATTGCTACCCACCTGCCTTCAATCGAGGACCTGTATACTGCAGGAGTCAAAAAGAGGGATGTGAAAATATTTACAGACCCCTCACCTCCTGGACATAAACTGTTTCAACTCCTACCCTCAAAACAACACTATAGAGCCCTGCACATCCAAACAACTAGACACAGACAGTTTTTCCCCGAAAGCCATCACTCTGCTAAACAATTCCCTCAACACTGTTTAACTATTTATAAAATGTACATTACTATTACTGTTAATCTCCTCATCATTCCTTAGCACCCATCCCCTCCCACTTGTGATTGTAGGACTGTAACTTTGTCGCTTGTATCCTTACGATTTATATTGACTGTTTCCTAGTATAATTTGATTGTTGATTGTACCCTATGACTATCATTAAATATTGTACGTTATGATCCTTGATTCTTAATAAATGTACCTTTTCTTATGTATACTGAGAGCATTTGCACCAAGACAAATTCCTGGTGTGTCCAATCACACTTGGCCAATAAAAAGTTCAGTTCTATTCTATTCTATTCTATTCTATTCTATTCTATTCTATTCTATTCTATTCTATTCTATTCTATTCT
>BLBF01000055.1:14480819-14509586 GCA_015471245.1 Laticauda colubrina | reverse complement strand
CTATTCTATTCTATTCTATTCTATTCTATTCTATTCTATTCTATTCTGGTGTGACTGTATCAGTCACAGTTTTGTTCAATATAGCTAATCTTGAAAAGCTAACTAGAATGTCACCTGGTTAGAGTTCACTTGGGGAAACCACTGTAGAATTCTAAAGCTGATGGAAATTTTCTTCCAGCAGCAATTTTTTTTCCAATATTTCCTTTTGGGTTGGGCTTAATCAAATCCTACCAGGCAGGTTTGCTAAAGAAACATCATAGCTACTTATACTTATTAAAACTGATGGGTCTTGTACCGACAGTTGGTTTACCATGGTCAAAAAGGGGTTTACTGTATTGTGGGAACTCCACAACAGGGTCAACTGACACAGTCAACTAATTCTGAAAATGTTACATTGACCCAAAACATACCTAGTCCTGCTTTTTACGTGTCCCAGGATAATGATGCAGGATCCAGTCTGAGTTGGATAACTGGGCCAAAGGTTTGTTCTTCCAAGTTTTCAGGCTTGTGCTGGAGCCCATCATTGGGAATAGAACTTAGTTCTGTCCAAACAGAACCCACCGTTCCCACCTAGCCTTCAGGGAAAGAGCCTATAGAAAGACTATCTCTCAAAATATACCCCGTAGACTCCCGGTGTGTGTGTGTAATTCTTACAATCAATAATCAATTGACCATTTTTGCTGGGGGTGGGTAGTCATTATTTCTCTGACTAACAGATATTTTCAGAGATAATTGCTGATGGAAAAACATTTAGATTTAGATGCAATGCAATTTTGTTGCTATTTAAAATATGCTCATTTGAATGAGTTGCCCCTGGAGTGTTTAATTGAGTTTATATTAATTAGTAATTAAGGATGATTAGAATTTTTCTGGACTGAGTTTTGATTCACTTCTTCGTATTTACATGATTATTTGAATGTTTATCGGAAAACGTGGATGACAACTTTCCATTTAATTTGGTAAGTCATCCTTTTGTACAAAAATAGGCAAACCTTTTTGGTAGCATTTGGGAAGGGTGTCAGAGAGTGGGGTAGACTGAACAAGGTTTGCTGTGGGCAGAGCAAATGACACCACCAAAAGTTTTATTTTTGCCAGAGAGTTGAATTTGGGGTGCACTGATATTTACGCATGCATTAGTGTTAAATCAACTTACAAATCTCTGTTTTTACTCTCTATATCTAAATTTTTTAGGAGCCTGGACATCTATGTGCATGGATAGTTTAACTAATTTTCTTATACATTGAAAAAATTGGACCAGATGACTCTTCTAGCCCCTTCCAACTCTACCAATATTTGATATTATTTGTGTTATGCACTATTCCTAAGAACTCTTGGGGCTTTAAAAAGAGGGTCAGGGGCCACCTAAGGCTCGCAACATATGAATAATTCATCTGTGACTTTGCCAGATGTGCTTAGAACAGTGTTTTTCAACCTTGAAAGGTGTTGGATGTCAATTTCCAGAGTTGAGGTCCACACATCTTCAAGCTGCCAAGGTTGAGAAACATTACTTTGGAGTTTTAGAGTTCTCCAGTATGACCTAAGAAGGCCATGAATGGAACCCAAAACTTGCTCTGGAGACCTTCTAATTGCCTTATCACTGAGTTAGCTCTTCAGATTAAGCCCCTATCCCACTGGACTAACGGATGCAAAGAGGATATAAAACGTTAAAAAAAGCTTGCCATCCGTTGGAAAACGCTATGCATCTGTTCTGTACTCATTACATACGTGTTTCATATGCTATATCTGTCAAGCATCTGTCCACTGAGATTTCATCCGCACAAGAAGTTTTGAGCTGCACAAAACTATGTGAACGAAGGAACTTTCCTCTGTGTACGATGTAAATCCGTGACATACGAGCAACAAATGTTCTATGTCCATTTATCATCTGTTAAATGTCCACTGTATCCTCTCTGCATCCTCTGGGCATCCCCTCAACTCACATCCGTTGCAGCTGAAAACGGAAAGAGGGAGGAAACAAAAGGTACACGGAACATCTACACAGCGTTAGCAGCACGGAAATAGAAAGGATGCGCAGTGAATGGTTTGCATCCGATATACATCTGTTAGGCTTCCTATGAACATCCGTTTAACATCCCCGCTACATACTACCCACATCCGTTCTTTTCCTTTCTTTTCCGTTCTGTTTATGCAAATTTTTGCCACTTTTTGGAGTGGATGACAATGGATGGAGCCACCCCCGAAATTTTGCTCAGCCAGTGTGTCCTTTATGCATACGTTTTGCGTCCGTCAGACAGTGGGACCTAGCCTTTACTGAATAATTCTGTCTGAACATTCTTAAAGTAGTGCTGCATTTCCTGATATTGCCATGAACTGCTCTGAGTATTATTTATTCAGTATTATTATTTACTAGGAAAAGACTAGCCACTGATGATGTTAACTAGTATGGGTAATGAAACATCTGCAAGAAAATAATGGAGGTCAGAAAGTATCAAGGACCCCTCATTTCAACTCCAAGTTACAAATGTTTTCCTTTATTACTAGACAAAGTCAGGATCCAAAGGAATGGAGGAAAACATGAAAAACGTCAATGAACCAAGAAGAAAAGAAAACCAAAGTCATTGAGTCATCTTATTCTGAATCTGACTGTGTGTATTTCCAGTGGCTGACTCAATTAAGTAGAGGAGAAAGGATACACAGTGGAGGGAAAACTCATTGTTCTCTCTGTATTTATTGAATTTCAAGTGAGAATTTTAAAACACAGCTGGAGGCTCTTGATTTTTCCTGATATTTGGATGGAATTGATGATCTGTGACTTTCATGATCATAAATGCATTCTTTTTTAAGCACGTACATAATAAATGGCAATTACAAGATGCTAAGTGGGAGGGAACAGCACATTGTGTCTTGTGCTGGGAACTTTCCATGGCTCAAAGTCATTTTTGGACTGAAGTTTAGTAGTAAGCAAGAGCATCTCCTAGCCTGAGTGTTAGAATGTGAAAATTTGATTTGGGAAATAATTGCTGGCTTATCTGCAGTATCACCCATAAACAGATAAGAAGAGCAAATGGTAGTTGTTATTGGTTCATGGTGCCTTGCACTGAATTTGGGATATGAAAGAATCCTGGCTACAAGGCAAGGTGATGAAGCAGAACAACAAAGGGATTATTTACAGAATACCTCTCATAATGCAATGGTCTAACCACAACTAACTTTGCTTGTCAGAAGGTTGCAAAAAAGATCACATAACCCTGGAACACTGCAACCATCATAAATATGAGCCAGTTGCCAAGCTTCCAGTTTTGATCATGTGATCAGAGAAATGCTGCAACGCAATGGTGGGATTCAAATATTCTTACCACCGGTTTGGTGGGTGTGGCTTGGTGGGCATGCTTTGTGTTCTGTATGTAAAGTGGATGACTCCAAATCTACAAACCTGATTGGCTAATGAGGGGAACACTGGACTGGTTCACTAGGAACCAATCCAAAGAGCTGCCAAAAAGGCGGCAAATCCAAATAACTGCCATTGGCTGCAAGCAGGCAAGCCAGCCTGTATAAAAGGCTGGCCTCGGCTTCAGCCAAGTGTTCCTATTTACTAACTAGTTGAAGAATAAAGTATTTGTTGTTGGAACCCGGTCTACCTCGTGTGTTTTCCGAACAAAACACTGGCGACGAGGATGGGATCGTCCTGAACAGAGAGACCTGCACGCGGTGATAAGATGTCTGGAAACAACGCACCGCCCGCACCCTTCAATCCCAATGAAGAGGATTGGGATTCCTATGCTGATCGCTTCCAAATGTACTTGGAGAGCAATGAAATGGAAGGCATTTCCGAGCAACGCAAGAGAGCCGTGTTCCTGACGCACTGCGGACCAACAGTGTTTAAAATGGCAAAAGCCCTCGCGAAGCCCCGAGACGTTAAACAATTAACGTGGACAGAATTGCAGAGGCTCCTCAAAGCACACTATGCTCCGATGGTGTCTAACTTAATAAAGCGACACGAATTTTACCGAAGAGACCAGAGAGAGGGAGAAACCGTCGCCGATTTCATCGCTGCCCTCAGACAAATAGGGGGTGAGTGTGAATTCTTGAACATAGACGAGGCAATGAGAGATCGCGTGGTGTTGGGCCTGAGAGACTCGACCGCACAGAGTAAAATGCTCAACAAGCCCAACATCACCGTTACCAAAGCCATCGCGGAAGCTACAGCCGCTGAAGCCGCGAAAAAATCTGCAGTGGCCCTTAAAAAGATGAACACACACAGCGATGAAACACCAGCCAAAGATAGAAAGCATCCTGCCACCACGACCCACTATGAAGAGTCGGGCGAAACAAATGAATCGAGTGAAGAGGACGACGAGGTCCACCGTTTGCTCACAAACAAAAAAGAGCGCGAAAGGAGAAATTGGCGGGAATGCGCTGGCTGCGGAGGAAACCATCCACGAGCCGAATGCAGATTTCTCGATGCCATCTGCCGACATTGCAAAAAACGAGGGCACATCGAGAAGGTCTGCAGAAACAAAAAATTCTACAGCCCGACGAGACGCAGAAATTCCCCAACACGAGCCGAGCCTAAACGAGCCGAAAGAAAATGGCAACAAGAGAAGCGAGCCAATACACACCAAACTGTCATTATTCAGAGCTCCCAGACGGAAAGTGGGAGAAAAATTAAAATCATCGTGGAAATCGAGGGAAAACACTGCAAGATGGAAGTGGACTCGGGGTCCTTCCTCTCCATGGTATCGTGGGACACAATTAAACAGTTAGTCCCAGGTATTAAACCCAAAGACTTGAAGAAGCAGCACCTAACCCTCAAGGACTATCAGGAAAATCAAATCCCTGTGATTGGCATGGGACATTTCCGAATCGCCTACAAGAATCGCATCAAGGTGCTTCCACTGACCATAGTCAACCAAGACAGACCAAGCCTCCTGGGCATCGAGTGGTTCGCGCCATTGGGCATCGGGATGACCGGGGTCGATCGAGTGACTACAACCGGCTGGGAAGATGACCTCATCCGAGAATTCCAGGACGTTTTTGACGGCTCACTGGGCAAGTACCGGGGAAACCCCATTTCTTTCAATTTAAACCCCCAAATAGCCCCACGAAGAATAAAAGCCAGGCGAGTTCCTTTTGCACTAAAGGCAAAAATAGAGGAACAGCTGGACAAATTAGTAGCCCAAGGGGTGTTAGAACCTGTGGACCATGCCAAGTGGGAAACGCCTATCATCACACCCATTAAACCTGACGGGTCCATCAGAATCTGTGGTGACTATAAGGCTACCCTGAACCACGCATTACAACCAAGCGCATACCCGGTGCCAGTAGTCCAGCATTTGCTTCATTTCCTGGGAAATGGCAAAGTTTTCGCCAAACTCGACTTGGCACAAGCCTATCAACAACTCCCAGTGGACCCAGAAACAGCAGAAGCACAGACTATAGTCACCCATAAAGGCGCATTCAAATGCCACCGGCTCCAATTTGGAGTAAGCATAGCCCCTGGCGTCTTCCAGAGTCTGATGGAACGCCTTCTAAATGGCATACAAGGAGTCGTTCCCTATTTCGATGACGTCCTAATCTCGGCCAGAGATGAAACACAATTAAGGAACAGACTGAAAAAGGTTCTGACTAAATTTAGGGAATCTGGCCTCAAAGTTAAAAGAGAAAAGTGCTGTTTAGTTAAGAACAGCGTCGAATTCCTGGGCTACTCAATAGACGGAGAGGGTATCCACCCCACAGATAAAAAAGTTAAGGCGATAAATGACGCTCCTGAACCAAGAAATAAAACAGAACTACAAGCGTTCTTAGGATTAATTAATTTTTATAACGTGTTCCTGCCAAACAAAGCCACTATAGCAGAACCGTTACACCGTCTGCTAGACAATAAGGCAACTTGGACTTGGGGTTACAAAGAAAAAAAAGCCTTCCAAAATATTAAAAGATTGCTAACATCAACAAACGTTCTCATCCAATTTAGCGACACTCTGCCATTAACAGTGACCTGCGACGCTTCACCATATGGAGTAGGTGCCATCCTGAGCCACCAACTACCGGATGGCAGAGAAGCCCCCGTCGCATATTATTCTAGGACTCTATCAAAAACCGAGCGGAATTATAGCCAATTGGACAGCGAAGCTCTAGCAATTGTCGCTGGAGTAAAACGATTCCACAAATATTTGTATGGGAGGACCTTTCGAATCATAACGGATCACAAACCGTTAATGGGGATTTTGGCGGGAAACAAGCCAACACCTAATATACTGTCCCCAAGAATGACGAGATGGTCAGAGTTCCTGGCAGCTTATTCCTACACTCTGACACACCGACCAGGGAAACAAATTTCTCATGCGGACGCTTTGAGCAGAGCGCCCTTACCAGCAACCGACGCAGACCCGGCACCAGCGATGACAACGCTACAAATCGAGACTTGCCCCGATCTACCCATATCAGCGTATGATGTCGCCAGAGCCACCGCGAAAGACTCATTGACTGCCCGCGTTCTTAGCTGGGTAGGTAAAGGCTGGCCGGAGAATCAAAAAACTGAAAACTTTAAACCTTTCCGGTCCAGACAGACTGAACTTTCTATCCAAAAGGGGTGTTTGTTGTGGGGTGATCGGGTAGTAATCCCTGCCAAATTACAGCCCAGGGTACTTAAGCTGTTACATGAAGGGCACCCGGGAATGGTTAGGATGAAAAGCCTTGCCAGAAGTTATGTGTGGTGGCCGGGTATTGATAAGGACATAGAGTATTGGGTAAGCTCATGCCACAAATGCCAGGCAATTAGACCATCCCCACCAAAGGCACCCGTTAAGGACTGGGAAACCCCTCGAGGACCGTGGTCAAGAATACACATTGACTTCGCGGGGCCTACCAAGGGGCATACCTTTCTGATTGTCGTTGATGCCTATTCCAATTGGCTTGAAGTAAAAATTATGCCATCAACGACAACAGAAGCTGTAATAAAGAAACTAGACAGCCTGTTCGCCACCCATGGCATACCGGACATTCTCGTCTCAGATAACGGGCCACAGCTAACCAGCATACCATTTGAGCAATACCTAGCCTCCCTAGGTATAAGACATGCACTAACCGCGCCGGCTCACCCGGCTGCAAACGGCAGGGCTGAGAGAATGGTCCGGTTTACCAAAGAAGGGTTGGAACGAATGGACGCTGGAGACATCCAACAAAAAGTAAACCGTTTGCTCACACTCCAGCACATAACGCCCAGTACTATTACAAATAAATCACCAGTAGAATTACTCATGGGGCGAAAATTAAGATCTCACCTGGATAGGTTACACCCAAATTTTACCCCAGAAAACCCCCCTGACTCCTCTACATGGTTCAGACAATTCGAAACAGACGATTTGGTATACGCCAAAAACTTCACCGGGGACCCGGTATGGCTACCCGGGCAAATTATCCAAATTACAGGCCCCAAATCCTACCGAGTAAAATTAGACGATGGCAGGGAATGGAAGCGGCACATAGACCAGCTTCGATCTCGAATTATAGAAAGAACCACAGACTTACAAACATTCACAAAAAAACCCGGCGAAATGCAAACCACGGTGGGGGGGGGAAAGGCGAGAAACAAATAAAGAACTGTTTAAAACTAAACCTAACATTCAATACGAACAAAAAGAGCCAACAAAAGACTCACCGTTTGAACAGACTCGCGGAAAGAGACCATCGGAAGGGGCCAGCCAAGCCAGCTCGACCTGCCCCGAGGAAACGGGAGGGAGCGGCAAAACCGCCGGCCTAAGAAACTCAGGCGGCGGTAAAATGGCTGACTCACCCTTCCAGACGGTTCCAGGGAGAAGGACGGACGACACAGCAGCCCCATCCGAACCGGTCGAAGTCTTCACTGAGAATGAACCGCGCAGGTTAAGTCGAGTCCGGAAAAGCCCCACCTACCTGCGAGACTACGTCACCACGTAGGACTGAACTAAGGGGGGAGGGGTGTTCTGTATGTAAAGTGGATGACTCCAAATCTACAAACCTGATTGGCTAATGAGGGGAACACTGGATTGGTTCACTAGGAACCAATCCAAAGAGCTGCCAAAAAGGCGGCAAATCCAAATAACTGCCATTGGCTGCAAGCAGGCAAGCCAGCCTGTATAAAAGGCTGGCCCCGGCTTCAGCCGTTGTTCCATTTTTACTGACTAGTTATAATAAAAGTATTTGTTGTTGGAACCCGGTCTACCTCGTGTGTTTTCCGAACAAAACACGCATACACATACTTTGCGCGTGTGCATGCCAAATGTGCAGTTTGTGCAGGTGCAGAGGCATTTGTGCAGGCACAGAAGCGTTCCAACTCATCTCCTGCAAACCTACACAATTCCAGTCGCTTCAGCAGCTGCCATGCAGCACCCTTCTTTTTTTTTCTTTTGAAAAAAAAATTATTGATTTTTAAAAACAAACATAGACAAACACAACACAGAACATGAAAACATAAAAACTCTTTTCTGAAAGCAGCCTGATCCCGGGTTACATCTCTTTGTACAGACACCAATTCAAGTTCATACTCATTTTTATATACCATTCCATATTACCATTCTACATTTTCTATATAGCTTCTCCTCTTTTTTAACTTTCCTAATTTTATTTTTATTTGTTTCATCTCAAATCAGATCATTATATTTATATTCTTTGTCTGTCCTATTTCAGCTGTCTGTTATCTTTTCTCATTAAACAAAATTCCTCCTGTGGTCACTGATTGGAGTATGACGCCTTTATATCTTTCCCCTAAAATTATAACACTTAATATAGAACATAACTTCTATTTGGATTCTGCGTAGTACATTGAAGCTACACGCTACATTTTAAAAAGAAAAAGAAAAATATAAATATATAATATAATTAAAACAACGATCCATACCAATTCAATTCTATCGTTAATGTTAATATTCATTTAAATTTTAGATATTTAACACATTACTTTTCAAATAGGTATCATGCTTCTATGGGAACACTTATAAACTTTCCATAATTATCTCCCCCCTACTTCACTTGCATTTTAAAATTATGTCATTAAAATGTTCCCATTCCTTTCTAAATTAATTCACTCATTTAATTCATTCCATTTATTTTATTCATAAATATTTCACTAAATCATATGTTGTTTCCAATTTTCTAACATTATTTCTAAATACAAATATAACAATACAATCATATATATCTTTGCAGAATCACTTTTTCAATTAAATTTTTACCCATTATCTCGAAATAAGTCCTGTTTCTTTACATCTTGCTTCACACCCTTATAGCTTCTCTTCCCTTCCCTCCTCTTTTGCTTCTTCTCTCTGCCCTTTTTACCCTCTTGTCTCTCCGCCTTAATTTCCCTTTTCTGTATTCCCTTTTTCTGTTGCTTTCTCACATTATATCCACTTTTCACCTTATTTTTCCCTTTTTTGTTGTTTTGTTAGGTCTCAAATTCTCCATTCTCTTTCCCCTCTTTCCCCTTTCTTCCCCAAATAAAGTTACTTGTCCATTTAAAATGGCTTCTTCTTTGTCCCAGTCTTCTTGTTGCGTAGTCTTTTCTTGTAGTTTTTCATAAGTAGAGATCGCCATTTCTAAGAATTGAAAAATGGAACCAAGAAAGCCCTTCCCTTCTTGTTCCTCTTCTTTAAGTTTTTAAAATTCTATTTTCAGTTCATCCACAAGTGATGCCATTGTAGAGTTTTTTTCTTTTAAAACAACCACCCAAGTGTTTTTAATCCTTCAAATATAATTCCAAAAGTCCCAAAGTCACCAAGCAATCCAAATACACACAAGCTGTTTCTTTTGACACCTTCTTCCTTTTTTCACTTTCTCTTCCTGGGGTTAGTATTTAAAGGTAGGTCACACTGGCCGACAGATATAAAACGTATGCAAAAAGGACACAGTGGATGAGCAAAATCTTGCTCCATCCGTTGTCATCCACTCCAAAAAGTGGCAAAAATTTGCACAAAGAGAACAGAAAAGAAAGGAAAAGAACAGACGTGGGTAAGATGTAGCAGGGATGTTAAAGGGATGTTCATAGGAAGCCTAGAGGATGTATATAGGATGCAAACCGTTCACTGCTCATCCTTTCTGTTTCCGTGCTACTAATGCTGTGTAGACGTTCCATGTACCTTTTGTTTCCTCCCTCTTTCCGTTTTCAGCTGCAGCGGATGTGAGTTGCGAGGATGCCCAGAGGATGCAGAGAGGATACAGTGGATGCTTAACGGATGATAAACAGACATAGAACGTTTGTTGCTCGTATGTCACGGATTTACATCGTACACAGCGGAAAGTTCATCTGCTCAAAAAGTTTTGTGCAGCTCAAAACTTCTTGCGCGGATGAAATCTCAGTGGACAGATGCTCAAAGGATAGAGCGTATGAAACACGTATGCAGTGAGTACACAACAGATGCATAGCGTTTTCTAACGGATGGCAAGCTTTTTAAAACATTTTACATCCTCTTTGCATCCATTGGTGCAGTGTGACATGGGCTTAAGTTACAAAGTTCCAGTTAAAAGGTATCTTTTAGAAGTCCTGTTAAAATTTAACTTTAGATTCTTTAGATTCCAGGTTATCTCCTCCTTCCAAATCCTGTTCTTATTCTCTTCCTCTCCCTTCCCACTTACAGCAAAAAAAAAAAAAAAAATCTTTCTCTCTTTTTTTTCCTTTTATATTCAGAAATCTTTATTATCCCCTTGGCATTAAATTTTCCAGCTTAAATACCTGTTGATGCCAAAGCAGATTTTTCCGATTTCTCATTCATCTCTATTCACTGTCAATGTAAGGAAGGAGAGTGAAGAAAAAAAAACTTTCCCATTTCACTTTCATTCACTGCTTCCAAATCTTTGGGAGCAATGTTTTTTTTTTTTTAATTTTAGTTCCAGGATGCCTTAGTTGTTGCTTTTTATCCCGGTCAGCCAAAACTTTCACTTCAGCACTTTCTTCCTCCTGCACATTCTTTTCCGGATGAGGGCTTCTTTGAGGCGGCCATTTCTGACTGCCGCTCTACTGCCTTCAGGAAAGGGAGTTTAGCCAGCTGGGGAGGAAAGATGCTGCTTTCCTCGATGCTTCTGGAGTCTCCCCCGTCTTCACTGACCTCTACGGGGTGGTTTAGCCCCGAAGCCAGCTGACTCGGGGCGCTCCAGCGGCGAGCCCAGGCAGAAACTATGCACAATCGCAGATTCCTGTCTTCCGCCGAAGCCCTGCAAACCGGAAGTCCACGCAGCACCCTTCTGTGCTACACAAAGCAGCTGCGCTTCAAATTCAGAGGATAAAGGTGAGTATGGGAGCCCGTGCAGGCAGGTGGGCCCAACAGTAGAGTGGCAGAGGGAACCAGTTCAGTCTCCACTGCTCCTTGCTGCTACCGGCACTGCAGAACTGGGCTGAAGTGGTAGAATACCACCATTGCTGCAATGGCTGTAAGTGTGAAAAACAGACATGCCATTTTTTCAGTGCTGTTGTAACTTCCAATGGTCACTAAGTGAATGGCTGTAGGTCAAGGACTACTTGCATATTATGCATGCTTAAAATCCATATGAACATAATGTACAATTATACACTCCTACACCTACCTATCTTTATTGTAGGGCAAAATAGCCCTCCCCTCATTCTCAGCATCTGCTCAGCAGCACCTCCACCTGTGGCCTAAGAAAATGAGGGCACCAATGAACAGAACAGAAATTTGGAACCCTGAATTCAGAGTGGCTACCTTTTCTGGTTGAGCCAGGAAACACTGCAACCCTTTGGGTGAAAATTTAAGTTGTAATAAAGATAACTTACACCCACTTAATGCTATAAGGCCTGAAGGTGGTCATGTGTGTCTTTAATTCCTATTTCCACAGTCCCTCTAAATCTTGTCTTTCCTTATCAGGAGTCCTTCAATCCATGACAGTCCTCCATTGAGAAAACTGAGGAGTTAAATGAAGCTAGTTCTCAGGAAATGACTATCTGATGATACTATCTAAAGTTTTTAAACTCAGGTCTATGTCTTTTAGGGGTAGAACCAGAGATGGTATTCAGCAGGTTCTAGAGAACTGGTACCAGAAATTTTGAGTAGTTTGGAGAACCAGCAAATACCACCTCTGACTGGCCCCATCCCCACCCCCATCTATTCTCTGCCCCGAGTCCCAGCTGATCGGCTGGGTCTTCTTTGGTTGCCCTACACAGGAGAATGGAACTGGAAAGCAGGTTAGCGGAGTGGGGAGGGAATGGCGACTTTGCAGTATCCTTCCCCTGCCATGCTCACCAAGCCATGCCCATCAAGCCATGACCACCAAGCCACACTACACCCACCAAGCCACGCCCATAGAACCGGAAGCAAAAAAAAATGAATCCTACCACTGGGTAGAACAACTGGGCAAGATGAAGAAAGCAAAAAGTACATAGTTTTATGAACTAATTATGTGATGTCAACTCTTAGCAAACATCAACAGATTTCTCTCTACTATAATTTATAGCCAACTCAGTCCCTTAGATCTTCCAACGGTACCTTCATTACCACTGTAACTGAATTCATCCTCCTTGCTGCTGGTTGTTATCTTATCTTTCCTTCTATCTTTTCTATCATTATAGACTTCTCCAGAAAGCTAGGTTTTTACATTATGTGCCCAAAGTATAAACATTTGAGTCTGGCCATTTTTACTTCAAGTGACAACTATGGGTTGATTTGTTTAATGACTTCTTGGAATAGGAATTCATGATCTCAGAACCACTGAATATAATCTTTCAGAGCTCCCGACACACAGGGAAACTACCAGAGGAGTGAAAAAGACCTGATGTGGTTCCAATGTACAAAAGAAGGGGGGAGTGGATCCAAGAAACTACAGACCAATCAGTCTGATATTAATACCTGGGAAGGTCTTAGAAAAAATAATCAAGCAGCACATTTGTAAGTATAGATACCAAAAAAGGATGACTTAAAGGCAGTTCCAGGACCAAAACAAATGGCATCATGTTTATTTAATTTAGTTACAGCACTAGGGGTCCCTCCCTAATTACCATGGTGAGCCCAAGTGGCAGCTACAGTATCCAAAATTTGACCCCAAAAGAGGTTGCTTTTGTTGGTTTTAGAGTTTATAGTTCTGCAACCTTTCTTTTCTGTTCTGCCTACTTGCTTTGCTTAGGCACCAGCAAGGGAAGGTTACATATTAATGAGGATTAAATGTCTAGCAGGATGCCTGCTACAACAAAAGTGGGAAATAATTATCTCATTAAGCTCAGAACTGGGCATTTGTCATCTCACAACTAACAAAAGTAAATACAGTTGCCTTGCCCAAACAGCCTGTCTTCCAAATGTTAATTAAAATGTGCAGGTCAGTCATAGGACAGATGAGGTTTTTTGATCTGCTCTTTTATAACCCCACAAGCATTTTTTTCCATATCTGTCTGAAATGTAATGGATGAAAATAAGTACAGGTTTGTCTTTTGCTGAATCTATCTTATGCTTGTGTGACAGTATTCAAGCCAAAATGCAAAAAAAAAAAAAAAATTGCATTGGAAAAACTGAAAGGTTAATTCATTCTAAATCTGATCACTCTAGCCTAAATTCCCACAGCAATTTAACAGAATAACAGAATAATATAGTTAGAAGGGAATTTGGAGATGTTCTAGGGCACAACATCTAGTTCTTGGCCTAGTTCTCTGCTTTTTATACGTTTTACAGAATAACAGTGTTAGAAAGGGCCCTGGAGGTCTTCTAGTCCAACCCCCAGCTCAACCAGGAAACTATACCATTTCAGAAAAATTGTTGTCCAACCTCTTCTTAAAAACTTCTATTGTTGGAGCATTCACAACTTCTGGAGGTAAGTCATTCCCCTGATTAATTGTTCTGTCAGAAAATTTTATTCCTTAGTTCTAGATTTGTTCTCTCCTTGATTAGTTTCCATCCATTGCTTCTTGTCCTACCTTCAGGTACTTTGGAGAATAGGCTGGCCACCTCTTCTTTGTGGCAACTCATCAAATATTGGAACACTGCTATCTTATCACCCCTAGTCCTCCTTTCTTTAAACTAGACATACCCAGTTCCTGCAACCGTTATTGATATGTTTTATCCTCCAATCACCTAATAATCTTTGTTACTTTTCTCTTCACCCGTTCTACAATGTCAGCATCTTTTTTATATTATGGTGACCAAAACTGAATGCAATATTCCAGGTATGTGATCTTTCTAAAGCATTATAAAATGTTATTAACACTTCAGGTGATCTTGCTATCCTTTTATTAATGCAGCCTTGGTCGGTGTTGGTTTTTTTGGCAGCTGCAGCACACTGCTGGTTCATATTTAAGTGATTGTCCACCAGGACTTTATTATATACCATAAAAATAAAGATACTCCACCCCCATTCCCTCACAAAAACCAGAAAAAATAAATCCTTGAATCCCTACCCATTTTGCTTCCTTAACCAGATCCTCAGATCTTCTACTTCCTGTCTCCCAAATCTTCCAGTGCAGTCTGAATCTTTGAAAGCTTTCCCAAGAAGACATACTGTGAAACATAGCAGCATGTTCAACTTGCATTCACACCTCAATCTGCATGAAAAAGATAGAAGTCATAGAATTGTACCATGTAATGGTTAGAAATAATCTTTAGAGATCATCTAGTTTAGTGTTTGTCAACTTGGGAACTTTAAGATGGGTAGACTTTGACTTCCAGAATTCCACAGCCAGCAAGTCTTAAAGTTGCCGAGTTTGAAAAACATTGATCTGGTTCAACCCCTGTCTAGTACAGGTCGTGTGTTGCATTTCTCCATCTGACCTTAAGAAGGTTCTTGTGGCAAGAACAGAGAAAATCTTTGACTGGATCCCCAAGCAGTTACTGCCAGCACATAATATGGGGATAGATGGTTAAATAGTCCGAACAGAAATAAGGCAACGTCTGCAAAAGGGAGAGACAGTATGTTCTAGGAGAAGCCGTTTTGTAGTAGTGCTGGATCTTCTCCGATATGAGTAATGTTTAATTATGTTTAGAATTCAGCTAAATGCCCCAAACTTTAAAGTCTGCCTTTTGCCCCCAGTATGCAACACAATTATTCAGCATGATTTGCAACCAAATGTGGAATATAATTCAGATAAATGAGATCATAGCAGAGCAAAAATGTGCTAGATCATAAACTTCATAAACATTTATAATCTTTTCAAGAGATGGCAAAATCTCTCATGCAATAAGATATCAGGATTGTGTGACCTTCTCTCTTGGTCTTGGATTTTCACAGTGATGGACATCCTGGCAGAGGGATCTTAACATAACTGGTAGGAGTGGAGAATGCAAAAATAAATGCTTCCCCGCAAACATATCTCCCAGAAAGGAAAATCTCCAAGAATGTTACATGAGACTTTGTTGCAGTGGCTTCTGCACTCAAGCCAGGGTGATTACTACTACCTTAAACATTAAGAATGAATAGGAAGGGGGGCTTGGCAACTTCAAACATCTCAATATCAGAAGAGTGGTGAACAGCACAAATGCAATTGTGAGACCAGAGTTTCAATTAGACCATTTGTTTTTTCCAGTGCATCACCTAACCAAGAGGGCACAGTTCATGGGAAAGATTCAGATCCCTGGATGTGAAGGTCCAATTAAACTGATATATTTCTACTCATGCTTATGCACTGTAATATTCTCAACTATGGGTTAAAAAGGATTTAGAGAAGGGTTAATGATTACAGGGGGGAGAGGTGGGACTTTGTAGCTACATAGAGATTTTAGGCTGATCCCTCTTTTAAGTCCATTCCCTCCCCTCCAAATTCTGGGACCCCTTCCCCTGTGCTTGGCACTCTCTGGGCAGCTTACAAGTGTCAGCAAATTGCCCCCCAACAATCTGGGTACAATGTTGGAAGAATGGAAGGCTGAGTCTATTCTTGAGCCTATCAGGATCGAACTCCAGACAGTGTTCAGAGTTAGTTTGCAATATTGCATTCTAACCATTATACCACAGAGCTCCTGCTGCGGTTGCACTGTCCCAGTGTCATGTGATTGTTATTTGCAACTAGACAGGTTTAACAGATAATAGATAATCAGAGTTGGAAGAGATCTTACAGTCATCTAGTCTAACCCCCCGCCCAAGCAGGAGACCCTACACCATTTCTGACAAATGGCAATCCAATCTGTTCTTGAAGTTCTCAAGTGATGGTGCTCCCACAACTTCCGAGGGCAAGCTGTTCCATTGGTTGATTGTCCTAACTGTCAGAAAGTGTCTCCTTATTTCCAGGTTGAATCTCTCCTTATTCAGTTTCCATCCATTATTCCTTGTCTGGCCTATAGGCTCTTTAGAAAGTAGATTGACCCCTTCCTCTTTGTAGCAGCCCCTCAAACATTGGAAGACTGCTATCCTGTCTCCCCTGGTCCTTCTCTTCACTAGACAAGCCAAACCCAATTCCTGTAACCGTTCTTCATATGCCTTAGTCTCCAGTCTCCTAATCATCCTGGTTGCTCTACTCTGTACTTTTTCGAGAGTCTCAACATCTTTTTTATAATGTGGTGACCAAAACTGGATACAGATGTGGTCTTACTAAGGCTTTATAGAGTGGTATTAGTACTTCTCTTGATCTTGATTGTATCCCTCTGTTAATGCAATTTAAGATTGCATTAGCTTTTTTGGCTGCTGCTGCACACTGCTGGCTCATATTTAGCTGGCTGCCCAAGATCCCTCTCACAGTTACTGCTATTGAGCCTGGTTTCATCCAGTCTATATATGTACTTTTGGTTTTTCTTGCCTAAGTGTAGGGCTTTACTTTTCTCTATTTTGAATTTCATTTTGTTAGATATGGCCCAGTGTTCTAGTCTGTCAAGTTCCATCTGGATCTTGAGCCTATCTTCTACTTGAGTGTTATCTGTTCCTGCCAACCTTTGCATCTCATTTCTGACAAGCAAAGTCATTAAGGGAAGCCAGATTCACTTAGTGACAACAAGATTCACTTATCGGGACTTCTGGTTTGAGCCTCTTTGCAGACAGACCAAAACCGTGATCGTGCGTGGTTTCGATCTGTGCTTGCTGCTGGAGTGCCCCGAGCCAGCTGGATTTGGGGCTAAGCCACCCCTTAGAGGTGGTGAAGAGGGGGGAGATTGCCATCAGGGTTGAGGGCAGCCGCATCTCTCCTCCTCAGCTGGCCATTACTCCCTTTCCTGAAGGCAACTGCCTTCTGCCAACTGCAAAAATGGTCATCTCAAAGAAGAACTTGACTCAAAAATGGCCATCTCAAAGAAGAACTCAACTGGAAAAGAATGTTCAGTAGGAAGATAAGAAGAGAAAGTTTTGGTTGACCAGGTTAAATTGCAAAAGCAACAACTAAGGTACCCTCGAATTTAAACTAAAAAAAAAGTAACATTGTTCCCAAAGAAGACTTTGAAGCAGCGAAGGAGAGAGAAAAGGGAAAGGATTTGGGTTTTTTTCTTCTCTCCCTTTCCCTATGCTGACAGCTAAGAGATTTAAAGAAGAAATTGGAAAAAAAATCCACTTTGACATTAATAGACATTTAAGCTGAAAATAAAATGTCAAAGGGATAATAAAGATTTCTGGATACTTAAAACCTTTTAAAAGAAGGAAAGGAGAGGAAAAGAATAAAAGGGCAGGATCTGGAAAAAAGGGAGGAGACTGCCTGGAATTAAAAAGAATTTACAGTAAAACAAGACTTCTACAAGATACGTTTTAACTGAAACTTGGCTACAAAATAGTAGAACCCCAGGAAGAAAAAGTGGAAAAAAGAAGCATGAAGAAACAGCTTGGGAGTATTAGGATTATTTGTTGATCTCTGGATTTTTGATTATTGCATTTGGATGACTAAAATCAATCGGGTGGTTGTTTAAAAGTGTTTAAAATGGCACTACTTTTAGATGAACTGAAAATGGAACTTAAAAAGTACAAAGAAGATGCATAAGAAAGGAGAGGTTCTTTTGGCTTCGTATTTCAATTCTTAGAAATGGAGATCTGGAACTATGAGAAACAACAAGGAATGCCTGCAGAACAAGAAGACTGGGACAAAGAAGAAGCCATCTTTAATGAACAAGTAATTTTATGTGGGGGGAAAAAAGGAAAGGGGGGGGGAAAGTTTAAGATTTGAAAAAACAACAAAGAAAAGGAAGAACAGTTTGAAAAATAAGTATAATATTAGAAAGCAACAGAAGGGGGGAATACAGAAGAGAGAATTAAAAGTAGATAGACAAGGGAGTAAAAAGGGGAGGGAGAAAAAGAGAGGGAAGAAGGAAAGGAAAAGAAGTTATAAAGGACAGAAACAAGATATGGAGAAACAGGGCCTATTTAGAGATAATGGGTGAAAATTTCATTGAAAAAGGGATTCTGCAAAGGTACATAAGATAGTATTGCTGTATTAGAAATAGAAATAATTTTAGAAAATATGAAACAATGTATGATTAAAATGAGGGATAAAATAGTTATTGTAATCTAGTGAAATGTTTGTTAATAAATAAATGAAATAAAATGAATGAGAGAATTGAATTAGGAAAGGATGGGAACATTTTAATTATTTAATGCTTTATAAAATATAAGGGAAGAGAAATAGGGGGAAAAATTAATTACGGAAAATTTATAAGTGTTCCCAAGGAAGTATGATATTTAATTGAAAAGAAATGTTAAAGATGTTAAGACTTCAATTAATATTAATGATAGAACTGAATTGGAATGGAATGAGTGTTTTAATTACAAATATTTATCACCCCTTTTTAAGAATATAGTGTGTATTTTAAGAATGTACCAAGCAGAATTCGATTGGAGGTTATGTATTATATTGAATGTTATAACCTCAAGGTATATATTGAAGCTTAAATAAGAGTTGAATGGATAAAATTAAAAGATATAAAGGTGTCATATTCCAATTAGTAACTACAGGAGAAAATTTGTTTAATGAGAAAATAAAATATGAAATTGAAACAGGACAGACAAAAGTATCAATATAATGATTTGAATTGAGATGAGATAATTAAAATAAAATTGAGAAAATTAAGAGAGGAGAAAAACTATGTAAAAATGTAAAACAGTAATAAAATATGGAATAGAACATAAAAGTGAGCATGAAATTGGGTTTGTGAAGAAGTGTAACCCGGGACCATGCTACTTTCAAAAAAAGATGTTTTATTTGTATTATGGTTTTTTTTGTGAAAACCCATTTTTTTTAAAAAAAAGATTCACTTATCGACTGCAGTGATTTGCTTAACAACTGTGGCAAAAAAAAGTAATAGAATTCAGAATGACTCAATAATCCACCTTGCTTAGCAATAGAAATTCTGGACCCAATGGTGATCATAAGTCCAGGACTACTTCTATATATGTTATAAAACATATTTCTGGACAGCAGCCAAGCCATGGTCTTTATAGTGGTCCAGACTAAATCATCTGTTGGGAAATTCTGGAGAAGGATTTGATACAGTAAATATACCTTGTAAAACAGGCCCACAATTTATGAATTTCTGCATCTCTATTTGCTTAATTGCTATACAGCTTAAAAAATATTACAAGTATGAAAATCTATTATCAATCAACTAATTTGACCTGCCATCTATTTATTGTAAAAGGAAATGAGTAACAGATAACCCAGTGGTGGTGTCAAAAATTTTTCCTACCTGTTTGGAGAGCTTGAAAGATAAAATATAGGAGAGGTAAGAGTGAGGGCAGGTGGGTGGGCAGCTAGAGGTAGTATTTTCTGGTTCTCCGAATCAGTCAAAATTTTCACTACCGGTTCTGCCAGAACTGGTCCGAACTGGCTGAATACTACCTCTGAGGAAACCTCAACAACAAGCTAAACTTCGCAACCCTGTTAATGATCTGCTCATGTATTTAACTTGCAGAAAGTCTTCCAACAATTTATAAATGGCCATTTAAACCCCTCAGTTATAATTTCAAGGAAAAGTTATATTTTATCAAGAATCAAGTGAGGATATTTGATCCTGGAAGGATCAGAGATAATGATTGCAGTATGTTTGTGTGGTTTGAGACATTTTATTGTTATTATTTTGGCTACACTTACAAAACAGGGAAATCTATCTTGTGATTACCTTCTGCAAGAAAAAAAAGATTAGGAAGAGGGCTAGATTAGTTTATTTACTCTTTCTTCACAAAACAGAGAAATATTTTGTCTTTCTAGCATCATGACCTAGGAATTTAAGTTAAAACTTTGAAAGTGTAATGGAATTAGAAACTCTTCCATTTTTTAAATTCCTCCTCCTCACCTCCATTTCTTGTTACCAATATTGTCCTGCTGTTTGCATTTCACCTGTAATGCTTAGAATGTGCCTGACTCTGTGATAACCACAGGAAAGCAATTGCTGCTTAAATGAAAATGCACAAGAGTACAGTGAGGTGCAATCCCCAGCAATTATTTCAAATGCAAGAATAAATAGAAAGTAGAGGAAGGTCTGTGCCTTGCTGTTAAGGAATCTCATATATATGTTAATATTGGTAGAATGTCAGCTTCCTCCAATTTGTTCTCTAACAGTCATGCTGACTTGTCTTCTCTGTCTTTTTCAGGCTACTAAATTGGGAGGGTGGAATGGGCATGGCTTGAAGTAGTATTTAGACTTATATCAGCAAAAAAACATCTGTGGTGCATTGTGTACTGCAAAGCCCCAGGTTCCTTGAGACAGGAAAGGAATAAACTGCTATTTGCTTTAGATTAGAAGAAGACAAATATGAACTTTCTCCCTTTTGGACAGGCTAGAACCGTGATGGTGAACCTGATTGTGCAAGCTGCAGGCAAACTTACCTCACTGGGCATGTGCATGCCTCACAGCTGATTTTCGGCCAGTTTGAGGCCTTTTTCAGCCTCTCAAAGGCTTTAGGAAGGCTTCTGCAGGCTTTGCAGGCCAAAAACTAGCCCCATTTTGTCACTTCTCATTTTTCCGAAAATACCAGAAATGACGATATGGAGCTAGTTTTCAGCCTGCAAAGCCTGCAGAAGCCTTCCTCAAGCTTTGGGAGGACAAGAAAGGCCTCAAACCAGCCAAAAATTAACTGTGGAGTGCAGGTAAGGGACGGTGGGGTGGGTAGGTGGCTATTATGCGCACATGTGTAGGGGCGTGGGGGGTGCGCATTGCCTTCTGGGGGCTGGCACATGAGTGCGAGCATGCAGGCGTGCATACAATTTTTGGCACAGGAGCCCAAAGAGGTTATCCACCACTGGCCTGGAATAATTCCCCATCAGAAACACTGCTTGAAGCTCTGCAGTCTGGTGTCAAGGTCTCTTGTGATCCAGAGTGATCTTTTTTTCTTTTGTTGGTGAGCTATTCCTCAGCAGTATTCAAAACTTTATTGTATTTGACATTTTCTCAAATTACATTTCTGCCTTGGACTCAAACTTCTTTTACCTGACCAGTGACTTTATTGTGTCTCTTCATCTTGTTCCTCAACCTCTGATGCTCGTTGATTCATTTCCATAGATGAGTGAATGCAGCACTTTAGGAGCTGCCCAGCCTATTCAGAAACTATTACTATCAGAAGTACATAATTTTTTTTCCAGATGTTTGTTTATTGGTCCTTTGAGTGACATGCCTGGGCAGATCATAGAGAGCTAACTACAGTACATGTATGTAGTCCTTTACTTATGAGATAGTCACTTCTCCTTTGTGGTTTTTTTCCCCAAGAGGGCTAAAGGCCAGGTAAAGACAAAGCTTCAGTGAACAATGATTGGATTGCTTGATTTGGACAGTAACAGCACATTAGGAAATCCAGTTCTGATAGTTTCTGTTTTATGTTATGGACTGAGACCTGGGCTGGGAGAATGTGTACAGTGAGTGCATATAAAAGAGATAAAGATCTTGGCTAGCGGGAGAATTAACTTTGATCAGCTTTTTCAGGGACTAGATCTCCTGATTTGTATCTTTTTCTTTCAACTTCTAGGTCTTTGACATGTATTATGCATGTGCACTATAACAACATTTAGAATTCTTAAAGAACCAGGATAAGTTTTCTCCTCCTGAGTAAACCATTGGCGGAGATATTTCTCTGGAAAAAAGCGAGTAGAGCCAGCATACCTACTCAGCTTTCCCCAGGATGGGCAGATTTTTTTAATCTTTTTTGTGCTTTACAACCTCAAAGGTTGAAAGCATGAATACATCTGGAAGGTACCAGAATGAATTCCTTTCTTTTCTACCCTTAAGTCACCCCACACAATAAAGCTTCTCAGAGGGTTGCATTCTGGCTTTGTATGATTTCCACAGTCAGATGACTGGCTATCATGGACAAGAAGGCATACTGTCATAAGGCCTCAGCATGTCTAGAGTATGGTGTGAAACCTTATTAGAATTCCACAGATTCTAACTTTGGATGAAGTCTCCAAATGAAGTCTACTGCTAATCAAATACTTTTCAAA
The DNA here is from genome assembly GCA_015471245.1 of Laticauda colubrina. NCBI lineage: Eukaryota > Metazoa > Chordata > Lepidosauria > Squamata > Elapidae > Laticauda > Laticauda colubrina. The sequence continues at coordinate 14,487,331 of BLBF01000055.1, read as the reverse complement.
GTAAAATATATAGCTGTTTAGATTGAACAGAAGTATTGTGTTAGCCATTTTGTGCTAAGCCGACTGAATTAATCTTTGATGGGAAGTGTGTATAAATCATTGCAGCTGCCCAACTGTTATGCAAACCAAGAATTAAAATTATTCAGTTGCTTACCTCCCAAATGATTGGCCATAAACACTGGCTTAGTTGTAATGACATTGTTGCTCACAATGTGCCCAGAAAGCCAATTATGAGAAATATAAACCACATGACTATCAGCCCCCAGGGAACACAAATATTATTAAGGTTGGTTATAAACAGTTAAGATCTGTAACACAATACATAGTTTGTGGCATCCAAGTTTGGATTCTATTAGCACATACAATTTCTTGGTTATTTAGATTTTAAAGATTAATGCTGAGTACTCCAAGAATGGTTGTCACCTAAATAATAATCAGAGCTGCAATGGTAACTGACTTGTCCTAATGCTACCTCCTACGCCATTAGTTATGCATTTGAAAGTTATTCTTCCTTACAGCAGAGGAACAGCATGTCTTTTGACCTGCAGTCTTAAAGGAATTAATCAACTGAATGAATAAATTGAAGTTGGCGGTATGAATTATATTTTGGATTTTAAATCTCTAGGATTTAAAAACTCTGGGATGGCCATGCAAATGCTTATTCTTCTTTGGGAAAGAACCAACCTATTTCAGTTTCTATCTTTCAGCTGAAGCTGGCAAACCATCCAAGAGGGCAGCTGTGTGAGCAGAACTAATTGCTAGCCTTCAACTGCATACATTTATGAGAAGGCCTCTGGGTTCATATTGGCAACTTTAGAAAATAATGAAAGCTGGTAGACTGTCCTTAGCTTTCTCCAAAAGCAAACTAAATAAACTGTGCAATGCTGATATGATGAAAATCTAAGTAGTCAGTAAGAGAGCTGAGAAGCAATCTGATGCATTTGTTTTTTTTTTCTTTTTAATAAATGATATTTTGTTGTTGGTCAAAACTCATTTTGTAATAGTTAAGCTCACCGTTTGATGAGAAGACAATATATTTGCAGAATCCCAATAGTGCTATGAGCGCCGAAAGATCACCTATCCCTGTATCACAAAGGGGATGCCTACAGAATATGGTGGTGGATAGGTGTATTTGTGTTGCAACATTGCTAAGAAGTATGAAAGGTGGGCATTATATCGGGCATTGCACTGGCACAGTTGTGGACACCTCTGGCTGTACCATACCTGTGTGAGATAGATGCACAGAATACAAAGTATATGGATTTATGACTCAGAGGCAATCTTCTCCCTTAACAACTTTAAACAGTGGTATGCAGAACTACTACAACAACTGCCACCTCTGCTCTGTAATATTAAATGTAGTCTCATCTCCAATTGATTTCCCATGGCTCTCTTAAAAGATGGAAACATCATTCCAAATGCCAGAGTCTTTTAAAATCACACTTTTATTGTAGATTAACATTTTAAAAGAAAAATAAAGTCAGCTATGTCAAATGCCCAAGAACTTTGGTTCTATTCAAGCCCCTCTAGTTTACAAATGCTTTCCCTTAAAGATGCATTGTTCAAAGCTTAAGCCATTAAAAGCCAAGTCAGTCTCAAAGCCTTCACATCTTTCTGTGAGGAAAGCCTAGGTTCTCTTCCCATCAATGCAAAGACGTTCAAGAAACAAATGCTTGCTCAATAGCCCTCATCCCCAAAACCAATAAAAGAAAAATAACATGGATAATAATCATTACAGCACAAATGAAAGGTAATAGAGGTTCCAAGTCATTTCCCGTTTGGCTGCCTGCCACAATTCTAGTGATGCCTAATCATGAAAGATAATGGATTGTATTGGTTCAAATGTCATTCATCTGGTACTGTCGATACCTCCACCCCTCAACCCCACCCCAAAAGCATCTGTGACTGACATTTTTTTCTTTTACATTACAGTACCCTTCTGTCACATCATTTAAAAACACAAGAATTTGCAAATCAGGCAAAAGGAAGAATAGAAATATTTCCCTTTCGCTGCAACATACAAGGAGATCTGAACATTAAGAAACCCAGATTATTGAAAGCAGTTACTTTTCTCCACAATCCTTCAAATTTGCTTTCCAATCAGTTACCTCTTGCAAGCTTACAACAATCTTGTAAGATTCATTGGAATGGGGCAGGGGAAAAAGAACAGCCAAAGGGAAACCAGTGGATTTTTATAGGTAAAGAAAGACTTGAAGAGCCGATGTAAATGCAATTCTATGAAAAAGATTTTGTACCTTGCCTAGAATTCACTTAGTATGTGCTGAATGTACGTAACATACTGCACTGTAATCTACTTGAGTAGATGTTAGGCTATCAATTCTGGGACAGTGTAATTTGGGGTTCAACATCAAGCAACTTCAGAAAAGTGGATGAATAAATCAAATTAAGTTTATACTTGCCCACAGAGACAGTGAGATCTTTTTCCAATGTATTCAAGCAGAACGTAAACCATCGTACTTTCATTTGGGTAGGGTAAAATAGGCCCTATAACATCAATGATCCCTTTCAAGTTCTAGGAATTAGTGAAACCATGGTTAAGTTAAGCAAGGGTATGTATGCCATATGAACTCAGCACAACACTTAGTAGGGAGAATCATAAAGTATACAAAACTGTTTTTAAAAATCAAGTTGGTTGCATTTTCCTTTTGGAGAGAAGTTGCTAGGTAAACCATTATTTCATCTTCATACATATATTTTACATTTTAGTTTTTTTAAAAAAATATGTTCAGAATAAGAAGACAGGCCTATCAAAGACAGCCTCTGTTGGGACCTATGTTCAGTTTTTTAACAGTGCCCTAAACAGTGATGGCAGTTGTGAAATTAGTACTCTCCCCAAATGCATTCTTACAAATACTATAGGTTTCAACTGAAAAAAATACACGTCAAGCATTTATACCATATCAGATGATTAAAAGAAAATCACATTGGGGAAAAAATCACTTGCAAAAAAATTGTATAAATGCCATCTAAAATTATATCTATTAAAGAAAGTTTCTCAAAAAATGTGTCTGAAATTATGCATTTTTTTCTTTAAAATTGCAAATTAATGCAGCTGTAGAAGGATATGAACGTAAGGTTTTAAAAAGGCAAAATTAAGTGAAATTGAAATTCGTAATTCATACAGCCATCATTAACATGTTTTTTCTTGCTTGGATGTTTGAAGTTGATGACGTTGTGTGGCAACGTTCATTTTTTTGGGATGTCTCATGTCCAAGGATTATGAAGTAAATGTGGTGGTGCACTTACCAGAGTTAGTCAGCTACTGCACCCTACAAAGCTTTGATAGTCTCCTCTTAGACAATGATAAGCCACTATGTATTAGCCACATGTGAGCATGCAAAACCAACAGTGATGGGTAAATTCCTGAATCCATTCTGACACATCTTCAATATTTTTTATGAAGTTATGATTTGGTGATCAACAAAACTGTCGTAGAGCATTTATTACTATTCCTGAAACTTTTTTTTGCATCTCTTAAACTTCAAGAATAATGAGGTGATTGTACAATAGTAATAATAATAATAAATGCAAAGCTTTGACCATCTTACTGACAAAGACAATTAAGCCTTCTGTCCCATTTTCTTGCAAAATGCACTCCTTTTGAAAGGAAACAAGAAGATATTTTAGCTGCTGATTTTGGTAAGCATCTTGTTAATTGCTTGCTTCACATGAGTAGTGGAACTTCGCCTCCGAGTCTTGCCTTGAACCATTTTCCGGCGTCGCACTTCCCGGCAAAGCTCGTAAAAAGCTTCCATAATGTTGCCTTCTCCTGTACACGCAGAGCATTCATAAAAGGCGCAAGCTAGTTCCGTGGCCAGCTTCTCCCCTTCTTCAGTGCTGACCTGCCTGGAGTGATCCAAGTCTGCTTTGTTCCCCACTAGGATCAAAGTAACGTTCTTGGGTTTTTTGACTTCATCCAACAAGTTCTTTAGGGGAAGGACTTCTTCAAAGCTGCCTCTATCTGTGATATCATACACCAGCACGAATCCTTCACCCCATCGTACGTGTCCTTCCTTCTGAATAACATCCTCCTATTTCAAAAAAGAGACATAGAAAGAAGGAAGTTATTTTGCAGAACCACAGGAAACAAGATTCGTATAGATATTAGGGACCTCTGCATAGCAGAGTTTCTATATGGTATTATTTTGGGGAAATTCTCTGGTATTAAATGCACATGGACACAAAGCTGCACAAAGCAATGTTGTCTTAGATTCTTGTGGAGAGAAACATTAAAAGTCCTCTGTTTATTCCACATCCAAGAGAATATCACCAGAACTGAAATATCTTTGTTCCCAGTTTTAGACCACTGTATTATTCTAACATCCTGGCTTTTTTTTTTTTTTACAATAGTAGTTCTCCCCCTTTGAGCTTTGCATGGCCTGGCTATTGTGGTCAGACTAAGTTACACTAATTGATGGTTGTTCTAAGGAATGGAATATGAATCTCATCTATCCAATTGGGAAATATTTGCACTGAGGATGAAAATAGCCATACACATCTGGCTGAAGAATTGTCTTTATGATTTGAAGATTATTTTTGAAGTTGGCGCTGGCTTCTCTAGGTATGGTGAACCTATGCTTTTCAGAAGCTTAAAATTTAGTAGCTGTAGCTGTGGGTTGTGCAGTGAGCCAAAATACACAATTGTGGTTGACTGGTTGGAGAGTGCGGGGTCCTGTGTGAGGAAAACTGCTGTGATTGGTAGCTGTGGGTGTGAAAGGGGCGTTTCACTTTTTCCCACCTTTTTTCTTCTATGTGCCCTGTGATGTACCTCATGGTGCTCCCCATTTGCCTATCTAGTTTGTTGTGTATATTGATGCAAAATATATTTATTTAGATAAAAGTACAAGTAGGTGTCAGTCTCTATGGCTTCATTTGGACATCTACTGCACAATTCTCTGACATTGCAACTTCCAGCTGCTCCAATTAACAGAGGTTGTGTTTTTTAAAATGTTCTGCTTTGTAATATTCTAACTTTGAAATAGCCCATTTAAAGGTTGATCTATTTCCATTAAATTCAGAACAGTTTTTCTGAGATTAGAATGTGACATTCTGAAATTAACTAAATAACAGAATAACAGAATTGGAAAGGATCTTGTAGGTCATTTAGTCCAACCCCTAGCCCAAACAGGAGACCAACCATTTCTGATAAATGGCAGTCCAATCTCTTCTTGAAAGCCTCCAGTGATGAAGCTCCCACAACTTTGGAAGACAAGCTGTTCCATTGGTTGATGGTTCTAATTGTCAGGAAATTCCTCCTTAGTTTTAGGTTGCTTCTCTCCTTGATTAATTTCCACCCATTGCTTCTTGTCCTGCCCTCAGGTGCTTTGGAGAATAGCTTGACTCCCTCTTCTTTGGGGCAGCCCCTGAGATATTGGAAGACTGCTATCATGTCTCCCCTAGTTCTTCTTTTCATTAAACTACACATACCCAGTTCCTGCAACCGTTCTTCATACGTTTTAGCCTCCAGTCCCCCTGATTATCTTTCTGCTCTTCTCTGCATTCTTTCTATTATAAATCGGAACATTCTGACTGTAAAACATATTGTACTTTTTGATTAGTCCAAGGGGAGAGCAATATTGGAGATTGTCGTTTGGCATTATTTGGAGGGCTACAGGTTCCATATCCTTTAGTTTTGCATATAAACAGGTTTTTTAAAAAACACGTCCAAGTTTTATTACTTCAGCTACAACGATATAAGCCACTGCATCTGAAAGTTAAGATTTGTAAAACTGAATGCAAGATAAAAAAAACTATTTGTGGGGAAAAAATTGCAGCAAATATCATACCATTTAAAAAATACCTTGATAAATATTTCAATCCCATTACTGGCATCAGCATGTGACATTTCAGTAAATTCAGTGCAACCTTTATTGAATTTTGCTATCCATTTTCACTCTGGCATTCAGTTGTTGCTAAGACAGATCTCTGGCATCTGGCCTGTCTTGCAAAATTATTATCCACTCAGACCTTTGCAACATTTAATTGTGTGTGTGTGAAATGTGAAATGATGTGATAATTAAACCATTTTTCAAATATTACTCTTCATCATCATAAACACATGGAGAGAAAAAGCACTATAAGGGGCTGCTGACTTCATCTTTCATGCTCTTCTGTTAGTGGTAAATGATAAAATATCAGTGCCTCTTTATTCTAATTAGGAATACGAATGTTTGCCAATTCTTTCTTTTCCATAATTTTCCTAGTGAGTGGAGAGCTGTGCCACTAAATTCCAATGACAGAGGCAGATTTCTTTATCTATCTGATTAATGTCAGTGGAGAATTACATTTTTATACTGGATGAAATTCCCTTAGAAATGACTTATTTTCCTGTACTTTTTCATACAAGTCGGACTTCTATTTCCTCCAATTGCTCATGAGCAAAATTGTTGGAGGGGGGCAGGGAAGGAAAGAGAGAAAAGGGAAGGGAGGGAGGGAAAGAAGGAAGGAAGGAAGGAAGGAAGGAAGGAAGGAAGGAAGGAAGGAAGGAAGGA
>BLBF01000055.1:14410833-14480809 GCA_015471245.1 Laticauda colubrina | reverse complement strand
GGAAGGAAGGAAGGAAGGAAGGAAGGAAGGAAGGAAGGAAGGAAGGACAGCTTTCTCTGTCACTTTTGTTTTTCTCTAAAACAATTCCAATTAATTAATTTTAAAAAAACGTGATTTCCAGAAAGAGGCACAATACTAGTTCAAAAATAGTAGTAACATTATATGCAAGTTGAAAAATATTAGTTTGATTGGAAGACTTTACTGAACTCTATGCTGTACAGATGTACTCTGTATAGACCAGGGATGCAGTTTTATCTTTGTTTGTATTCTTGCTTTTTAAAAGCCCCTCCTCATTTTATTTATTTATATAGGATCTCCCAAGTCAATCATATATAAACCAGTCCCCCTGGACTTGGTTGGACTTACTCTCAAGAGCACTGAGACAGGATGGAATCTTAAGATTCTATGGAGTGAAACATCCCATAATAATGTTTCTTAAAACTGCCCTAGCCCACATTTTTCTACAACAGACTTATATGCAAAGATTCATAATCAGACGTCTCAGAGATGTTCCTGTCTAAAAAATTATTTAAAGCAGTGGTATAGACACCAACTCAAACGAAATCTTTTACTTCTTTTCCTATTCATAAGATCATTTTTTCTATAAGAAAAAAAAAAAAACCACACAGGGGAATATTTAATGCCTATATATCTACTCTAACAGCCCTAATTACAGCTCCTGGGGCCAATTCCACATTTCAGTTCAGGTTTAGTCCTACTCTGTCTTTCAGAAATATTTGGAAGGAAACTATAATTCTCCTTCATCATCATTTGGTCTCTAAAACATCACTTCCTTTGGAACTTTTACAGAATCATAGGACTGGAAGGACTTTGGTGGTCTTATAGACAACCCCCTGCAGTCTATTCTTGAAAACTTCCAGTGATGGATACCCACAATCTCGGGAGACCAGCTATTCCAATGATTAATTTTATCACAGTCAGAAAAGTAATTCTTATTTCTAGGTTGGTTGCATATGCACCAAAGACAAATTCCTTGTGTGTCCAATAATATTTGGCCAATAAAAAATTCTGTTCTGTTCTGTTCTATTCTATTCTATTTCTATTCTATTCCATTTCTATTCTATTCTATTTCTATTCTATTCCATCTGTTCCTGTTTCTATTATATTTCTATTCCATCTGTTCCTGTTCTGTTCTATTCTGTTCTATTCTGTTCTATTTCTATTCTATTCTATTCTATTCTATTCTATTCTATTCTATTCTATTCTATTCTATTCTATTCTATTCTATTCCATTTAACAAGCTTTCACCAATTACTTCTTGACCTGACCTTTAGTGCTTTGGAGAATGTCAGCTCCCCTTTTCTTTGTGACAGGCCCTCAAGTCTAGTTATCATTTCGCCTCCAGATACTTTATTACCTTTGTTGCTCTTCTCTGCACACTTTCCAAGCTCTCAATATCTTTTCTGTATCATGGTGACCAAAACTGGATTCAGTATTCACACTAGCACGGTGTAAAATAGTACTATCACATATTGTTGTCTTGACACTGTCCCTCTGTTGATGCAGTTTAGGACTGCATTGGCTCTTTTGGCAGCTGCAGCACACTGCTGATTCATACCTAAGTAATAGTCCACTAGGACACCAACATCCCTCTCACGGTTATTATTGTTGAGTCAGGTACCACATATTCCATACCAGTGCATTTGGTTTTTCCTTCCTAAGTACAGGACCTCATGTTTCTCACCAATAATCTGCATCTTGTTGGAAAGGGCTCAATAATCAAGTCTGTCAAAATCCTTCTGGATCTTCAGTCTGTCTAAAATATTGAATATTCCTTCCCAATTTGGTGCCATCTTCAAATTTGATGAGTTCCCCTTCTATCCCCTTGTCCAGATCATTTATGAAGATGTTGAAGACTACTGGCCCAAGACCGAACCTTGAGGTACCCATCTGCATGCTTCTTGACATTCTCTTATTTTGCTTGGACCAATAAGCATGTAAACCAACAAAAATCAGTTGAAATTTCTGCTGTTGTAAGGAACCCTAAAGCTACCAAGAATATGAAGCTTCCCTCTCATACTCTCTCACAATCGGCCTACTATTTTTTTATTATACTCCTTTGTCCCTTTAATAATATTTCTCTTATAATATTTCACGTGTAAATACTTGACAAATTTCCCCTAGTGTTAATTATAGTTTTCTGGCATTGGCATTTTGCTACAGGGATCAGTAGTGTTCTTACCTGCCCAGCTGTGTCTAGTATTTCCATGGAAACAACTTCATCATCAATGGTGGCTTGATGACGATAAGTGGACTCTTTAAAAAGGAAAGATAAATACTACATTAAAAGGAAACAATCAGAAAGTATGGTGCATTTCTTTATTCCCTGCTCATTAGACCTTTCCACTACTTTCTGTTCTAAGAAAGGTGTTATTACTTCAACCCACCTGGTCTGTTTTGTTAGCCAGGGGGCAAACAAAGAAACTGTTATTGAAAACCAGTTGTTTTGCTATTCAGTTTCAACAATATGATCTGGAATTGTTCTGGAGTCCAAAAATGAACGCAAAGGATGGATGGTCTGTTGGCTTCAGGTTGCTGACTTTGCCATATAAATAAGCCTAAGAGATGGCAACAATTGCTATGGCCACAAATAAGTTCAACTGCCTCTTGTTCTGATCTATAGCTTGTCCAAAGGGCAGGGCAGAGGGACAAGCTCTACTTAATGCTATGAGATTGATACGTATAGCATTAGGAAGCTGATAATGAAATTATAAAATCCACATGAAATGGAGCTAAAATTAACCCAGTTCCCCAAATTCATCACATAATTTATTTTGAATAATTGCAACAGTCACAACAAATATTGGCATCTATATTTGATGTTTAGTATTTTAATAATTGATAGCCAATATGCAATAAGGTTTGGTATTTGACCTATCATGAGGTCTCAGTGTAAAATTTAATCATGCCGCAAATTCTCATGTCACATTTTAGATTTCATTTCTTTTTCTTTATTTCAATCTTAGATCTCTCTTGTTCATGTGCAAAAATGTGAAAAGTCATTGGCTTTTCCAAGATACTTTCTGCTTGCATTTGAAACCTTGAAACTGAAAATGGCTGTACCTAGAAGTTATTTTGGTTGCTCTGTGACGTCTTATAGTTGTCTAGTTGATGGAGTATCCAGACTGAAACTGAGATTCGGGGCTTTTATTGACAATATGAAAAAGAACTCAGCATGAGGCTAAAATATTTTTGTCATTAAGATTAGCCAGATGGGATAAAAAAATTTAATACCCTGGTTTATAAAGTGACACACCCTGGGGTTATAAATCCAGGACCCTCTATTGTGACAGCTTTAACTCGTAAGATTTTCGAGAGGACTATGAATTAAGCAGAATATTGAGCTAGATGATACCAGTCCTTTCCAACTCAGATCCTACAATCAATCAGAAAGAGGGATGCATGAAAATTCAGTGCACCAGATTATTTATAAGTATGAATATAATGATCTTGAATTTGATCTTGAACTTCTGAAGTGTAGAGAAGACTCCAGAACGTAAATGCATGCTGAAATATTCACTCTAAAATGTGGTTTATAAATTGAAAATATGTGCAAAAATGCCTATGTTAAGAAAAAATAGACACCAAAATGTTCATCTGAGAAACCCAAATAGTATTTCTTCTTTATGGAAAAACTGATTGTCAAAAACATGTAAAGAAGGAAAAGTTCATTAGAACACCTACCTCTGAAGAAATGTGGACAAATATTTAAAAATGTGCACAAATATTGCTATGAGCCATTGATTTTTTTTTAAATTGGGTCCCTGCAAGCTACTAAACCTACCTTTGAGCTGATTAAATCAGAATCTTGGCTATGATAAGAAGTGACAGCTTGTCCTTAGCTTCATGGAACAGTTCTTTTTTTTTTTTTTTTTTACACTGACAGTGTTTATATTTTTGCCCTTTGAGTCAATGTTAGCTCCCAGGAACTGCTTTAGATTAGTCTCTGCAATCTTTTGGGCAAGATTTTCAGAAATGGTTTGCCACTGCCTTCTTTCCAGGGCTGGGACAGAGGGACTGGCCCAAGGTCACCCAATAGAAAAGAATTTGTGTAGCTCAAGTTTGAACTGTGAAGTCTTTGCTGTTCTTTGAGGTTGGCTGGGACCATGTCACATCTTCAATGCTGGAGCAGAGGGGAGTTTGCTCTCCTAGTCCACCCAGCTGGTTTTGTAACTCATGGTGTCCCAATTTCTAGCTCTGTGCTATACAAATGGATTTTTAAATGACTCTAGGCTTTGTTTCTATCTCTCAGTCTAACTGTTAGCCCAGGAGATTTTAGAACAGAGTTTCCCAATGTGTGGTAAACACATCTTTGTTGTTTCCTAAGAGATTACATATGATTTCCGGTGCAGATGCCAAAAAGCAAAGTTCAACAAAAATGACCCCAAATTGAGGCAATCAGTTCATCTTACATTGTTTCCCATGGAATTTCAGTTGGAAAAACCATGCAATTCAGCAGTCTTGCATCATCTCACCTAGTATTTTTTTAAATTAATTTTTATTTAATTTGGGGATCTTGTTATAGTCAATAAATTGGGGTGTTTCATGTACCAAGGCTTTTGTAATGCTACAGAGATCTGTATAAAGGGAAAAATTGGGGACTGTTATTTTAGCGTAAATGGAAAATCAAAAAATGCATTCCAGTTTGTGTCCCTGTAAAGAAGGAAAGGAAAGGATATAATTGTAATTTATTATACATTAGGAGAAGGTAATGCAACACATGTGACTTTTTCCCTGGCATTAGTTTGGACCTTTTGCCACTATCATTGTTCAAATGACAGACTTGCATTTGATTATGTTTGGTCTTATTCCCTGACTGGCTTAAGAGCCAATATTCTGGAATATGTTAAAGCCAATACTTCAAATCTTTAGATCCATATTTGAGATATTTGTTTGGTGTTCATTTAAAAGCAGCAACAACACTGCAGGATGGAGAATTCTGCATCATACAGCATCACATCTCTCTCTTTCCCACTGACCTTATTAATTTATTCTAAATTGCCAGTTGCACCTCACTGACATAAAACAAAAACAAGAGAAAAACATTAAAAGGAGACTGGGGAAAAGAAAACAAAGTAATCTCCCCTGCACTGCTGTGATTTGTCTGGTTAATGAATTTGTTGCAGAATAAATAACATATAAATAACAGTGTAGTCTTCTGTGTCTCTCTTCCAAGTTATTCTGTGCTTACAGGATAAATACCTAGAGCTAGTGTAGTTGTGAAGCAACAACTGGGTGGGCAAATGAGGTGCAATATCATGAAAAAACAAAGCAAAACCTGTGGTATCCTTAAAGCTGATTTTAAAAAAGGCAATCATGGCTGTACCATCTAAACTTCAGCTATGTGATCGACATAAAAGAAGGTGGAGCTTCAATTGCACTGTTTTGTCTGCTGTCTTGAGCTCTTGACCAGATCCTACACACATTTCTATCTGTGTATCCTCCCATAAATGCAGAGACCCTCTCCAGTGAAATTCAGAATAATCAACATTTGGGAAGTTAGTCCTTCAAACCCAGTAGTGCTAAAGCCAGAGCTGAACATGGATGCAGAGAATCTTATCTGTCACTTTAGTAAGCAGTTTTTTTGGCTGAAGGGGAATTCTTGACATGTGGTGACATGTATGTAAGAATGATTTTGGGAGACAGAAGGAAGAAGCATAAAGTAGCCGGCTAGAGATTCCTGGCAGTTAAACTCAGCAAGTCTTAAAGTTGCCAACTTTGGAGATCTCCGGACTAGACCATGGTCAGACACGTAGCAGCTGAGTCTACAGAAGTGATAGGGGCATGTCAAACATGTCAGAAGGGAAATTGTTTATGGAGATTCTCAGTCATCCAGGTTATGGTTGTTTCAAAGGTGCTTTTTTAAAAGAGGCAACTGGACTTTCTTGTTTTTTCTTTGAAGACGTTTCGCTTCTCATCCAAGAAGCTTCTCCAGCTCTGACTGGATGGTGGGGAATGGAAAGCTTTATATTCCTTGCAGACAGCTGGCCATTTGCATTTTTTTAGAGAGTCATCGAAGGTTTATCTGTGTCGTCAGTGTCACCTGAGTAATGGGTGTGGAGCCTTCTTGGAACTACTGGAAGGACTGTATTGTAGACTGCAGATAGATGGTGCCATATCTCTCCCCCTCTGTTGCGAGAGTTCAGTTTTGACATACATGGCCTCTTTGACCCTCTTTCAAACCAATGGTCCTCTCTGTCCAAAATGTGGACTTTGCTGTCTTCAAAAGAGTGGTCTTTGCCTTTTAAATGCAGATGGACTACTGAATCTTGTCCGGTCTCCTATGTTGTGCCATGAGTTTATGAAGTGGTTGTTTTGTTTCCCCAATGTACAGATCTGTACATGTCTCACTGTATTGTACTCCATATACCATGTTGCTCAGTTTGTCCAGTTTGCCTCTTGAAAAATAAAAGCACCTTTGGGACATGTCAGAAGAGACTCTGCCTAGTTGTTTGGACTGTAAAAGAAATGGGGGAGAGATGTACTTTCAGGTTTGTAAGATTCTCTTAAACCTTACAATAAAAATAAGAGCTAGTACTCCTGAGTCCGCTTCTTGTCTGGACTACTTCACAAAGCTGACATTGAGCAAGAAGTGTCGAAATCTAAGAAACCAAATAAGAGATGAATATGGATTTTAGGGGTCAGAACTTAAACGTCTTGGCAAATGCTTCCATCTTTACTAAGGGAAGCAGAATACCCCCAGAAAAGTGTGCATGTGAGGAAGGGAAATGAATGATTGCTATGAATATATTATTTCTTTTTTAAAAAATGACACTCATTTGTTCCTTCCAGATTTTGTTTGCTTGGTTGAAAACATGGTCTATGACTATGAGTATCCATCACCAAAAATTATGGAAAAAATAGGTTTTTGTAAGCTACATACATGACAATTTTTAATTTCTTATGGGATTACAAAAGGTCAACTAAAGTTTTGGGCAACATCAGCAGAAGTATCATTTCTAAATCAAAGTAAGTCATAGTTTCACTTTTGCTGCACAGATCAGATCCTACTTCAAGGATTGTGTATAGTTTTGGGTACCACTCTTTAAGAAGGATTTGAACAATTGAGAAGATAATAAATGTCAGTCTGGCCACGGAGTTGAGCAGCTCAAACTACTCAACTCCAGCACAGAGGCTGCTCTATAGAGGCCACAACCATCTCATTCTCCTTATCTAGAATTCAGCTTCACAAACTAGATTTCACATTCTGGTATCTGTGTAGCAATGTCTTTGAAAGCCACAATAATCTCCTGGATGATTACAGCTATTTGCCACTCCACAGTATATAATACTTGCAGTTATAAAAGTCAAAGGGACATTTCAAGCTGACATTTAAGAAAACAACACATATATACACACACTATACATATCATTGCCAAAAAAGAGCTCTTGTTAGTTTAAATATTGGCTTATTTCTAGTGACTTTGGCAGCCTTTCACAAATCAGTTAAATTATACTTAGTTTATGGATGTCAGTGCCATATGCTTGGAGTCTAAAAGAATTGCCAGAAAAAAAAAGTATGAGACAAATTGTGACTATAATTAATTACTCTAAGCCACTATTCATTTTCAAGCAGACCACAATATCAAGAGCCAATTCTTGAGTTTTAGAGAAATTTGGAGAATCTGAATCATCAAGAAGAGGAGGATATAAGTATTTTTTTTTAATCTAGATTGTACCCTGCCCCTTAGAGATGAACTTATTCTGCATCATACTCCAAATTTAACTATAATTGTCTTGTTGGGGTTACATCAGTTCAAAGTTGCATTGGCTAGTGTATCAGCAGGGAAGAATATTTTAACAGCATATGGCTTGACTATCTACAGAAAAATTGTAGTGGTTTTCATCAAAGTGTCAGCTTATGGCATTATTAACACAATGAGTTTTAGATTGGATGTTGTACTCTGTTCTTAAAAAATGGAGCAAAATCATACACCAAGCCAACAAAATCATACGCCAACAAAAATTAAGTTCTTTTACATTTATACTGGTATATATGTGTGGTGTGCCAGTTGCACCCATTCCTGGTTCATGAGGTTCTACTCACAGTTATTCATGCCCTGGTGACCTCAAGAATGGACTCCTGGGACACACTTAGATGTGAAGTATCTAAACCTTGAAGAACATCTAGAAACTTTCATTAGTGCAAAGTGCAGCAGTAGAAGCAGTTATGAGTGTGTCTAGAACAATACATGTTATATCTCTGCTTTGCAACTGTCATGGTTGCCAATTTGCTTCTGGGTTCTTTAAGGTCCTGTTTTTGACTTTTAAAGCTTCACATGGCAAGAGGCACCTCTCCACAATTACATCTATCTATCCCATGGAGTCTGGCAGGAGGGGAATATTATGGATCTCTTCTGCTAAAGAATTCTATCTTATGGGACTCAAGAGGCAAGCCTTTTTCTGTCACAGCATCCACCCTTTGGAACAAGTTAGATTGGCCCCAACCCAATTGGCCTTCAGGAAATCCTTAAAACATCGTTTTTCAAGCAGGACTAGGGATCCCATGGAAATAGGAAACCCATAATTCATAGTCCTACAGTCTTTTTTGTTTTTCTGTTTGTTTTCAATTGTTGTTTTAGCTTTATTTTTAACTATTTCATTGTATGCTGCTCAGAGACAGCTTGTGAAATAGGCAGGTACATAATTTTAATCAAATAAATATAATGTGAATTAGGCCTATGTTCACATATTGGTAGTCTCATTTACCCTGTGCTTCTGCTAGTCATGAGGAAGTGAGCTGCATCTAAGCTCAGTCCTTGATTTACAATTTTACTTTTGAGTTTGATTACCAGCAGCAAAACCTGCAAAAAGTGAGAGACAGAGGTAGACATTTCAAAGGATTTTTGAAGAAAGGGGAAAGAAGTTCATGGCTACAAGAACAGCAACCATATCTACTTCTATGAACGCACTATTTAAAAGAGTTTTTAAAGAAGAAACACGTAAGAGGCAAAGAAGAATAATTTGAATACTAGAAAATAAAATAGAAGTTATGAGCTATAACACAGAGATGAAAACTAAAGTGGGAATACAAATAAGCCAAGAGATGAAAAATGACCCTGATAATGATCCATTACTGGATTTACAAAAGAGAGAGCTGTTAAAGCTGAGAAGAAATTCCCAAGATCAGATCTTATGACAGCATCTTAAATGAAACAAAGATTAAGAACGATGGGATCAAAGGGAATGAGTATGAAGTTGACTTGCTTGATCAGGGTAAAAACAAGAAATACATTTACAATGTTCTAAGAACCTTTTATGGACTTTTTGCTAATCCTGGAAAAGAAACATTAATAATTTGGGGAATAGTTGATGGATAAGGCTTGAGATATGAGAAGAAGTAATTTATGTAATGTCATATCAAATGGGATAGACTAATATTAAACTTGCTTGCACTTTTTAAAAATAAAGATAAAGAAGATCAGAAGTAACTTCTTTTTTCTTTTTTTGTCTGCACTTTTTCTTTTCCTTTTTTTCTATTGTTTTGTTTCTCTTGTATTTCGGATGGTTTAATTTTCTTTCATTATTGTTAAAACCTTTAACGAAAAGTAATTCATCAATGCTTTCCTCACAAAAAAAAAATAAAGATGATTTCAGGGGGCATTTCATTCACCCCTGTCCAAAGCAGTTATTTTGCACCAAGCGTATTTTCTACAATACTCTAATTTTTAAATAATATTGAAGAGATTGCATTAGACTCAAGAGTGACAGTTGTGCAGTCCAAAGACTGGCTCAAAATATTTAAAATCTGTGAACTTTAGGCTAGTTGTCTTTTCATGAAATTGCTTTGGTTATTTTGCTTTGTTATGTTAACTATATAATTATGAATAATGAAGCCTGCTCACATTAAACTTAATTTTTGCAATTTGACTGCCAAAATGAAAACACAGTCTTAAATGCCAGCATAAAAATTAGGCTATTGGTTCATATTACTGTTTGTTCGGTTTGTTGATAGCTTTCTAGGATTTTTGGGTCAGTGTCTTTTCCACAATTACTAGTGGCTTCTTGAATAGAAATATGCTGGAGATTGAACCTACATGCTTGGATCTATGACAACTCATCACAGCTAACTCGCTGCAGGACAACTCCCTGAAGGGCAAGAGTTACACTAATATCAAAGAACTAGTGGAATAGAATCATTAGAGAAAGGATGCAAACAGAGGGACAGAATGAAATGTGAACAGCAAAAATTAAAATATTTTATATTTATTTTAAATAATTAAATAGGATTGTTAAATTGTCCTGCAAAAAGTTGGCCATGGTGAGTTGGCTGTGGCAAGTTGTCCCATTTCCTACATCCTACATGCAAAGGTTATATTTCAAGACTGTTCTAATGAAGTAATGTATATACCTGTGATGGTATATTATTTTTATTTATTTAAGAAAATTTATATGGCCATCCAACTTAACTTTCAGTGACTGTGGGTGGCTTAGAAAGGTAGTAATAGCAGCATAAGACACAACAGAAAAAAAAACTCACCAAGAGTGGGATCATACTCCCATATGAACCGTTTGGTCAGAAAACGTACAACGAGAGCTATAGGAAAGAAAAATATATCTGGTGAGTTTATGACATATAATAGCCCAAATAGTTTAAAGGTGTACAGTTAAAATAAATTCTCAGTTCAGCTCATTTCTCCAATTTGTTAGCCTCTTAATATATCCAACTGGAATACAAAGATGAGGCTGTTAAAGTTCAACAGATTCAGGAAAGTTTGTGTTAATGAACGGGTCTTTATTTAATAGACACAGGCAGATTTTTTAAAAACACAATTTGTACATCTACCCTTTAATGAACCATAGAAGATAGAACAGACTGCCATACACAGTCAAATTGATACTTTTAGAATTTGTTTTGAATGGTTTCCATGCTAAACTAAGCAGATGACAAATGTACACTGGATCTGTTCTCACATATATTGCAGTTTCAATTACGTTTTGCAAAAATTTCCAACTATGAGCATGTTCTGGATTAGAGATTTGACAACTGATCCTCTTGAATTTTACAAACAACAGTTAAAATCAACAGAAACCATAATTGGTTCTGTAAAACTTAATTTAGGGAAAATATAAATTAAATTTAAAGAACAAAAATTCAAAACCATGTAAGGAAATTCATAGCAGTTTAATCGGGTTATTTTTCCCCATAACACAGTCTCACATTTTATTTCGCTGCTAGACATATCCCAGATTTCCTCAAGACAATATATACTATTTTTTCTCCATTTTCTCCTGACAGCAGAGAAAATTGACTTAAATCTTTACTGACAGTGATTCAACACTTGGTATATTTGATTTGTTAAAAAAAGAGAGAAATGAAAACATATCATGGTTCTCAGCTTTTAGCAGCATCATCGAAAGAACTAATAAACTCTAATAAGAATTTTTTTCACGCGTTATGATCTGTTCATCCATCATCAGCAGGAGATGTAAAATCTTGTTAAGAACAGTTTAGTTGAATGAATCATTAACTCTCAAAAAGTTCAAGTAAACACTTGAATTAGATCAAGTGTTATTAGATCCCGAATTAGATCCCAAATTCACTTCAAACCTTCTACAGCTTCTAGAGCTGTAAATCTTTCTTTACAAAGCTTGAAGATACAATTAACAAAGATAAAAAATGAATTCAGGATCTGTGTATTTACTTAAGATGATACATGGAATATATGTCTAATAAGATTGTGCAAACCAGCTGCAAATTGCTTGTTAGATTTTCTTCTTATGCTGCCCCATGGCTTTTCAAGTTTTGATGGAGATCTATCAGTCTTACTCACTAGTTCATAATAAACAATCCCAGAGTTTTTTTTGCAAAAACAGGGTAGCTTGTCTGTAGGACAAGCCTTGCTGGCGCAGTGGCTAAAGTGCAGTATTGTAGGCTACTTTTGCTGACTGCTGGCTGCCTGCAATTTAGCAGATTGAATCTCACCAGGCTCAAGGTTGATTCAGACTTCCATCCTTCCGAGGTGGGTAAAATGAGGACCCAGATTGTTGGGGGGCAATATGCTGACTCTGTAAACCACTGAGAGAGGGCTATAAAGCACTGTGAAGCACCATGTAAGTCTAAATGCTGTTGCTATTGCTATCCTTGATTACAGGTAATCCTCAGCTTACAACCATTCATTTAGTGAACATTTGAAGTTGCTATTTGCTACAGGACGACTCACCATGTTGAATTCAACAATTCAATTTAATTATTTAAAATTATGTTTAAAATATTTTAATTTTTGTCATTGACATTTTATTTTGTCCCTTCTTTGGCATCCTTTCTTTCATGATTCTATTAGACCAGTGGTGGCTAACCTTTTTGGGCTCCTGTATCAAAAACTGTACACGCGCTAGAGGGTGCCAACACCCACCTTGCGTGCCAACACCCAGAATGCAATACACACCCTACCCATGCCCCCTGCACATGCGTGCAGAACCCCACCACCACCCCCTTACCTGAACTGTGCCTCACAGTTGATTTTTCAGCTGGTTTGAGGCCTTTTTTGACATCCCAGAGGCTTGGAAAAAGCCTCTGCAAGACTTTTCAGGACAAATAATAGGCCTGTTTCATCACTTCCGGTATTATAGTAAGTGACAAAATGGGCCTATTATTCATCCTGAAAAGCCTTTAGACGCTTTTTCCAAGCCTCTGGGAGGCCAAAAAAGCAGCTGTGAGGTGTGCACATGTGCAGTGAGTAACTATGCCTTCAGCTCACGTGCCAGCACAAATGGCTCTGCCATAGGTTCACCATCACAGTATTAGACTATTCTTTTGATATTAATGTAACTCTTGTCCCATGGCAAGTTGTCCCATGGTGAGTTGGCTGTGGCGAGTTGTCATAGACCACATCTTTTGCAGCCTTTTGCCAAGCAAAGCCAATGGGGAAGCCAAATTCACTTAAACATATGACCAACTTAACTGCAGTGATTCACTTAACAACTGTGGCAAGAAATGCAGCACAACTCACTTCACAATTGTCTTGCTTAGCAGTGGAAACTTTGGGTTCAATTGTGGTCGTACACAGAGGACTACCTATATATGAAAATCACCCTTCTCTAATATTACTTTCTACATGTGGCCAGTTACAAATGCCCTCATCAGGGGTGGGATATGAAAGGGTTAACTACCAGTTTGGGATTTACCAGCTTCCCTGCCTGCTGTGAGCCACGCCTCTCATTAGTAGCTGCAAGTGAGAAACAGCCTTTGTAAAAGCCCTCTTTTCTTGTTTTTTAACTGCAGCTGTGCCTCATTTGGCAGCTGAAGTTGAAAAATCAGGAAATAAAGATCAGGTAAGATCCCAGGTGGGTGGGTGGGCAAAAACATCAGCCGACATAGAACTGGTTCTATGCCTGCTGCTCTTCAGAGCTTCCAGTTCTACAGAGGTGGACAGAACCGGTAACAACCCACCCCTGGCCCTCATCCACAATAAGCAGATTTTCCCTTCCACCTGTGCAACACATCTGAAAATCAATACATTGAGAAAACTATTTCAAAGTTTATGGAACAATATTTTATAGAGCAACATATATAGTATACAGAGCAACATTTTTTTAAAAAAAGAAATAATGAAAAAAAAGGTGAAAATTATTAGAAACTCTGCACTTTGCTTGGATGTTGTGCCTATTTAGTATAACTGTGTTTCCCCGAAAATAAGACTCTGTCTTATATTTTTTTGCCATCAAAAAAAAGGCACCAGGTCTTATTTTCGGGAGATGCCATCCACTAACTAACCTCACTTGCGCGTCACCCCCAGCCTCCTTTTCGCTGTCAGAGGCCTTCAGGAACTTCTTTTTCTGCGTCCGGCAAGGCTTTCCTGAAGGCCTCTGCAGCCCATAACAGAGCTCCAGATCGATTCGGAGCTTTGTTATCAGCTACAGAGGCTTTCAAGAAAGCCTTGCCAGCCTTGCCGGCTGCAGAAGAAATGGGCCGGCAAGGCAAGTGTCGGGTGTGGGAGGCCTGACTACAACTGTCCAAAGATAAGTAGGGAATCTCCACCCCCCCATCCCCACCCTATCTTAATTTTTATCTGTGTATTCTGGAGTGGGCGGGATTTTAATTAGGGCTTATTTTGGGGGGAGGGCTAAGTAAGCTAGGACTTATTTTCAGGATAGGTCGTATTTTCGGGGAAAACAGGTATTAGTAATAATACTAAATTAGTGCAATCAGTTTTATTTGATCAGACTGAATTGGCGCAATCAGTTTTATTTGATCAGTTCCCCATTTCTGATTTTTGATTCAGAAAAATCTTGAATATGCGTGTATATGTGTGCTGTTTTTAAAAGTAGACACATGTAAGTCTTTTGATCTGTTCTATCTAGCTCTGAAGCCCTCAATCCATAACTCAATACAACTGTCAGCATGACATGCTTGGGTAAAATTATCCACAGTTTCTTACTGAAGTGAAACAAGAGTCCATTTCAGAAATACAGCACAATCAATAAATCAAAATTCCAAATGACAGGTGGATTTTTCATGATCTATATGACAAAATGGCTCCTTTACTTTCTTTTGTGGCTTTGACACATAAACCTAAATCATCCAGTGGTCAGGCGTGTGTGCTTTTTAGTGGTACTAAAAAAAGTATAGGGGGGAGGGCTCAGTTCCTGAGATACATTTCTTTAAAAAGTGGAACTGAGTCTTGAAGGAATAGCGTTGGACAGTGTTTGTTCGTTCAAATCAATTGTGGAAGCAGAAGCTTCCTCATAGGTAAAACTCATATTTTTGGGTTGGATGCATCATTCCTATTCACCCAATTGTTTCATTCCTGATCTCCTGGAAGATGGGAGGGGATCTCCTGGTCCCTACTTTCCATCTCTATTCTGCTGCTCTGATGTATATCAAAGGTTAAAGCTATAGGGCAGTGGTCTTGATATTTGTGTGCCCTTTTGATGTATTAAGATAAAGTAGCTATTAAGTCCCCTACTTTTTTTTAATCTCAAGGAATATCTCTCTCTCCGGTTCTATGTCTGCTGCTCTTCAGAGCTACCAGTTCTACAGAGCCGAACAGAACCAGTAGAATCCCACCCCTGCTGTTATCCAATTCTGTATTTTTGTAAGCTGAACTAAGTTACATGTGTGCTTGCTTTGATTTGGATATACAGAATGATCAAGCAAATGTTAGATGCAAACTAAAGTGGAAATTTACCAACAGTAAAGTTCAAGATTTGTCCCCTTTGTGTTCTCAGTGCCAGCCTGCCAAGGACATACTTCAGTTGAGCAACCTTCTCTTGCTCCAGCTGCAGCACAGAAAATAGGCTATCAGCCAATTTCCTTGCCCTACTGATTTCGCAGCAAGTGAAGTTCTCCCCATTTCCACTGCTCACCAGTGTATGATGAGTGTTTTCTCCAATATTTGAGAGGTTGCTACAAAGAGGAGAGGATCAACTTATTCTTCAAAGCACCAGAGGTCAGGACAAGAAGCAATGGATGGAAAGTAATGGATGGAAAGTAATGAAGGAGAGAAGCAACCTGGAATTAAAGAGAACCTTCCTAACAGGACAATTAACCAGTGGAACAGCTTGTCTTCAGAAGTTGTGGATGCTTCATCACTGGAGGTTTTTAAGAAGAGACTGGACAGCTTCTTATCTGGAATGGTATAGGGTCTCGTGCTTAAGTACAAGGTTGGATTAGAAGACTTCAAAGGTGCCTTCTGATTGATTGATTGGCCATCTGGCAATTTAAAATCCATCAGGAGAGGAAAGGAAGATGGAGAGCTTTGACTTTTGGAGAGGGAAAGAAATACCAGGAGGAGGAGGAGGCAGGAACTCCTGCTGACGAAAATCTATCCATTATTCCATACTTCCAGAAAAATGCTGCAAAGTATCTTCCCATTTATTCTTGAAAAGCAGCCAAGTCCACTCATTGGTGCAGTTTGCAAATTCTAGGGAAATCTCATAGCTCAGATCAGCGTAACACTTCTATGCAGGACAAAACTGTAAGCTGTAGATCTAGCCTCTCATGCTACAGAAACAGTTTTGAAGGTGATTGCAAACTTGGGTCTTGCACCCTCTGTAGCTTCTGCTATGGCTCCCACTTAAAAACAGAACATAACATGAAAGATTATCTCTTCTTCAGGACTCACTGGTGTCCCATCCAAGGGATGGATGAGTGACAAACAGCTGCTTAGCTGTGTCAGTATTATAGCAGGTGGTGTTCCTATTCTGTTCATTTGCTCCAATTGGAATGATACTGAATTGAAACATGAAACTAATTACTTGTTTCAGCTTAATCTATCCAGTTATTCAAAGTATTTCTTCTTGCCCAGAGGCTTCCTTGACTTCTTCTACCACCAAGCACTTGCTACCTAACCATCTTTTAAAGAGAATTGTTTGATGGATGTGCTGCAGGCACAGGTAATATCTGTGCTTACCAACTTGCCAACTCTTTCCTTGCTAATAATGCTACTGGAGGAACTGAATTGCCTAGCTTTTATCTGTCCTCAGATTAACCTGCAACATGGGTGGATGATAAAAGATGGTTAGATATCTGCTCTTTTCAAAGCTCAACATCTTTCTGCATGCGGTAGAAACCAGAGATGAAAGTCTGACATGGAAGAAGAAATGGAGAATCAAGCTAAAGCAGAAGTCATATGAGCTTGTTTTAATCTGCACAAACTACCGCAGTTTTCAGCATTCCATCACACTATAATGGGACTTTGTGATAGATGGAAGCAGAATTTATTCATAATTTTAGATTGGTTGGGATTAATGGATGAAGAACTTGGGGAAAAATGGAACTTTGATGTTATATATGTTGACAGCAGCAAGAATACACTATACACAAAAATGGAAGGATACTTGGATTCCACACAATGGATGAAAGGTTGCAAAAGTTGATGGAGTTAGCAGAGATAGCTAAATTTACTGCTTTGATTAAATAAAAGAACACAATTAATTTTGTTTCTACTTGGAATTTGCTTTTGGAGTTTGTGCTTTGAGTGGGAAAAAATGAAACTTTGATTTTGAGTTTTGTTGATTAGATAAGCTTGTTGTTATAAAAATGACTGCTATATACTGTTATTATTATATAAAAGGAAAAAGTTGAGGTTTCACCTTACTCTACTTTGCCACAAAGAGTGGGAAGTCAATGCTTTTATTTTTCTTTTCCCCTTTCCCCTACATTTTTTCTTTTTTTTCTTTCCTCCTCTATTTTACCATTCTGGTCATTTTTCTTTCTATTTCTGTATTTCATATTTTGATAAACTAATAAAATATTTGCTGACCCTAATTTTAGATGGCTTGGATTTCCAGAGGCAAGGATGGATTAAAGTTTTGTCACAAAACTTCCATGTAAGAAGGTCTCAGATTCAATTTTTGACATCTCTACTTAAAACGAGCAACTAACTCGAGCTTGGAAGCATCTCAAACTTCATCCATAGATCCTCCAGTTATCACTATAAATAGTTTCATAGAGTAATGCACTGCATATATCAGGAGTTTATCATTACTCAAGTTCTCCTTTTGCCTTCTTTTACATTTGGCTTGTGCTTCTAGTCAGTAGAGTGATGCCTTATTAAAAAATGTTTTTGAAGAGATGTTCAAACCTCAGGACCTCTTTGCTATTCAATAAAGAACCCCATCTTTCTCAGGCATCTACTGTATATAAAAATGAATGAAAAATGATGTTGTTTTAAGAAATGATTCATTAATGTTACGAGGACTGTGTGAGAGGGACAATTGGTTTAGGCCCTCATGGAAGTTTAAAAGAAGTTGAGCTTTTTAAATAAACAATAAGTCTTCTAAATCAGTGGTTGCCAACCAGTGGGCCGGGGACCACTGGTGGTCCGCAAGAAAATTTTGGTGGTTGCAGAGAAATGTCACCTCCAAAGCACCCCCCCCCCCACAAACAATCCAGGCTGTGCAGGAACACAAGGCTTGCATCACTTGCATTGAGAACAACATGAGGTAGTGAGGGGAGGGGGGGAAGGACAGAGGGAGGAACTGGCTCCACTCGCCCCACAAGCCTGGCCTGGCCACTGGGCTGCTTCTTTCTGCTTCTTTCTTCTGCTTTTGGCTGCACAAAAGGAAAGCAGCAAAAGTCTTTCTTTCTCTCCCCCAAACTCTACTAGAAATGAGTCTTTGGGACCCTGCAAAGTATCCTGCTCCAAGAGGTTGCGCCAGTGCAACAAATCTCACAAAGACTCATTTCTGGCAGAGTTTGGGGAGAGAAAGACTTCTGCTACTTCTGCTGCTTTCCTTGGATAAAGCCAAAAGGCTCTCTCTCTGTCTCTCCCCCCGAGAATGGAGCTAGAGACAGCATCCTGCGATCCCAAATAAAGAATGATCGATCGTTAGGAAAACAGGGTGGGGAATTTTCCTGAAAACTTTTTTGTGGATTTTCCCAGGGTCTCTGGTTTGTGGGATTTAAAATTATGAGTTTGATGGTCCCTGAGATCCAAAAGATTGGTGACCCCTGTTCTAAATTATTTTCAAATAATGAAAATAAATGTAGAGAGCTGTTGTGGCCTGCCAGCAGCTAATGGAGCTGGCAGCAGAATCGGACAGTAGTGAGGAGGTTGGAGAGGAACCTGGGCCAGTCTTGGAGGCTGAGGAAGACCCGAAGGAGGGCTCTGCATCAGAGGCAGAGATGGTACCAGGGCAGGCTGGCAGTCAGCAGCTGCCTTCAGGTTCAGACAGCAGTGATGCAGGGGAGCTTAAGGAACTGGTTCCCAACCAGGGTATGCACAGAGCTAGCAAAAGACAAAAACAATTGAGAAAGCAGGGTTGACTCAGGAGTAAGGCCACACCTGAGAGATATTTGGCCTCTCCCATAGGACATAAAAGAGGAGCTAACGGGATGTGAGCTTTTGCAGGAAGCAATTAGTATGTCTGGTCGACTCAAGGTTAGAAAAGTTCTGTTTGATTCTGTGGTCAAGTCTGGCAATTAGCTCTCTGGCCGCATTCCAAGTGTGATAAGGTGGGTGTTTATAAACATTCCCCTGAAAGGCTGTTTGTAGAGCCTGGCTGGCTGTGAATGAACATAATTCACAGCTGTGGAAATAAAAGAGGTTAAGATTGTGTTTGAAGAAAGCCTAGGTCAGAACAAGAGCAAGGAAGATGACTTGGCAATGATATGCAATATCCATCACCAGGATGATGGAGAATGAAACATATTTTAATTCTACGACATGTAATATTCAGAAACAGCTCAGATACTTCCCTAATTCTACTAATTCCCAATGCATCACTGGAGGCTTTTAGGAAACGGCTAGACAGCCATTCCAGCATTTGAGAGGCTGCCACAAAAAATAGGGGGGGGGGTGTCAATTTATTTTCCAAAGCACCAGAGGGGAGGACAAGAAACAACGGATGGAAACTAATCAAGGAGAGAAGCAACCTGCAATTAAGGAGAAACTTCCTAACAGTGAAAACAATTAACCAGTGGAACAGCTTGCCTTCAGAGTTCAAATGTTGTGGGTGCTCCATCACTGAAGGTTTTTAAGAAGAGACTGGACAGTCACTTGTCTTAAATGGTATTAGGTCTCCTGCTTGAGCAGGGGGTTGGACTAGAAGATCTCAACGGTCTCTTCCAACTCTGTTGACTATAAGCAGGAGAGGAGGTTCAACCATAATTCTGTTATTATAACCAATCCCAATAAAAACAGTTTTAACATTCTTATGCAGCTGATTTCTTTATGTGGTCTAACTAATGAACTTGACATCAATTCTAACAATCAGTGATATAGTATCATAAGACAAAAGGACATCCAATAACCTATAGTTGTTTTGCTTGCATTGAAAAAAATCCTCAAAGCATAGCAATTCATGGATATGCAATGCAAAATTTCCATATGGACTGCATTCCTGATCCCAGAATGATATGTGATTCAAAGTTTTGACTCAGGCTTAATTGCTATTTTTCCACACCTCATTATCCTATTCAGGAACAGTTTTTCAGCGCAACAAACCTCACAAATAAGCCTTTCTGTATGAAAAGAAGGACTAAGGGAGTAACACAGGGGTGGGATTCAACTGGTGTTGCTACCGGTTCGGTGAGACTGTGTTTTGCTGCGCATGTGTGTGCAGCATTTGGGAAAAAAAACATCAGCTGTGCTGCCCAGACAGCTGACAAGTGCTCTTCGCAGGTGCACAGCGTTTGAAAATCCTCTTCTTTCCTGCTTTTTCAACCTCAGCTGTGCCTTGCAAAGCAGCTGAGATTGGAAAAGCAGGAAATAAAGGACAGCCAAGAGCCCGGGCGGATAGGTACACCAAACAGATGACCAAAAGGTCATTGCAGAGAACCGGTTTGGTGTCTGCTGCTCTTCAGAGCTACCGGTTTTATAGAACTGGGCCGAACCGGTAGCATCCCATCCCTGGAGTGACATTATAAGAGCATTCCAATATTTGAAGGGCTGCCACAAAGAACAGGGGAGTCAACCTATTTTCCAAAGCACTGAAGGCAGGACAAAAAACAATGGCTGGAAATTAATCAAGGAAAGAACCAACCAAGAACTAAGGAGAAATTTTCTGATGAGAACAATTAACCAGTGGAACAACTTGCCTCCAGAAGTTGTTGGTGCTCCAACACTGGACATTTTGAAGAGAGTGGACAATTTGTCTGAAATGACACAGGGCTTCCCGCTTGAGCAGAGGTTGGATCAGAAGACCTCCAAGGTCCCTTCCAATTCTATTATTCTGTTGTTGTAACTTATTTGATCTTCTATTTCCATCATAAATATTTCTCCCCCTCTTTCTGAGGACAGAGAAAGTCTGAAAGTGCCTCTGACAACTCAATTGCGAAGATGACCCAGATAGAGTGGTTGTTAGTTAAAAAATAAGTGCTTTTGGCTATTTGGGCCAAAAGATCATCAATTGCTTCTGAGCAGATTCCAAGAAGTAGTCTTAGGTGACTTATGATGTGTGACCCTTGGGCCCCCATCACAATTTTCTGACATGACAGTAAACCAAGCTTCAAAAAAGATATTCCCCTTTACAAATAGCAATTTTTACGGCTTCTTCTTTTGTCCCTAGCATTTATGCACTAGTTTCCTGGGCTTAACATCCTTCAGATATATTAATTCATGGGATGTGCCACATTGCCAGGCACCTTCCTTAATGCTTGTTAGGCTTCCTGTAAAAATCTGACTTTGTTTATCATTTTGTTTCATTATAGTAAGAAGGTGGTGACATGAAGTATCAGACTTCAGCACGATTGTGTCCTGTTCTGGGCACAGCTCCAAAAGGACAGTGACAAGTTCAGAGAAGGGACACCAAGAAGGTGAGGGTTCTAGAAACCAAGTCATAGGAGGAACAGTGATCTGGATACATTTGGGCTATAGAAGAAATGATTGAGGGGATGTAAACTAGAAAGGATTTAGATATCTTAAGCTGTTGTCCGTGGAGATTCTCAATCAGCCAGGTCATGTTGTTCCATGGTGCTTTTTTCAAAAGGCAACTGGACTTTCTTGGGGTTATTTTTCTGAACAGAGGGGGAAGGATAAGGTCCAACCTATCTCCTATTTACAATACAGTCCTTTCAGCAGTCCTGGGAAGGTTCCATACCCATTTGCACCCTGATTCAAATGACTCTTGGATACAGATTAACCCCTCAACTACTCTCAAAGTGCTAAGGACTAATCCTCAAAGTGCTAACAATGATCTTTCCATTCCCCACCAATTAGTTAGAACCGAAGAAGCTTCTTGGATGAGAACAAAATATTTTGTTTGTCTTATGTTGTTGATGACTTATTCTCCATTGCTTCAAGAGGAAGGACAAAAAGACCCCAACAGGTTAGAAATACAGGAAGGAGGCACAAGTTAAAATTTCCTGACTTATTTAGCCAAAAAAATGGGGACCACCCAAAATGGTGAGTTCTCCTTTACTAGAGATCTTCATACAAAGATGGAAACATCATGTGTCAGAAATGAATAGTGGATTCTGCACTGAGCAAGGGATTTGTATTCAATGTTCTTTAAGAGCCTGTCCAACTCTGATTTTTTTTTTTAATGCTTACATCTTTCTTTGGTTCCAGCCATAGTTAGGAAATGAAAAAGACGGATATCTGTAATCTAGGACTTTCCTGGAAACTCTAGACTTACTTGGCCAGTCCTTATCTGCCCAGTGTATTGAATTGTTGCTTAAAAATATGCTTAAAGACATAGAGAGCTTAACATCTCAACCCACATCAACAGCTCCAGTGATGAAGCACCCACAAATTCTGAAGGCAAGCTGTTCCATTGGATGATTGTCCTCACTGTTAGGAAGTCTCTCCTTAGTTCTAGGTTGCTTCTCTCCTTGATTAGTTTCTATCCATTGTTTCTTGCCTTGCCTTCTGCCTTGCTTTGGAAAATAAGATGACACCTCCCCCTTCTTTGTGGTTATCTTAATAATCACTGGACACATTCTCTGAGCAATGTTTTAGTTAGGCAGGACACTTAGAAAAAATGTGGCCCCAAGCACAATCTGATTGACTTATGTGTACAAGGCACCTAAACCTATTCACTCACTAATCTGCACAAAGCCATAAAATGGTTTTTTGGGAGGATGGAAAATGCCAAAATGTGCTTCTTTCTGTCTCTGGAAATACCCAATAAGACACCGAAGAGCAAGTACTCTATACTGAGATCCCAAATCATTTCTTTTACATCCATCCCACTCAGTAGGAAATGTAATTTTGATGTATTTCATAAGGAAGCTCTTTGGTTCTTCAGATTTTCTCCAAAATAGGTAATAGGGAAGGCAAAGATAAATGATTTGCTACTCTTCTCTCTTCCTGTTCTCTAACTGAAATATTTCAAAACGCATTGCCAAAATTCAGGATCTGCCCCAGAAGTTTTCCTTCCCTTCTTTCTCCTCCCATCAGCCAGTCTATGGTCACATCAACTTTCAGCCCACAAGCAAAAGCAAATTTTGAGTCCATTACTCTGTTAGCTTTTACTGCAATTTAAAAAAAGAATATAAATTGTCCATACAAGTTAGATAAATGAAGCTATAACTTTCATGCCCCTCAAGAGATCTGTGCAGCCTCAGAAAATTCTGAAGGGAAGAAGAAAGACAAAAGAAGCAAATTAGAAAATGAAGGAAGAGGTGGAGAGGAAGGGTCTTGGTTTTTTATATTATTTTGATGCTGCAGATAAAACAGCACTTCAGAAGTGCTGCTGACTCACATCAGCCAAGGAAGAAAAAGGGTGGAAGGACAATTCTAATTATTTCTAAAAGGGAGGCAAATTACTTACACTAGCTGTGTGCTGACATAATTCAGAACTCTGTCTTGGGGCCTCATCGGCAAAAGGAACTAGTGGATTCCAGCCTGCTTCTGGCTCGTTCCTAGATGACTAATTTGTAGATACAGTGCCGGTGAGAGATTCATTTGCTTTTCCCTGAGTCTGATCTGGGCAACGTTCCTCTCAACAGCAGGGCAAAACCCCTCTCAAGCTATTATTTACTCCAATTTGGAAAATCCCAAGAAGGCTGCAAAATTCTGCATATTAGTCTGGAAAGCTTCACTGAATGCAATGCAATAAATGCTATGTAACAGAATAGTGCAGAATACTGCTGCCCATTTGGCAGAAAAGTTTCCTTTCTTTGCATTTCTTCATACAGGTAATCCTTGATTTGCAGCCATAATGGGGAGAAAAATTTTCATTACTTACCAAGGTCGTTGTTATGTGAGTTGCACATGATTTCATGGCATTGTTGGAAGAAATATCCAGGCACAGTTCCAAGCTGGCAGAAAGGGACTGGAGACAAAATGGAGGCTGAAGGCTGATTGGAAAGAGGGTCCATTTATTGATGAAGCAGAATCACCAAGCACATGTGATTCTGGGTAGCTGACCACATGTTATAGGTGTCTGAGATAAGTTTGGTTGAAGTTCTGAGGGTGATGCAATGAAGGCCTTGTTAGGCAATTCCTATTATGGCTGAGGGCTAATCCTACCTTTGTTTAGACCTTGCTGCACGGAGTAATGGATTACCAAATCTGCATTTCTAAAAGCTGGCCTCAGTTTAGTATCTGCTTGGGGCAGGGAGCTGGAGCTCTGAGTTTCTGTTTCCTTTAGGATTTTTATTTCTCTTCGAGGAAATATTTTATCCTGCCTTTGTAATATTTCTCAAAATATTTCATTCTTCTAGGAGAGGTGTGGGTGCTAACTTTCTACAATCTTTTTTATTATGGTTGTTAAGTGAATTGTTGCCATTATTAACATTGTCATGTGGTTGGTAAGCAGATCCAGCTTTCCCCATTGACTTTGCTTTTTTGGAATATAAAGAAAATTTCCTAAGATCTGTTCAAGCTAGCTTTGGAGATTTGGGTCCCCCATATTTGATAGGTTTTAAGAAGAGATTTGTGAGCAGAACCGAAGCCATGTTGGATGGCCCATTGAATTGAATAAGGAAGTGTGTCTCAAAACTCAGTAGTTCTGCTAAATAAGAAAGTGTTCCAGTTTGTGCACAAGAGAAAAAAACAAGATAAGGCTAGAACAATGGGGAACTGTAATAAAGTGCTGCGATGTCAGAAACCGTATAACTACTTTTGCTAGATAAGGAGCTAGTATGGACCTTCGAAATACATGTATCAATTTCAAAACAGAAAGAATGTGAGCCAAGGCCTCATAAGAGGGGACAAAAATGCTGCCTGAATTTTGCTCTGTGTTCCTTCTATGCCTGAGGGAACCCGTCTCTGCAGACACGTGAATAAAACCTTGTTTTCCTTGGTTCAACAAATCTTTTGGTGGTTTTTTTATCTGCTTAAACCTCACAATTTGGCGCTCAACGTGGGCCCCAACGGAATTTCGACTGGAGAAAAGGGACTGGGTAAGTGTGGCGCCACCGCCTCTCATTGTAGAGGGGCCTCTCCCTTGTCTCAGTTGGATCCTGGGGTAACTGCACTCAGCAGACGATCCTTGGAAACAAGAGAGAGAGAAGCCGGCCTGATGCTCTGGGAGTATCGTTGATCACCTGAAGTGGGGACGCCCACACTCCTTTTGTCTCTGGGAGACCAGGGGTGTATCAGGTGAGTTTGTTGCCTTTTGGGATAGAAGAAGGGATATACTGTCCTTAAACTCTGGGAATCCAGCAACTGCTGGAGGACAGTGTAAATCCCTGAGTTGGGAATCTCTGGGAGATTGTTGACGGGCAGCGTGGAGAATGGGAAAGGGACAAAGCAAGTGTGAAATGTTCCAAGAGGGAACGGGTATTGTGATAGAAAAGACCCCGAGAAGGCTGACTCCCCATTGGGTCAACTACTACAACAATGGTCGTTGCCCCATCTGAGGACTTACACTCGGAGTCTAGAGAAAAAGAAAATGATCTACCTATGCCAAAATAGGTGGCCGAAGTATCCCCTAGTAGACCCTGAGTTTCCTTACCACTGGGATCCCGAAGGGAATACTAGCATGTACTGGATAACTCAGTTGAAAGAGTATATAGTGAAACACTGGATGAAGGAGCAAATACCCTATGTGGAGGTATGGTATCATGCTCACTTTGAAGGTCCAGTTCCACCAGAAACAGAAGTAGGACAGTTTGTCAGGAAGGTGGAGGAAAGCAAAACTGAGGACTGGATGGGGAGTCCACCGGCATCAGCTCCGGCAGTCCCGGCACTGCCGCCCCTGCCGCCCCCAGTTGCCCAGGCTCCACCTCCACCTGCATATCCAGGGCTCAGAAGGGAACTGGCTCAATTAAACAAGGACCTAGAGAATTTGCCTCTAGGAGGAAGGTCGGCCAATCCCGTGTCGGCTTTCCCAGTCAGAGAAGTCCCAAATGGCATGAATGCGCAGGGGAATCCAGTCACCGTTTTCGTGGCTGTCCCCATAAAATCTGCTGAGTTACGGGATCTGAAAAAGACCCTTCCAAAACTCCATGAGAATGCTCATGAAGTGGCGGAACAGTTGGAATTGTTTCTGGGGCCCAATGAATACACATACCAAGAACTGATGTATATTCTTGGACACCTTTTCACCCCCGAAGAGAGGAACCTCATTAGGAGGGCAGCAATGGCTGCCTGGGATAGGAGACATGCAGGGCAACAGGGAGCAGTGGCTGCAGACACAAAGTTTCCCATAGCCGATCCAAATTGGAACATCAATGATGATGCTCATAGGGAGCACATGAGAGATATGAAACACATGATCATTGAAGGAATTAAATTGGCCATCCCTCAAGGGAAAAACTTGACCAAAGCATTTGAAATAACACAAGGAAAGGATGAGTCCCCGGGGGATTTCTGTGCTCGGGTCCGTGAAGGGTTAACCAAGTACTCCGGAGTGGAGCCAGAAACCCCTGCCTTCGAGACTCTCCTGAAGATGCAATTCGTCACCAAAGCATGGCCAGATATCCAGAAAAAGATCCAGAAGACAGAGGGATGGACTGATTTGGGCATGACAGATTTGATGAGAGCAGCCCAACAAGTTTTTGTGAACCGAGACTCAGTTAAAACCAAACAGAAGTCTCAGATGATGGTAGCTGCTGTGCAAACGGCAGCCAAGAATGAAGTTAGGAAAAACAGGGAGACCCAGATGTCAGATCCGAGGCCAAGATGGAGAGATGAAAGATCTCCCAGGAGGGAGTGGAGACCCCCGGTTAGGCGAGGAGGTCCAGGGGGCAATCGAGGCGGTCGATTCCAACGGCCGTCCCAGAGTAGAACTTGCTTCAGATGCGGGAAAGAGGGACATTTTGCGCGTGAATGTCCCAAAACCCCAGAGGAACGAAGCTATGCCCTATACGATTAGGGAAGTTCCGGCTCCCCAAGAGGGGCCCGCGGGGAGCCACTGGTACATATGTTAGTGGGTCCTGACCATCAGGAATGGCTGTTCCTGATCGACACCGGCGCAAGCCGGACATCTGTATGCGATCCGGTAGAGGGAGCATGCAGGTCAAAGCAGACTTTAAAGGTGGTTGGGGTGAGTGGGAAATCCCAAGGGGTCAAGATTTTGGAAGAGGTGAGACTGGAATTGAATGATGTGGTTACTAAAACTGAAATATTATATATTCCGGATTCAGGGGTGAACTTGCTCGGAAGAGACTTGGATGTTTTTGGGAAAGAATTGTGGGATAGAAGGAAGGAAGTTCGCATGTGTATGCTAACAACGGAAGATGAGGAGAAGATATCATCAGATGTATGGGCGAAGGAAGCTGCAGGGGAGATAGAATTGGTAATGGTATCTATACCAATACTGGAAAAGGAGGACGAGAGGGAGGAATGGGAGCCAGAGAAAAAGGAAAAGTTGGAGTTGGAGAAAGAGGGATGTGTCAAACCCCAGAGGGATGGAAGACATCGGAGGGAGTCAAGGTGGTGTCACCCATTGTTATGAGGGGAATATTGGAGAAAGTTCATGAAGGAGGACATTGGGGAACGGAGGCCTTGGTCCTGTCCGTTAAACCTCACTATTGGAGTATGAGGATGTGGACAGTAGCTCAGAGCATCTGCTGGAAATGTTTGATTTGTTTGAAAGTAAATAAGAAAGCGGCACGCAAGAAAGAGATGGGAGGGCGACCCTTAGTGGGTTGGCCTTTTCAGAGAGCACAAATTGATTTCACTGAGTTGCCAGAAAAGGGGGGTTGGAAATACCTGCTTGTGATCAAAGATCAACTAACAGGGTGGGTAGAGGCTTATCCCACTAGAAGAGCCACAGCTCCCACAGTAACCAAGATCTTACTAGAACAGATTATCCCATGATATGGAATGATGGAAGCAATAGATTCAGACAGAGGAACTCATTTCACCCAAAAGGTTCTGCAAAGGGTAATGGAGGTGGTGGGGGTGAAATGGGAATTACACACGCCATGGCATCCTGAATCCAGTGGAAAAATTGAAAAAGCGAACGCGGAACTGAAGAAACACTTGACCAAACTACAACTTGAAAATGGCTTGCCATGGACAAAGAATCTTCCCTTAGCTCTGCTCAGGATCAGAACTTGTCCAAGGAAAGACACAGGGGTTTCTCCTTTTGAAATGCTGATGGGGAGACCCTATTTGGCCAAACTAGGCAATCCCATACCAGAGTTCAGGGACTTGTTCCTCTGGAAATATTTGCTGGCACTGTCTCGGTCTTTGCTTTCTCTTCACAAACAGGGACTGTTGGTGCAACGACCACCTTTGGCTGGTAGCCAACACCCACACGAGGCTGGAGACTGGGTCCTGATAAAGACTTGGAGGAGTGAAAAACTGCAACCTAGCTGGGAAGGTCCGTACCAGGTGCTACTGACGACTGAATCTGCAGTCCGTACTCGGGAAGGAGGCTGGACGCATTACAGCAGAGTCAAGAAAGCACCGGAACCAGAAAAACCTTGGAAGGCAATCCCAGTGGATGGTCAGCCGTTAAAGGTAACCTTGAAGAAATAGCCAGCAGAAACCACCATGGAGATGTTGGCTGAACTCTGGAGAGGACTATTTGTTGCAACTATATTTACATTAATACATCAAAGAAGTTCACAATATGTTGGACCTGCAGGTGACTTGGGAACGGACTTGTGGGATGACAATGTGTTCATAAAGGATCTCAAGAAGTTCTCATATTCCTTGAACATCACCAAGTGCTGGTTATGCATGCACCTGCCAGGAAGAACAGGTGAAGGATTAATCCTACACGCAATTCCACTTGATCAGAACAGACTAAGACTACAGGGGCACGGGACAGAAAAATATGGTGTAGAACGAAATATAACAGGAAGGATTTTTGTTCATTTAAGGGAAACAGCGTATGTGTGTTTTAGGAGAAATGAAACTAGAGGGCTCCATTTAGGAGATTGGGAAAAATGTAATAAGACTTTTGATATGCTATCATCCTGTAGTAACCATAGTTATACCAAGAGTTATCATAAATTTGATTATTTTAATCAAGATCAGTATCAGATGTGTATGCATTTTGAAGATATGATCAATTGGACCCGAACATCACAACAGACCTATGCTATGGAAAACTTTAGGTGGGTATTGTGTGGGAAATATGCATACAGGGAGATGCCACCTTACTGGAGTGGCACATGTACACTCGGGTATGTGATACCAGTGATATATAAACTTGATGGCCTTCCCCAAGGCCAGATACGTAATAAAAGAGACTCAGAATCTGGCCTTACCCGGAGACTCTGGACCCAAATCTCCCGTAGTATAATAACACCATTGGGAGTAGCCATGAACTACCGAGATATACATATTCTAAATAACTTCACGGTAACAATGTTCAATGATACAATAAAGAATATTAAAATGATTAACACCGAGCTTTCTGAAGTAAGACAGGTTGCTCTACAAAATAGGTATGCTTTAGACATTGTATTAGTTACAAAAGGGGGTGTGTGTGCTCTGATTCATTCACATTGCTGTGTATACATCCATGATTTCCAACCCAATATTTCAAAGACAGTAAAAGTAATGGAAGAACGTATTCGCTCTAATCCATTATCACAAAGAGGTGACTCCTCATTGCCAGACCTGTGGGGAGCACTATGGTCTTGGCTTCCCAGTTCCACTTGGTTTAGATCTACCATAATGGGAATTATATTGATTATTATATGCTGTGTATTGTTGTGTTGTTGTCTTCAGTGTCTCCCTGGTGCAATAACGTGTGGGAAGATAGGGAAATCCTTGGGTTCAAGATTTGAGAAGAAGCAGGAAGCAGAACCTCTAATGATGTATCAGAGAGAAATCACTCTGAAAGAAGCAGAGGATCTGCTCTTTGAGTTTGAGACAAGAGTGGAAAAAGAAAAAAAGGGGGGATTTGTGAGCAGAACCGAAGCCATGTTGGATGGCCCATTGAATTGAATAAGGAAGTGTGTCTCAAAACTCAGTAGTTCTGCTAAATAAGAAAGTGTTCCAGTTTGTGCACAAGAGAAAAAAACAAGATAAGGCTGGAACAATGGGGAACTGTAATAAAGTGCTGCGATGTCAGAAACCGTATAACTACTTTTGCTAGATAAGGAGCTAGTATGGACCTTTGAAATACATGTATCAATTTCAAAACAGAAAGAATGTGAGCCAAGGCCTCGTAAGAGGGGATAAAAATGCTGCCTGAATTTTGCTCTGTGTTCCTTCTGTGCCTGAGGGGACCCGTCTCTGCAGACACGTGAATAAAACCTTGTTTTCCTTGGATTAACGAATCTTTTGGTGTTTTTTTTATCTGCTTCCACCTCACAGATTGAACAGCTACTTCTTAAGGCTGATTTTCCTGTACACTGAGGAGGGTTGTACTGGATGATCCTTCTGGGCCCTTTATCTTCCCAATTGCATGATTCAAAGGTACAACAAAGTACAGTTTCTTATACTATGCATTCTTTGGCCACTTGATAGCTAAATGAAGTGTCATAGACTCATATTTCATCATAGTTTTGCTGCATTTTTTTCTTTCCCACAGAGAATGCTTTATAGACCTTGATATTTTAGGGTCAGGAGGCAGATCTTGATCCAATCCAGAGCTGGTATTCAGCAGGTTCTGACCAGGTCTGGAGAACCAGAAATTTTGAGAGAACCAGCAAATACCACCTCTGACTGGAGATTTTATAGTATCCTTCCCTGCCATGTCCACCAAGCTCACAGAACCGGTAGCAAAAAAAAATTGAATCCCACCACTGATCCAATCCAATCAAAAGGTTTCCATGCATACAGAGGTATCCCATCTCTTTCATGAAGGTCCCATTGAGGAGCAATTCTATTCCACGCTATTTGAAATGCCCTTGAGTTTTATGATCCAGCTACCTTCTTATCTAATTTGTGTTCTGAGGATTTTATCTTGGATAACAATATTGACAATAATAACTGCCGATAACCTCAGTAATAATATCCCAGTATAATTTAGGTCATAATCATATCTTGAAATATAGTTTCAATTGCCTGCAACGTTATCAAATAACTATGCCCCAGGAGCATTTCAAGTGATGAAAATGTTATGTATTCCACAGCTGCCCCATAGCAGATTGACTACCGTTTACTATAATGGTAGGAGGGAACCTGCTAGAGAAGAAACGTTGTCAGCTTCCTCTCTGTAAAACTTGAGTCATTCATCCTGCAAAACTTTTAAATATTACTTAGAAGTAAGCCTATCTATTGTATTGGAAAAGAAAAGGAACCAAAGTGCAGCATGTTGCTTCTCCATAATCCATAGCTTCCCTCTTTTGAGAGGGGGCTTTACTGCAAGGCCTTACTGTCTGTTTCTCACGGAAAAGCAGTTCTCACATGGTTTGAAATACCAAAACAAGGTACAGATGAAAATTGTATGTTTCATACAAAGGAGATTCAGTTTTAGCCCTTTATACATGAAAAATGTGAATGTTTATTTTAGCGCAAAGACAGCTCATGTCGTGGCCGAAAACAGGGCACTGGTGTGTGTGTGTGTGTGTGTGTGTGTGTGGCCCCACATGCTCTGTTTTCACTGCCAGAGGGGCTATCAAAACAAACTAAAAACAAATCAAATGGAGAAATGAGAAAGGGAAAGAGGAAAAACAAAGAAAAAGAAAGAAAGAGGGGAAGAGAGCAAGGAAAGAAACAGAAGGAAAGAGGGGAAGGAAGAAGAAAGAATGAAGAGGGAAGGAAAAAGAAGAAAAAGAAGGAAGAAAGGAGATTATAATGAGAGTAAGGGAGGGTCTCAGGAAAGTCCTGCCTGAGCACTTGGCCACCACAGGTGCCCCTGACATGAGTGTTATGCCCCCCATGGCCTTCCTCCTGCCCTCCAAAGTGAAATACAACCCCAATGCAACCCTCAATGAAACATCCCTGCCCTATATCATTCCAGATAAGTGGTTGTCCAGTCTATTCTTAAAAACACCTCCAGTGTTGGACCACCCACATTCTCTCCTCTCCTATACAACCAGATTCACCAGGAATCAAAGGGGGGGAAAATACACAAAATCCCATTCATTCAAGCTACCAGATCTGCAAACAATTGGATGATTGCAAAATGACAACAAAATGTTGTGGTTTTTCTGCATCTCTTTACTGACATCTAATATTTGGATTTTTTGTAACCTGACTCTGGAAGTCCTAACCACTTATTTGTGGAATGAATGATTTCAGCAATTTTGGGGCTAAATCTGCCTGAAACAGTGGAGTACATGAGCAGTTAGTCAGTAGATGACATTAGTAGCACCCTCTAAACAGAACAGCAATTGCATTACATCAACAAGTCTGCTTTTAATGAGATTTCCTGGCAGCTTGAAAATTGAAAAGGGATACCAGGCACTTCTCGCCACCAGGATTCATTCAGAATAAAACTCCCAC
This sequence comes from Laticauda colubrina, assembly GCA_015471245.1. Classification (NCBI taxonomy): domain Eukaryota; kingdom Metazoa; phylum Chordata; class Lepidosauria; order Squamata; family Elapidae; genus Laticauda; species Laticauda colubrina. Next base: position 14,448,653 of record BLBF01000055.1, on the reverse strand, counting down.
AACACTATCTCTTTAATGGCATGGAATTGTTGTTTGAGTTTTTTTCCTTTATAGGATGAGTCACTCCACACTTGATGTGGCACCAGAGGTTCAGTTGACATTTGCTGTGGCAAAAAAGAATTTAGAAGAAGGGGAGGCTCTCCTCTAAACACACAGTGACGCAAGGGTTGCTCACAGGGACCTGCAGTCAGCCATGGCTGTTGGGTGCCCATCTGCTGTGCATCTGGTTGCCCACATTTTCCTTCGAATATTTGAAATAAATGTGTGTGTTTATTTCAAGAAACCCTTGAAAGAAATAAAAAAATGATTTTTTTTGTTCCGTTTGATACAATCAAAACAATGCTGCCGTCAACAGAATTGTCAAATGACTTTGGAAGTGTGATGCTTAACAGAGGTCTCTAAACTCCATATCCCATTGACTCCATATCCCATGCTTGTAAGCCCCACTGATGATCCCTGGGAAATTAAAAATAGCTCTGTAGCATGCTTGCGTGGCACCAGATTGAGGGGGGAAAAAAAGGAATGGCATTGGTTTCAGTGTGACTCATAAGACAACTCCCTCCAGATCTTCCTAATAGCTAGCTAAACAACAATTTTATACTGGAAATGGATTTGAGAACTTGGCTATGGTGCACCCTGAACTGCAACCTTTCAGATGGGATCAGACCACATCAAAAAGGACATTAGGTTGGAGAAGGAAGAGGTTTGGTGCAGAATACTTGAAGTTGCAGCTGGGGTTTAGGAAAACTTGCCAGGACAAAAATAAAAGGAAAAAAAATGGACTATTTTACATAAAATAGATGTCCCATTATCAGTGGAAAGCCAACTGCCTGTTGTGGACTTGAGTACTCGAATCTATAGCAGGCATCAAATTACAAAATTTCATGCCTGATATCAAATATTTCAGCCTTGTCAAAAATCATGAGGTTGTTAAATGCTACAGCCTTCCCTACATATAAGTATTGACAGATTAATTCTATAGGAAGATACATTGGCTGTTACATATCAGTATATTAAATTTGAATTCGTTTAAAAGGAGCTTAGCATTTCCCAAATAGACATGGTCAAGATGGGAAACTGGTTAAATCACCCTTTTATGTAGCATTTCCCTCCATTTGCAACAATGACTAATATTACCTTATAATCCTCTGTGTGTTTCTGAAAAATTCAACATCTCTTAAACATAGGAGAAGGAAAAACTGGGTACATTAAGAAAGTGGAAATATGGAGAAGAAAGAGAAATAATGGATAATGCACTATTATATATAATTATATTGAAAACCTTATTCAATTATTTTCAGCCATTTATAATTTTCTCCTAATAATTATTTTCCTTTATTGAACATGCCTAGCATTCCATTATTATATCCTTCCATGTCCTCTTCTTAATATTTGTTTGCTACTACATTATGTTAACATAAGCATTGTGACATTGTTAAAAACTATTCAATAATCCTTTTTTTAAAAAAAAATCAAGAATTACTATTATTTTTAGTTTTGTATATGCTGAAATCTCAAGATAGAGGCAATGATTTATCTGCAATTAGGACAAAATGCAACATGAACTTGAAGCATTTCCTTAAAAAGGGGGTATTTTATTTTCATTTGATCTCCTCCTTCTCTTCATTCAAATGTGCCATCCACATTTCTGCATTAACAAAAGCAGCTATTGTTATGTTCAGAAAACACGCGAGGTAGACCGGGTTCCAACAACAAATACTTTATTCTTTAACTAGTCAGTAAATAGGAACACTTGGCTGAAGCCGAGGCCAGCCTTTTATACAGGCTAGCTTGCCTGCTTGTAGCCAATGGCAGTTGCTTAAATTTGCCGCCTTTCAGCAGCTTTTTGGATTGGTTCCTAGTGAACCAATCCAATGCTTAGTTTATTTGACCAATCAGGTTTGCAGATTTGGAGTCACCCAATTTACATATAGAACACCCCTCCCCTCTTAGTTCAGTCCTACGTGGTGACGTAGTCTCGCAGGTAGGTGGGGCTTTTCCGGACTCGACTTGACTTGCGCGGTTCATTCTTAGTGAAGACTTCGACCGGTTCGGATAGGGCTGCTGTGTCGTCCGTTCTTCTCCCTGGAACCGTCTGGAAGGGTGAGTCAGCCATTTTACCGCTGCCTGAGTTTCTTAGGCTGGCGGTTTTGCCGCTCCCTCCCGTTTCCTCTGGGCAGGTCGAGCTGGCCTGGCTGGCCCCTTCCGATGGGCTCTACACGCAAGTCTCTCCAAACAGTGAGTTTTTTATTTGCTCTTTTTGTTCATATGTTTCATTGGTTTTATTTTTTAGCGGTTCTTTATTTAATTCTCGCATTTCCCCCCCCACCTTATTTGGCAATTCGACGGTTTTTTCGACGAATGGTTGTATGTCTGTGGTTCTTTCTATATTTCGGGATCGAAGCTGGTCTATGTGCCGCTTCCATTCCCTGCCATCATCTACTGTTAACCGGTAGGATTTGGGGCCTGTTATTTGGGTAATTTGTCCTGGTAGCCATACTGGGTCCCCAGTGAAGTTTTTGGCGTAGACTAAATCGCCAATTCCAAATTTTCTAAACCGTGTAGAGGAGTCGGGAGGGTTTTCTGGCGTGAATTCTGGGTGCAATCTATCAAGGTGTGACCTTAGTTTTCTCCCCATGAGTAGCTCTGCGGGGGACTTGTTGGTTGTGGTACTGGGTGTTATGTGCTGGAGTGCGAGCAATCGGTTAATTTTTTGCTGTACATCTCCAGTGTCCATTTTTTCTAACCCTTCCTTTGTAAATCGGACCATTCTCTCTGCCCTACCGTTTGCAGCCGGATGGGCCAGTGCGGTTAGGGCATGTCTAATACCTAGGGAGGCTAGGTATTGTTCAAAGTGTAGGCTGGTCAGTTGTGGTCCACTATTGGACACGAGGACATCCGGAATGCCATGGGTGGCAAAAAGGCTGTCCTGTTGTTTTGTTACTAATTCAGTTGTTGATGGCATAATTTTTACTTCTAACCAGTTAGAATAGGCATCTACAACAATCAGAAAGGTATGTCCTTTAGTTGGACCAGCGAAATAGATGTGGATTCGTGACCAGGGGCCCCGTGGGATTTCCCAATCTCTAATGGGTGCTTTGGGTGGGGATGGTCTAATTGCTTGACATTTGTTACACGAGGTTACCCAGTATTCTATGTCCCTATCAATACCCGGCCACCAGACATAACTTCTAGCAAGGCTTTTCATTTTTACAATCCCCGGGTGACCTTCGTGTAGCATACTAAGTACCCTAGTTGTAGTTTGTTAGGAATAACCACCCAATCACCCCACAGTAAACAACCTTTTTGAATAGAAAGTTCGGTTTGTCTGGTCCGGAAAGGTTTAAAGTTTTCAGTTTTTTGATTTTCCGGCCAGCCTTTACCTACCCAGTTAAGAACACGGGCAGTCAATGAGTCTTTTGCGGTGGCTCTGGCAACATCATATGCTGATATGGGTAGATCGGGGCAAGTCTCTATTTGTAGTGCTGTCATCGCTGGTGCCGGGTCTTCTTCAGTCGCTGGCAAGGGTGCTCTGCTTAAAGCGTCCACATGTGAAATCTGTTTCCCCGGTTGGTGTGTCAGAGTGTATGAGTAGGCTGCTAGGAACTCTGACCATCTAGTCATTCCTGGGGAGAGGATATTTGGTGTAGGTTTGTTTCCCGCCAAAATTCCTATTAGCGGTTTGTGTTCTGTTATAATTTGAAAAGTCCGCCCGTATAGGTACTCGTGGAAACATTTCACTCCTGCGACAATTGCTAGTGCCTTTCTGTCCAATTGGCTGTAATTCCGCTCGGTTTTAGATAAAGTCCTTGAATAATATGCGACGGGCGCTTCTCTGCCATCAGGTAGTTGGTGGCTTAGGATGGCACCTACTCCGAATGGGGAGGCGTCGCAGGTCACTCTTAAGGGCAGTGTGTTGCAAAATTGAATGAGAACGTTTGATGATGTTAGCAAGCTTTTAATTTTTTGGAAGGCTTGCTTTTCTCTGTAACCCCAAGTCCAAATTGCTTTTTTGTCTAAAAGACGGTGCAATGGTTCTGCTATAGTGGCCTTATTTGGCAGGAATACATTATAGAAGTTAATTAGTCCTAAAAAGGCTTGTAATTCGGTCTTGTTTTTTGGTTCTGGTGCGTTTTTAATCGCTTTAATCTTTTTGTCTGTAGGGTGTATACCCTCTCCGTCTATTAAATAGCCCAGGAATATGACACTATTCTTAATTAGGCAACACTTTTCTCTTTTCACTTTGAGTCCAGATTCTCTGAACTTAGTTAGTACTTCTTTGAGTCTTTTTTTTAATTGGGTTTCATCTTTGGCTGAGATCAGGACGTCGTCGAAATATGGTACGACTCCTTGTATGCCATTTAGGAGGCGTTCCATTAGACTCTGGAAAACCCCTGGGGCCACACTCACTCCAAATTGGAGTCGGTGACATTTGAATGCGCCCTTATGTGTGACTATAGTCTGTGCTTCAGCAGTTTCTGGGTCCACTGGGAGCTGTTGATAGGCTTGTGCTAAGTCAAGTTGAGCAAAAACTTTTCCTTTTCCCAGGGAGTGAAGCAAATGCTGGACTACAGGCACCAGGTATGCGCTTGGTTGTAATGCATGGTTCAGGGTAGCCTTATAGTCACCACATATTCTAACGGACCCATTGGGTTTGACCGGTGTGACTATAGGTGTTTCCCACTTGGCATGGTCCACAGGTTCTAACACCCCTTGGGCTATTAATTTGTCCAGCTGTTCCTCTATTTTTGCCTTTAGTGCAAAAGGAACTCGCCTGGCTTTTATTCTTCGTGGGGCTATTTGGGGGTTTAGACTGAAAGAAATGGGATTTCCCCGATACTTGCCAAGTGAGCCATCAAAAACGTCCTGGAATTCTCGGATGAGGTCGTCTTCCCAGCCAGTTGTAGTCACTCGATCGATCCCGGTCATCCTGATGCCCAATGGCGCGAACCATTCGATGCCCAGGAGGCTTGGTCTGTCTCGGTCGACTATGGTCAGCGGTAGCACCTTGACGTGTTGTTTGTGGCCGACTCGGAAATGTCCCGTGCCGAGTACAGATATTTGGTTTCCCTGGTAGTCCTTGAGAGTTAGGTGCTGCTTCTGTAATTCTTTGGGTTTGATACCTGGGACTAGCTGTTTTATTGTGTCCCACGATACCATAGAGAGGAAGGACCCCGAGTCCACTTCCATCTTGCAGTGTTTTCCTTCGATTTTTACAATGACTTTAACTTTCTTCCCGCTTCCCGTCTTAGCGCTCTTTATAGTGACAGTTTGGTGTGTATTGGCTCGCTTCTCTTGTTGCCACTTTCTCTCAGCTCGTTTAGGCTCAGCTCGTGTTGGAGAATTTCTGCGTCTCATTGGGCTGTAGCTTTTTTTGTTCCTGCAGACTTTCTCGATGTGCCCTCGTTTCTTGCAATGCCTGCAGATGGCATCGAGAAATCTGCATTCAGCTTGGGAATGGTTTCCTCCGCAGCCAGCGAACTCCCGCCAATTCCTTCTTTCGCGCTCTTTTCTGTTCGTGAGCAAACGGTGGATCTCGTCATCTTCTTCGCTCGATTTGAATGTTTCGCCAGACTCTTCATAGTGGGTTGTGGTGGCAGGCTGCTTTCTGTCTTTGGTTGGGTTTGTTTCTTCGCTGTGTGTGTTCATCTTTTTCATTGCGACGGCCGATTTTTTTGTGGCTTCAGCGGCTGTGGCTTCCGTGATGGCTTCGGTCACGGTGATGTTGGGCTTGTTGAGTAATTTACTCTGTGCGGTCGAGTCTCTCAGACCCAACACCACGCGATCCCTCATCGCTTCGTCAATGTTCAGGAAATCACACTCACCCTCTAATTGTCTAAGGGCAGCAATGAAATCGGCGACGGTCTCTCCCTCTCTCTGGTCTCTGCGGTAAAATTCGTGTCGCTTTATTAAGTTTGACACCATCGGAGGGTAGTGTGTTTTGAGGATTCTTTGCAATTCTGGCCACGTTAGTTGTTTAACATCTCGGGGCTTCGCAAGGGCCTTTGCCATCTTGAAAACCGTTGGCCCGCAGTGAGTCAGGAACACAGCTCTCTTGCGTTGCTCTGAAATGTCTTCCATTTCATTGCTCTCCAAATACATCTGGAAGCGATCTGCATAGGAATCCCAATCCTCTTCATTGGGATTGAAGGGTGCGGGCGGTGCGTTGTTTCCAGGCATCTTGGTTGTCATCTGGACTTCTTATCACCGCGTGCAGGTTTTTTTGTTCAGGACGATCCCATCCTCGTCGCCAGTGTTATGTTCAGAAAACACGCGAAGTAGACCGGGTTCCAACAACAAATACTTTATTCTTTAACTAGTCAGTAAATAGGAACACTTGGCTGAAGCCAAGGCCAGCCTTTTATACAGGCTGGCTTGCCTGCTTGTAGCCAATGGCAGTTGCTTAAATTTGCCGCTTTTCAGCAGCTCTTTGGATTGGTTCCTAGTGAACCAATCCAATGCTTAGTTTATTTGACCAATCAGGTTTGCAGATTTGGAGTCACCCAATTTACATATAGAACACCTATCCAAAGCCTTCTAAATCCAGTATGTATACCGCCCCCCCTCCGGATATAAGCTACTGTGATTTGTTTATAATCCTAAATTAATTCAACGAGCATACTGTGCTTTGAGTACAGGAGGTTAGAGAAGCAATTGTAAGAATGGCAAAAATAATTCCTATGAGTCACTATAAATAGGAGAAGGCCAGGCTGATGCCTTGCTAAAGTTTTTGAGAACACATAATGTTCCATTTTAAGCAAAGGGTAGTGAACCTGTAGCCCCAAGGCTAGATGTAGTTCATGATCTCTTCAGATTTACACCTTCTGAAGCCTCTCAAGTAACTGAATAGAAGCCAAAATTTCCCTCCGGGTTAAGGCAGGACACAACCCAAATTTATAGAATGAACATTAAAAGAAGCGTATCCCAACTTGGAGAAAATCACAACCCTCCAGACAGTGATGTGGCCTGCTGTAATAATATGTGTGAATGACCTTGGGAGACAGAAGGAAGAGCTGCAGATTAGGCAGCAGTCAAACAAGTGGCAGTTAAGTCTGCAGAATGAATGGGGACATGGCAAACATGTCACAATGGGCTTCCCCCTTTTTTAAAATTGTAAAGTGAGGGGGAATAGATGTACTTTCAGACTTCCAATTTTTATCAATGTATCCTTATAGTGAAGTTACAGTGTGTACTTCTAGGTATGATTCTTGTCTGAACTACCTTGCAAGGTTGACATCTGCCCAGTTAATTTTATCATCACACGGCTGTAGCCTTATGTCTGGCCCAGCCCAATAACAATATGGAACAATACAGTCAAAGCTTGGTTCTGTATTTGCTCATACCCAGCAGACAGAATCTTGCCAGACTAAACCAATATTAACTCTCATCCTAACCAATTTTACCAGAGAGATTCTAGGGATTGGCTATCCTAATTGTTTTTCTCCATGTCTGATCCTGCTCCAGTCTATATTGCCTCTTGCCTCGCCTTCTTCTTTGGAATGTGCTCCCTCCTTCCTGGAAAATTATAGTCCATCACACCACAGGACCATCCCTTACATCTTCAGTTCTATACAGGGGCCATTTCAAATTTTGACATCTCCCACACTGTGACCAATCAGCACTGATTCTGATAGGCTCTTCAGAACTCAAACCAGTTAAATTTCCTACATCCAACATCTGAAATATTTTGAATAGTTGAGAAAACACTAGCAAGGCTGTATTAAGCTTGACATTAGTCCTTTTCTGTTGTGCATGAGCACACACTATAAATTTAGACTGGCTTAGAAATTGTATTTGGAGGAGTGATTTTTGGCTTATAGCTATATCATTTACTTATTATGAATGTTTAGGCTGAAGTGAGGTAAAGGAACAATAAAAATACAACAAAAATATCCTAATACCACAAACAAATGTAACATGAAGGAAGAAAGAGATCTAATGAGAGGTTGACTTAAAATAAATTTACAAACTTATTAGTCATCAAAGTTTAAATGAAGCTACTATAGAGTTTCCTTTGCTGTCACTGTTGTATTAACAATTAGGAAACAAACAATTCAAATAGTCTGCAATCAGACATTTCCAACTCAAAAGGTTCACAATGTTTTCATTCTTAGTTATTGTGAGCAGGAACACAGCTGTCTGAAATGATGTCATGGAAGTGCTGGTTGAACAACAAATTATTGTCTGTGAAGAACACTATTAGATCAGTAGTTGCCAACTGGTGGGCCGTAGCCCACTGGTGGGCTGTGAGAAAATTTTGGTGGGCTGCAGAGGCCGCAGAGAAATCTCACCCCCAGAGCACCTCCCCCTCCAAAGTAATTAATCCAGGCTGCGCAGAAACACAAGGCTGTGTTGCCTACATGGCCCATGGGAACCCTCCCCGCCCACTCACTCCTTACCTGGCAAACTTGCCTGCTAAGTTGCTATTTTTCCTTCCCCCCCCCCGATCATCATCTATTCTGCTGTGCCAGGAGATTTAGTTTAGCTAGGAAGCAGGAAGTGGTTGGATTTCTTGCTTTCTAGCAAGTCTTTAGATCTTTGGCTCTGCTTTTAAACACAGCCAAACTTCCCTTAGGACTGAAGATTCTATTATTCAGTGCACACTCACAGCAAGCAAATTTGAGAGACTGAGCTAGCCGATGGCAGATACATAGATCACTGAATGAATCTGTGATTCTGTGAGCAACTCAATCTGCCTGCCTGCTTTGCCTCTTTTTAGGAAAAAGTTGCTTTTTTAATTAAAAATTCAATATTTATATAAATATTTATAATATTTACATATAAGCCATGCTCAGCCAGTCACATGACCACCAAGCCACACCCACAAATTAGGCCATGCCCACAGAACCGGTTAGTGGTCCCTGGGATTTAAAATTATGAGTCCAAAAGGGTGGCAACCCCTGATTTAGATGAGCACAAATGATTTAGATGAGGTCCAAAAGGTTGGCAGCCCCTGATTTAGATGAGCACTGTGGCAATCCTGAACATCATAAAAAGGAAACAGATCACCTTGCCCTCGGAACTTGTGGGAGCGCCATCGCTTGAGACTTTCAAGAAGAGATTGGACTGCCATTTGTCAAAAATGGTGTAGGGTCTCCTGCTTGGGTGGGGGGTTGGATTAGATGACCTACAAGGTCCCTTCCAACTCTGATTATCTGTTATCTGTTATCAGTCCAACACATCTGGAGACCACACTTAAAACTCTCTTCCTTATCACAAAGCCTAAAGGCCCGGTCCCACTGGCCGACGGATGCAAAATGTATGCATAAAGGACACAGCGGACAAACAAAATTTTGGGGGTGGCTCCATCCGTTGTCATCCACCCCAAAAAGTGGTGAAAATTTGCGTAAACAGAATGGAAAAGAACGGATATGGGTAGTATGTAGCAGGGATGTTCAATGGATGTTAATAGGAAGCCTAGCGGATGAAAGCAGATGGAAGCAGATGACATATCCAAAGGGGTTCCGGGGGAGAATTTCGAAGCAGACGTATAGCGGAAGGGGCGGGTGCATAGCGGATGAAGAGGATGCATCACGGCCGCCTATAGGAAACAAAGGGGATGCCGCGTGGATGTATATCGGATGCAACCCGTTCACTGCGCATGCGGGGAGTATGAATTGCGTCAGCTCTGCAGATATAAAAGGATGCAGTACGCACGCAGTCAGCATAAAGGGGAAAGATGTGCTGCCACATACATCTAGCAGGAACACCATGGTTCGTCAGTCAGGCAAGAAGAGGAAGCCTGTACCTACTCGTTCAAGCCCTGGCAAGAAGGCCAGAACCAGCATCCCACCCCCTGGCACTGACTCTGAAGCTGCTGCTGCTGCTGCTGCTGCTGTTGTGGTGGACCAGCCCCAAGGCCCTCAAAGCCCTGCTGCTGAAGGCCCTGCTGCTCAAGCCCCTGAAGGCCCTGCTGCTCAAGCCCCTGAAAGCCCTGCTGCTCAAGCCCCTGAAGGCCCTGCTGAAGCCCCTGCCAGAGGGAGGAAGAGGGAAGGGAAGCAGAAGGGAGAGAGGAAACAGTACACCATTTCCGAGGAGCATGAGGATGAGGTGCTGGAATGGCTGAGGGAGAACGAGTACCTCTGGAGAAAGGGCCACAGACCCTATCGCGACACCAAGAAGAAGCAGGCAGCTTGGAGAGACAAAGCAGAGAGCCTGGGGTATACTGCAGAAGTATTCCTAGGATGGTGGAAGCACATGCACACCTGGTATGGCAAGTTACACCTCAAGAAATCCGGGCAGGCCACTGTCAAGCTCACTAACTGGGAGATGTACGTCATGGCCAAGTGCAGTTTCCTGGAGGGTGAGATCCGCCACCGAGGAGCAGTCCCTCTGAGACTCCTCTCCCTCAGACAGCCCACAGACAGCCAGTCCTCTTCCAGCCAGAAGCCAGCTACCCTGTCCAGGCAGGTATCTTCAGAGGGCCCCACGGCAGAAACCCCCCCGACAGCTGCACTCCCCATGCCAGCAGACTTGGAGTATCCCGTGGAGGATGACACCCTGCTGTCACAAATGGAGGAAGAAGCAGAAGCCACCAGAGGTCAACCCACCCCCACCCCCACCCCCACCTACAGAGGATGCAGGCAGAGAGGCAGACTGGAGTGCCAGGACCCACAGTGTGCTGTTGGAGATCAGGGACACAATGAAGACCAGCACAGAACTTCTCTCTCAGCTGGTCCACAGCGACATACCATCCTCGAACCGGAAGCCCTTCATCACCTACGTGAGCCAGACCCTGAGGGACCTACCCAAGGCCCAGTACCAGGTGATGAAGCAGAAGATCACAGCACTTCTGCACAACCCTCAAGGGCCAGCTGAAGCTGCTCCTACCCAGTCCAGGTCTGCTCCTCCACCCCAGGCAATGTCACAGCCCTTCCACGGCTTTCAACAACCCCTCACCTACCAAGGCTACGACTACCAGGACTTCCCACAGCAGAAGCAGAACTTCCCAGTCCAGGCCCAGGTTCATCGCACGCCACAGACACCACTCCTCAGCTGCAGACCAGACAGCTCCACCCAGCTGCAGACCAGACAGCCCCACTACACTCCTCCTTCCTCCACCCCACAGCCAAGCCTGTCAATGGACAAGCTGTCATCATTATTGGGCCTCACATCTCAAGTCCTTGATGAAGGGCCTCTCAACCTCACAGGACTGAGTCAGCTCTTGGATAGCTTCCTGAACACACAATCCCCTGTTGTACCCTTGGGGCCAAGCACCCCAATGGTGCCTCAGACCAGCACTCAAGCCACAGCCACCTCCACAGTCCCTGCCCGCTTAACAGCTGAGACCAGGAACATGACACAAAGTGACTGAGAATATTGTCAGAGACTGAGTTGCACTTGTCAAGTTTATCTTTGCTTAAGACACTTTACTTGGTTCATTTTGCTTATTTAATAACGTCATAAAGTTAAGTAAGTTAATAAAGGTTATCTTTGCTTAATACACTTAAGACACTTTACTTGGTTCATTTTGCTTATTTAATAAAGTCATATAGTTAAGAAAGTTAATAAAGGTTATCTTTGCTTAAGACATTTGGTTCATTTTTTTACCTTAATAAAGTGTTGGTGAAAACTTTGAAAAAATGGTTAAGCCTTTGCATGCTTGTGGGATAGATAAGGATAGTTGTGGGATAGATAAACCTCCAGTGCAACCATAGTGGGACTGTATGGTCCACCATCCCAGTGATCCAGATGATTTTCTCCCCCTTTTTATAGAAAATATTGGTTGTCCGCGAGGTGTCCTTCTACATACTCTAGACATACTCCAGACATCCTAAATATATGAGATACATCCCAGATACAAATGTTTTGTCTGTTTTAATCCTTTATATACAAGATGCATACGCTTACATCCTTTCTACTTCCGTGCTACTAACGCTGTGTAGACGTTCCGTGTACCTTTTGTTTCCTCCCTCTTTCCGTTTTCAGCTAAAGCGGATGTGAGTTGAGGGGATGCCCAGAGGATGCAGAGAGGATACAGCAGACGTTTAATGGATGATAACGGACATAGAACGTTTGTTGCCCGTATATGTCGCGGATGTACATCGTACGTGGTGGAAATCCGTTCATCAAAGTTTTGTGCAGTTCAAAACTTCTTGCACGGATATCTCAGTGGACGGATGCTCGACAGAGCGTATGAAACACATATGCAATGAGTACACAACGGGTGCATAGCGTTTTCCAATGGATGGCAAGCTTTTTTAACGTTTTACATCCTCTTTGCATCCGTAAATGCAGTGGGACAGGGCCTTTACTTTCAAGTTCTTGATCATACAGATCATGCTGCTTCAACAAGGGATTAGTCACATAATACTCAAAATTGCTAAAAAAATGGCACTATTTTAATAGGCTAATTAGGATTACAGAATACCTAATATTAAAAAAGTGTCTTGCTAAATTGGATAGTATTCACCAGGGGTGATTCACCTCATCGACATCATTACACAAATGACTTCTTCGGCATCAATTTAGGTCATTTGAACAATGACATAATTCCACGATATAATATTAATCGTGTGGAAAAAAAGGTCAGTTCCATCACAGTAATGTCAATTAAGGCTTCAAGATGGTGTATCTCCAGATACCGTTTCCTGTCAGGACCCCAATTGGAATAGCACTTACACTTATATACCACTTTATAGTGCTTTACAGCCCTCTCTCAGTGATTTTACAGAATCAACCTATTGCCCCCAACAATCTGGGTCCTCATTTTACCTACCTTGGAAGGATGGAAGGCTGAGTCAACCTTGAGCCTGGTGGGATTTGAACTGCCAAATTGCAGACAGCTGGTAGAAGTGGCCTGAAGTACTGCACTCTCACCACTATGCCACAGAGGCTCTTAAACTAGAATATGGTTGTAAATTTTCAACTCCCCAACAGCGAATTGCCTCCGTCAATGTAAAGATGCAGTTCCACCTTAATTCATAGGAAATTTAAAACTATTGCTGCTGCTCCCATGATTCAAAGGCCTTATTTTGTTCTGTGCTTCATAGCCTTGAAACCAGGTCTGTATTGACATAACTGTCCTCTGTGGTGATGAGTGGAACAACATTATTGTCTTCTGCACTTATGTGGCTGGCTGTTTCCAGGAACCGAAAGCTAAATTAAATAGACCTTTAGAACAATTAGCAAAGTCTTCTTATGCAGTTCACATTTAGAATGAGGATCAGCTTTGGAGATCTTAATTAAATGAAGCTCAGTTCCTGGAAATGCTTGTCTCTCTTCCTAAAATAGGATGCTTACATTCAGGTTGCTTCTTAATATTTGAGCACACTTCTTCTAGCAGAGAATGCTATTGTTGCTTTTATTATAAAATGTAAGGAAAGTAAAAGTTGAAAGGCATCTTAGACCAACTTCCTGCCTGAATCCATTTCTGGAGCATTCCTGGCAAATGGCCATCTGGCTTCTGTTAAACACCCAGGCCCGCCTCAGAAAGAGAACCCACCATGTCTATATTTCAGCTTCTATGATTTCATTATTAAATTGCCCTCATTCTATAGCTTTCCTAATCTTAAAATAGATCCTAAGGGAGAAGTTTGTCTGCAATATCTTTTTGGATTTAATAATGTATGGGAAACCAGAGTGGCTGAAGACTGTTGGAGAGAGAATTATACAGTGAAAGATATTTATTTTTTATGAGAACAGATGTGATAAAGAACAAGGCCTTTTCCTGTTTACTTCAGGGGAGCTATGTTTGCCCTCCTTCTCCCATCCTTAGAAGATCACTTAGGAGACATATCTACTGCTAAGTCTTGGCCTGGTTTTAGAACTTGTATGCTTTAAAATGGTTTTGCTGGTCCTATTTATTCTTTCAGGCATTTCTGTATTTTAAAAAAGGTTTTCACTACCTTAAGCATTCTAGGAATGAAAATCACAGAATAAAAGGATTGGAAGAAACCTTGGAGGTCATCTAGTCTAACCCCCTGCTCAAGCAGGAGACCCGATGCTATTCTGGACAAATGGCTGTCCAATCTCTTCTTCAAAACCTCCATGATGGAGCACCCACACGAGCTGAAGGCAAGCCATTCCACTGATCAGTTGTTCTCACTGACAGGAAATTTCTCCTTAATTCTAGTTTAGTATGCTCCTTCGTTAGTTTCCATCCGTTGCTTCTTGCTCTGCTTTCAGGTGCTTTGGAGAATAAAAGGCTGAATATACATTGACATACATACATACCAGTACATTAACATACATATATACCAATGTTTGTGTGTAAGTATGTTTGTATGTACATGTGTATATAATTGGCCACAGTGAGAAACAAGATGCTGGACTGAGATCTGATCCAGCAAATGGAGGACCCATTTGCCAACATTATGCTTGCTTTGGTGAACCATCAAATCCCACCCCTGGCTTGCCCCTCCTACCCCTCCCTTCCCCGGAGGCTCCACGTGGCCCATTTAGGATACAAGGTAAGTGCATGGCCAGGGTGGAGGCTCAGGGAGGGGGAAAAATAGGCCTCCTGGAAGTTCTGGAAGTCTGGAAATGGGCCCATTTCTGGCCTCTGAAAGGGCCTCCAGAGCCCAGGGAGGCAGTTTTCGTCCTCCCAGAGGCTCGAGGAAAGCCTCCGGAGCCTGGGGAATGAGAAAACACCTCCCCCCTGGCCACCATGGTGCAAGAGGCCAACTAGGCCATGCCCATCACGCCCACACCCACCCAGCAACCGGGCAGAGAACCCGTTGCTGAAATTTTTGAAGCCCACCCCTGTCCAGCAGGGCTCTCTTTTTATGCATTAAATATCTTGAATTGCTCTTGCTTTGAAAATAAAATTGTTTTGGACTTCATGTGAGCACAAACCATATTTACTCTTCATTAAAGTAGTCTGAGTTTTACCAGACAGCCACTATTTTAAGGAACCTTTGAGACAAGCCTGAAAAATGTCTGGCTATTTTAATGAATAGCAGATACTTGGTCCTGCAATCACCTAAACACTTCCTCCTGATCATTTTTGCAGCTTTTTTGAGCAAATCTGTATTTACTCATATTTTAAAATGAATTTAACTAAATCAAATTTTCAGCTTGATCAAATTGGGGTGTGTGTGTGTCTTGACCTGCCCATTTTCTCTAATTTTTTTTTCTTTCACCACTAAAAGGTTGCTCTCAGACCACAATAAGCTGTTCATCTCTCTGGAAAAGCAAGGAAAAAAAAAAACACCTTATCTCACCAAAGTTGTATCCCTGCAATCTTTAGTTTTGTTAAATGTCTTTTGTGGATTCATCTTTGGCAACAAAATTGGCCTTGCAATTTCTCACTCATCTGTTAATATGACAGTTTTTTAAAAAAGAAAGAGCTTCTTATCTCATATTTATGCCCTCTACAAGCAGCCTAGGATGAATGAGTCATAATATATTCACAACACAATACACAAGAGGTAAGTGGGCATAGCAACCAAAGTACTTAGTTTTGAACATTATGAGGGGTATAAAAGCAGCTTGCCGAGAACACAATACTACACTAGATAATGTGCCTTCCATCAGACTGCGGAGGTGGGTGGGAATTGATAAAGGTTTGACCACACACAAAGTAATGTTTCTCAGGGAGAAAATGAGGAGACACCTGAATATTACTCTGTAGTCTAGTCTTGATCTAGTCAAGGTGTTCCAAAGCCCTCTCTTATGAATTAACAGCACGTGGCAATATTCTAGTTTTTGATCTTGGGGATAGTTTAGATCAGTGCTTCTCAACCTTTTCTTCATCATGAACCCCCTTTAAATACCTTTCGTGGCCACGGATCATGGCCACAAACCCCCAAGACCTAAGATTTAAGTCATATTATTTCTTCAAGTCTTTGCAGACCTCCTGTGATGACATTGCGCCCCTCCCCCCCACCAGGGGTCTGTGGACCTCAAGTTGAGAACCACTGGTTTAGATCAATATTTTTCAAATTTGGCACTTTTAAGACATGTGGACTTCAACTCCCAAAATTCCCTAGCCTGCAGGCTTTCATGCATTTGTTTCTTGCCCTTCTTTAAGATCAATGAAATCAGTTTCTTTGCAGGGAATATTGAACAGTGAATGTGTCATTTATTGATCAAGGCACCACAAAGCTTAAGAAGTTCACTAACTTAAAACCAAACTATAAGTTAGCCAGATGTGCAAATCTAATCACTGAATCTTTGACTATATGAAACTAGGTGTGGGAATAGAAAGGGAACTTACCAAATTTGCAGATGATACTACGCTGGCAGGAATAGCTAACACCCAAGAAAATAGGCTCAAGATCAGTGGTGGGATTCAATTTTTTTTACTACTGGTTCTGTGGGCATGGCTTGGTGGGAAAGGGTACTGTAAAGTCTCCAGTCAGAGGCGGTATTTACCGGTTTTACGAACTACTCAAAATTTCCGCTACTGGTTCTCCAGAACTGGTCAGAACCTGCTGAATATCACCTCTGCTCAAGATCCAGATGGATCTTGACCGACTAGAACACTGGGCCATATCTAACAAAAAATGAAATTCAATGTAGAGAAAAGTAAAGTCCTATACTTAGGCAAGAAAAACCAAAAGGACTCATAACAGACTGGGTGAAACCAGGCTCAATAGCAGTGAGAGGGATCTTGGAGTCTTAGTGGACAACCTGCTAAATATGAGCCAGCAGTGTGCAGCCGCCGCCAAAAAAGCTAATACAATCCTAAATTGCATTAACAGAGGGATACAATTGAGATCTAGTCCAACTCTCTGCCCAAGCAGGGAACCCTATACCATTTCAGATAAATGGTTGTCCAATCTCTTCCTAAAAAACTTCAGTGTTGAGTCACCCACAACTTCTGGAGGCAGGTGATTCCACTGATTAATTATTCCAACTATCAGGAAATTCCTGTTCTTAGTTAGATCTCTCCTTCTAGTAGTTTCCACAGTTTCCAGTTACAATAGCAGTGAGAGGAATCTTGGAGTCTTCGTGGACAACCAGCTAAAAATGAGCAAGCAGTGTGCAGCCGCCGCCAAAAAAGCTGATGCAATCCTAAATTGTATAAACAGAGGGATACAGTCAAGATCAAAGGAAGTACTAATACCACTCTATAAAGCCTTAGTAAGACCATACCTAGTTTTTTCACCACATTATAAAAAAAGATGTTGAGACTCGAGAAAAAGTACAGAGAAGAACAACCAGAATGATTAGAGATTGGAGACAAAAACATACGATGAACAATTACAGGAACTGACATGGCTAGTCTTGTGAAGAGAAGGACCAGGGGATACATGATAGCAATCTGCCAATATTTGAGGGGTTGCCACAGAGAGAAGGGGGTCAAGCTATTTTCCAAGGCACCTGAAAGTTAGACAAGGAATAATGGATGGAAACTGAACAAGGAGAGATTTAACCTGGAAATAAGGAGAAACTTTCTGACAGAACAATCAACCAATGGAACAGAAGTTGCCCCCGGAAGTTGTGGGAGCATCCTCACTTGAGACTTTCAAGAAGAGATTGGACTGCCATTTGTCAGAAATGGTGTAGGGTCTCCTGCTTGGGCGGGAGGTTGGACTAGATGACCTACAAGGTCTCTTCCAACTCCGATTATCTGTTATCTGTTAACCTATCAATAGCTGAGATCTTGGCCTTAACCTGTTTTCATACCTATCTATAAACAACCAGAATCTACCACCTCCTCTTCCTTCTTTGAGTGACCCAATTACACCGATTTCACTAAATCATAAGTGGTCCACACACTTCAGGCACCAGGGCACAATTCACAAGAGTGTTAAGTTACAATCATAAGAAGCTGCCTTATATGAAGAACTATACCTTATATTTTTGAGCTCAGAAAAAAAAAAAAATATTCACATCACCTGCTATATAATCTTTATAAATGGACAAGGGATGATCCCAGGGCTTTTGGTGTGCAAAGCAAGTACTTTTAACACTGACTCTTCATGTAAAATGATCTACAAACAAGAGTAGGTATTACATAAGTCCAAGAAGGATTTCAATGTCAGATTCACCCGGGAACATGTCCTTTCCCTGTGGGAATACTTGGACCTTGTTTGGGTTGAGTTCACTTCTGGATAAGGGATAAATTTGGAAGTTTCAAAACACCGCAGCAAAATGATAGAGTACTGGTAACATTTATAACCAGTTAATAATTCTTCTTTACCAGTGATTCATCTGTCTCACTTGATTTCATTTGAAATTGGCGGATGGCCAAATGCACAGGAGGGAGGGGTGGGAGGAAACATTTAAAGAAATGGAAGTCAATCCCTACCAGAACTTCTTCCCTTCTCTAGTCTTCGGAGATTTAAAATATTTAAAGCTCCTCATGAAGGTATGATAATGGAAGTCACATACGGAATGTATAAGACAGAAGGAACTGAACAGAAATCAAATGAAAACCAGCTGCTGGAATGGAAAAGGGATTCTTTCTTTGAAAAGCCGAGTGGGGTTTTTATGGGGGTGGGGGTGGGGGGGCGGGAAATGTTTTCCTTATGGAGACAGCGGGATGAGGTCCTCAAACAGAGTGCTGAAGATAGATGTGAAGGATGCTTGAGTTCACAATTGGGTAACTAATAATTGGGTAACTCTGGGTCATTCCTTCTCCAATAGGGATGAACAGGCCTGCATCACTGCTGTTTTGCTGTTTGCTTTTAGGGGTGCATTTTTGATCACTTTGCTAAACAACTAATTCCCACAACACTGTCAAAGTGTTTATTAAGACTGTATTATTATTATTATTATTATTCTCATCCTATTACCTATCTCCTTCTACTTATGACTATAACCTTGGTACCTGTATCTTTACAATTATATTGCTTTATTTAGTTTCCTAGTAAGATTTTGATTGCTTATTTAGTATCCTATGACTAGCACTAAGTGTTGTATCTTATGATTCTTCATGAATGCATTTTTAATGTACACTGAGAGCTTATGCACCAAAACAAATTCCTTGTGTGTCCAATCACACTTGGCCAATAAAGAATTCTATTCTATTCTGTTCTGTTCTATTCCATTCCATTATTTTGGTTGGCTTTTATATTACAAATTCTCCAGATCAAACCTGACAATGGGAAGAAGTAGATTACTTTAAAGCTTTAATGTTGGCAGAGCAGTTCTCACTATTATTATTTAAAAGTGTGAGAAATCATTACAATGTTATGGTTTTAAGAACAGAGCTTTTCCAATATTTCCTGGATAGGCCAGGAAATTCCAGTAAGGAGATGGCATGCTCATATTTATTCCATATATTAGTATTTATTCCTGAAAGTTCCAGAAGTTTTTTTTCCCCTCAAGGAAAAAAACAATCAAGTTCCCTTTTGAAAAAGCACCTCTGAGACAACTATAACCTGGATGACTGAGAATCTCCATAGACATACTCACAGGAGAGAACTTGTATTCTCAAACACATGAGCAAATGAAAGGGCTATTTGCAAACTGTTCTAAGTTATATTTACATTTTTAAAAGTTTGCATCAAGGAAATATATGTGTCAAGGAACAAAAGCAGGATAGTTACAGTAAATTAAAAAAAAAATCTTGAGCAATTTACATTCACGGATGTAAATTTTAGCTTAAGGGAAATGTTAAAACATTTTAGTTAACCTAAATATAAATGTTAACTTCAAGTGAAAATGCATTCAGGGTATTCATATGGTTCAAGATGTTATGAATGTAAATGGCTACAAGTAGTCCTCTTCTTTTAGAAAAAAAAAACTCCACAGAAAAATGCTGGACTGAAATATTAATAAAGTTGCCAATTAAGTGGGCAAAGTACCTGGCAATCTATGGATTCCCATGAATGTCCAGCTTTTTGGCCCTTGGAGATTCCTAACTGGGCTTGGAGATCAGGCTCAACTGTATTTCTTTCAACTTCTGGTAAGTTCTATTTCAAAATCCACGCAGGATTTATACCAGTTGGGCTCAAAAAAAATTCATGTTATTTCAGTCGGTGTGTGCATCATATTGTGGGAAGCCCCCACCCCCCCACCCCCCGAAGAATGGAATATTCTGAGAAATATTAAAAAGGAAGAATATTATATTTCCCCAAAGGGAGAAATGGAGAAATACATCTTTTTTTAAAGACAGAAAGCAGACTCAGTCTTTCTTAATGCCCCCACCCATTATATTTTGTGCCCATTAAGAAAGACTGAGCCGGCCCATCTGCAAAACAAAAAAACCTTCAGCTCCAGGATGATGGGATGAAGAAGAACAGGACATGATCCTTCAGGACATAATAGGATTAACCCACTACCATTTAGCAGAAAACACAAACCTCACTACATTGCACAATCTCCTAAAGGCATTTCAGACATTGCACAACCCCCCAGCAGCATTTCTGAAACTTATACAAATCCATGTGCTCATCAAAACAATTGGTCAGCTGCACCAGAACCAAAAGCGCTGGTGGTTCTGCTTCATCATTAAACCATCTTTTCAATCAGCCTCCATGCTTCCAGTGTCTTTCTCCCAGCTTGGAATTGAGCCAGAGGTGGTATTCAGCAGGTTCTGACCAGTTGTAGAGAACCGGTAGCAGAAATTTTGAGCAGTTTGGAGAACCGACAAATCCCACCTCTGACTGGAGATTTTACAATATCCTTTCCCTGCCATGCCCACAGAACTGGTAGTAAAAAAAAAAATTGAACCCCACCAGTGAGTAAAACTGATCACTTGCAGAGGTGGTATTTACCGGTTCCCCAAAACTACTCAAAATTTCAGCTACTGGTTCTCCAGAACCTGTCAGAACCTGCTGAACGCCCGATCTGGATTGGCAAAGAGCAGAGGTGGTTATTCAGTCAGTTCTGACCAGTTCTGGAGAGCTGTTAGAGGAAATTTTGAGTAGTTCAGAGAACCGGCAATTCCCAACTCTGACTGGCCTCTCCCCCATCTATTATCTGCCTCCTGAGTCCCAGCTGATCAGCTGCTGGGTCTTCTTTTGATGAACAGAGAACAGAGCTGGAAAGCAGGTTAGTGGAATGGGGAGGGAATGGGGATTTTACAGTGTCCTTCTCCTGCCATGCCCACCAAGCAACAGCCACCAAGCCACAGCTAAAGAACCGGTAGTAAAAAGTTTTGAATCCCACCACTGAATTGAACCAAAAGCATATTTCTTCCAACAATGTGAATCCCACCTCTTGCTTTGGAGAGATCATGAACTTTGTATTTTTGTCATCTGATTGGGGAATTCTGGGAGTTGAAGTCCAAACAGCTTAAATTGCTGAATTTGAGAAACACTGGTCTATTGGCTTAAACTCAGCCAGCAAGGGTCATTTGCATAAAAATCAACATTTCCCAGGATTTGTGGGAGGAAAGCTGTGGCATGTCAGGATGGATTTTCCTCCATTCTCTAAATTTTTATGAAACATAAATATTTCCTCTGACATAGATGTTTACCTTGGACAGAGGAAAATTATTGTTTCTTGGCCTGAACAGAATTAGGAATGTAGCTGAAATATGTAATTACATACTACAGCATTCAGATCTCTCCAACTCCTGCTTGTGCCAAAGAAGCACCATTTTGTCTTCTAAGAATAGAAAATAAAATGAAAAGGACCAGAAGTTAAAACATCTGGCCAAAGAATGTAAGAATTCACATATTCAAAAATAAGGACCATTTTAAATCAAAGGAAAAAGATCTTCAGGTTGGGAAGCCCATTGGATGTGAACAAATAACATCCCTCCAGACCTTCACAGATTTTCACAGTGCTCACAGCTGCTGTGAAACTAGGTTTTGATGTATTTTGTGATTTACGATGAATGTATTTTTTATGATGACTATGATAATGATTTATCACTTATTGCTTGTATGTACACTGAGAGCTTGTGCACCAGAGGCAATTCCTTGTGTGTCCAATCACACTTGGCCAATAAAGAATTCTATTATGTCCTGTTCTGTCATGTCCTGTCCTTCTACTCTATTCTACTCTACTCTACTCTACTCTACTCTACTCTACTCTACTCTACTTGACTCGACTCTACTCTACTGCCTGCTCTCAAAAGAAAATATCTACACAGACATCACACACACAAAAATTATCGTCCATTTTGAATATAGGGTGGAAAAAGGAAATGTGAGAATTCACAAGTTTGATATTATCAGAGGATCTTGCCTCCATGGCAGTTTGGGAGCCTCCTAAAATTTCCTCAAATATTTCAAGATTTCCAGGATTCTCAACACATTTATTATTCTTGTTGAAAATCACAGGTGACAATGCCAACATTCCACAAAAATAGGCAAACTCAAGAAATTTGGGCCATTTAAAAAATATCAAAGATTATACCTCCATTCAACAAACTCCATTCTATCATCTTGGGAATAAATCTCAGCTTTACCAGATAAGATAGACCAGATCGGAAAAACAACCAGATGAGCTAATTCTACTTTATTGTAAGGCAACATTACCAAAATCTTGCAAATCTGAAAGTACAAATCTTCTGCCATCTCCCTCATAACTTGGGAACTTTTTTGGAGGGAGGGATCTTCTTCCACTCATTATGGGCCTTGGGCTATTCCTTCTCTTATCTGACACTTCCCTAGGTAGTTTCTCTCTGCCCCACATCCCTTTCTTTCCCACAAACCATTATATCTGTCAACTTGGGAGGACCAAATTTTTAGGAAGTTTGAGGAGTTTTAAAAAGTTAAAACCTGGTCCTTAATGCTATAAACATGCAAAAAGCAAATGCAAAATGTTAGGCCCTACCCATTGTGAGGGACTCTGGAAACCTACAAAAGTTATGTTCTAAAAGTTATGCAACCAGGGTGGGGTAATCACATAATGGATTTTATAGTACTGGCTCCTGGGAAGGGATACAATTATCAGATTAAGAATAATCTCTTTTTTATTTGCCCCTTCCCCACCACACAAAGTATTAACAGAAAAAGCAGCTGCATTAAGGATAATAATTCTTTTTGTCACGAATCTGGGCAAACCCTGTTTTAGCAACAATGCCCTCCCAAAATTATAACAAGACAAACTGCTGCTAAATTAACTTGCAAATATGAAAAGGAAAGGAGAAAGAAAGACAAAATGTTTTGTGTGTAATCCGAGCAAGAATACCCTTAGGATTTCCATAGGGCTGCAACACTGGAATCCTGAAAAAAAATTGCTACCTAAGCAGAGATATTGTATGTTGAGTGCCGTCTACATAAAAAAAGTTACTGATTCAAGCTATTAGATTAATTTGTATAATCCTTGCATTGTATATCATACTGTATGTACACATTTTCCAACAGCTCTTGCTCAAGGCACAGTGCTGTGGTTATTTTCTGCTGCTATACATGAATGCAAGTCTTTTCTTTGCAAAATCAAACTACCTGAGACATTTTAAATGTAGTGCAATAGTCTGGTCTTCAGAAGCCCCTGTGCCTTGCTTCTTGGAAATTGAACTTTAGGTATTCTATTTCCCAAAGCAACATTTTTCTTGGATTTCAAATCTCAGTAATCACTAATTTAGCCAACAATTTTCACAACATTCCTGCACTCATAGCAGTCATGGGTCATTGTAAAGCTCAGTGGTTTTTATTGTTGCTCCACATTATTCAAGGGATTTTATGGCCGGTTAAGACATATTCCGTATCTACTTGGAATCTTATTCTGCTTTCCAAAGTTTGTTCCACCTTTTCCTCTTCAACAATAAAATCCCTTTAAAAAAGGATGATATAGCTGCGAACTGTCTTCCAATTAGCAGATCTGGGAACTGCTTGTCTTGAAATGTTTAAGAGGTATACATCAGGAGACTTTTAAACATTTTCAGACTGAAAAGCCTTTTAGTTAAAAATAGAACAAAAACAGAATTATTGTTCAAGAGGCAGTTTCAGTGGAAGAAAATTGGCTGTGTTCTAGTGAACCTGGAGAGTAAGGGTGTTCTCATAGAACCTTAGGCTTCCATACAACACAGTTGGAAAAACCCTGCCCTAGATCACTCCATCTGAACATGCCTTCTATGGTATTGGAGATGTTTCCTATACATGCCATCTCCTTTTCTCTGTTTGTTATAGAGTTTGGCAGCTAACAAGTTTGAGAAGGGAGCCTCAGCAATTTTGTAACTGAATCTCTTTCTCTTTGCTTTATAATCTTCCAAAAAGCTCACCACGAATCATCGAGTTACATTGGGTTCACAACTAAATACATGAAGTTTTTGTTTGATATCGAAGTGACCTTAAGATTTCCTTCTAAAAAAATAGCAACTTACTGTAGCATTCCACTCATTTTCAAATGTCAGTAATTAATACAGAACAATTTGTTTCAGCGAGCATTCTGTTTATTTTGAATTAAATGCAGGCTCTTATATGGGAGAATGTCACATCACATTAGCGTGATGTTTTGGCCACCATTATTCACACAAATGAAGTGTACAATATGGCCTTCCCTTTGCAGGCGCTTAGAAACTTGTGGATGTAGGGAAGAGTGAAAGTTCCAATTTTCTGATTGGTTTACAGCAAAGATAACTTTTAAATTTCAATTTAAAGAGATTCAGCAAAGGGCTTATTCATAGGAACATTAGATTTATAATAATAAAATAAGGTTGCACATGGACTATAATTACCTGTCTTCATATGCAGCTTTTCAAAGTCATCATGCCATTGTAAATGTTCTTTTGAATACATCCCAAAACAAATGTAACATGTGTCAATAAATATACAATAGTGGTTTGCTATGTAATGGAATACAATGCCTTTTCATTATTAGGGTATATATTTCATGCTTTTATGACAAATTGGAGTATTATTCTGATCATGATGGGACTCTGATGGTCCTTTCCAGCTAATTGGAAATTCAAGAGATAGTTTTCCCTAGTTAGAAGAGCAATACACCATCAAAGGACAAATCTGTAACTTAGGCTGGAGTAGAAGGTAAAAATACGGTAAGAAGTTGCTTTAAGAATTGGATGATTATTTTACTACTAAATAAATTCAGGAGATATCTACTGGACTTGAATACAGATATTTTTATGGCTGCCTTTGAATTGGAGATGCCAAAAAAGGATTTTTCCATATATATCAAGGATATGATCTTTCACTGAATCATATCTTCTCCATTTTCCACAGTAAATATGCTTACATACATGCACACATGCATGCTCACATGACCTTCTTATAATAAGCAAAACCACAATAGATGACACTTTCTGCAGAACGTCAGATTATAGAAAGAATTCTAGGGCACAACATCTAGTTCCTGGTCCTGCTTTTTATAAGTTTAACGGTGTTGGAAGGGACCCTGGAGGTCTTCTACTCCAATCCCCTGCTCAAGCAGGAAACCCTATACTATTTAAGACAAATCATTGTCCAATCTCTTCTTAAAAACTTCCAGTGTAGAAGCATTCACAACTTCTGGAGGCAAGTTATTCCGCTGATTAATTGTTCTAACTGTCAGAACATTTCTCCTTCGTTCTAGGTTACTTCTCTCTTTTATTAGTTTCCATCCATTGCCTGCCTTCAGGTAGGCTTCAAAAATTTTAGCAACGGGTTCTCTGCCCAGTTGCTGGTAGGCGTGGCCATGGTGGGCATGGCCTAGTCGGCCTCCTGCACCATGGCGGGAGAGGGGCGTTTTTGTCCTCCCTGGGCTCAAGCCTCCAGGAGGGCAAAAATGGCCTCTCCGGGCTCCAGAGGTTCTCTGGAAGCTGGAAACAAGCCTATTTCCAGCCTTCCCGAACATATAGGAGGCCCATTTTTGTCCTCCGTGCGTGCCCTGCACTTACCTGCATCCAAAATGCGCCATATGGGGACTCTTGGGAGGGGAGGGGCAGGGTGGTCGGGGCCAGCCAGGAGTGGGATTTGGGGGTTCTCTGAACTGCATAGAATCTTAGCTAAGGGTTCTCCCAAACCAGAGGTGGTATTTAGCAGATTCTGACCAGTTCTGGAGAACCAGTAGTTGAAATTTTGAGTAGTCAAATATCACCTCTGACTAGAAATTTTATCGTATCCTTCCCCTGCCATGCCCATCAAGCCATGCCCACAGAACCGGTAGAAAAAAAAAATTAATCTCACCACTGTCCCAAACCCCTGTGAACTCCCCGCTGCATTTAATTCCATCAATTTAGTGACCTTGGCAGAATTGCTTCATATTGTCTTCTCTGACCAGCTGTGACTCTTCAAAATCTCCTGGGACTATCTGGTTAGTCCAGCACTGTCTGAATGGGATGGCTTTCTAAAAGCTAAATCCTATGATGAATGGTTGAGAGAGCTAGATATACCTAGCTATGGAAAAGAAGGATTGGAGAAACATGATAACAGTTTTCCAACACTTGATGGTGCTGCCACAGACAAGAGGACATTGCCTTGTTCTACAAAACACCAGAGAGTAAGAAAAGAAGTAATGGGTGGAATGTTGTTAAGGAGAGATCCAATCTGGAAGTAACAAGAAATTTTCTGACAATGAGAATTATTAATCAATAAAATAGCTTTGCTCATGGAGTTGTTAGTGCTCCATCAATGGGATTTTTTAAAAAACAACCGGGATGGTATAATGTCTCCTGCCTTAAGCAGGGGATTGCACTAGATGTGCTGGTCATGGCCATGCCCAGTTTAGCAAAAGGGGAAATGTCCCAATCCATCATGTGACAATGCAGTGATAATGTGAGTTTGACACCTCGGGCTAGAGGGATTGGTTATTAGGCACCTCTAGACTTTATTTATTGATTTATTTGGATCAATATTTTAATTTTCATTCCAAATAAAACAAGCAGTTCATAATACATGAATAAATAATTAAGCAGTTTATAATAAATGAGCTACTAGGTGGAGAACAATTATGTTTACAGATGAATGACCAAGGAACCATAGGTTCTGATCATTTCATTGAATAAAATCTAAGTTGTAGTCTTCTAACATACGGGCCAAATAAAAAGGAGCAAGCTTTGGCAAGACCAATATTGCTACCTATATGTAAATACATATGTGTACATTTGGGGCAAAGTAAAACAAACAGTGAAGGAAATTTCCAGATCATTAGGCAAATAAATGAAAGTGTACTAACAGTATAGAACAATTTCAATCCAAAAAGAAATCACTTTGGCGGAAAAACAAATCTGGTCACGTTGCCAACTTCAAAAGCCGATACAAAAATTTATGCCACCAGACAAAAACTGAAAGCACCAATTATCACATTAAACAAGAAGAAAACCTTCTACGCACCAATTCCAACCACGCTTTCTACAATTTTGTAAACAACAAACTAAAAGACTCAAGATTCATCCCACCCCTGAAAGGACCTAATGGTAAAGACTGCAACGACAACACTATTAAAGCCAACCTCTTTCACACATTCTTTGGCTCAGTATTTGTAAACAGCAATGGACCATGCCCAGGATTTCCTAGTGGAACCACAGACAACTACAATGATCTAATACATATCGATTTTACAGAAGATAATGTTGAAAAAGCACTATGCAATCTAAAACCATCTCTATTGGACTGGATGGAATATGTGCCTACTTCTTAAAAAAGCTATCCACTGCCATAGCCGAACCTCTAAGCATAATCTTTGAAAAATCTTTCAGGACCAGCTCCTTGCCAAAATTATGGTCACAAGCCATGGTCATCCCCATCTTCAACAAGGGAGACCCCAGCCTAATTGAAAATTACAGACCAATCTCTTTATGCTGCATCAGCTGAAAAGTCATTGAATCAACTATTAACCAACCCATCATCCTCCACTTAGAAACAAACAACCTACTCTCCCAATAAACAATTTGATTTCAAGAAAAAACTATCATGTAATCTGCAACTCTTACACTGCAAAAACATGGACTACACAACTCAATCAGGGCAAAGCAATAGACGCAATCTACATAGACTTCTGTAAAGCCTTTGATTCAGTGGTACACGACAAACTACTCCTAAAACTAAAATCTTACGGTATCTCTGTACACCTGCATAACTGGATAGAAGCATTCCTGTCAAACAGACAACAAATGGTCAAAATTGGGAGCGTCCTATCAAATTCTGTCCCTGTCAACAGTGGTGTCCTCCAAGGCAGTGTTCTAGGACCAACTCTCTTCATACTCTACATAAATGACCTCTGTGATCATGTCAAGAGCAACTGTGTTCTCATCACTGATGATGTAAAGCTATTCAATGGCACAGACAATACTGCTACCCTTCAAAAAGATCTTGACTATGTATCAGAATGGTCAAACAAATGGCAACTTCAAATCCCAATAAATAAATCCTCTGTCCTACATATTGGCAAAAACAATCAGAAAATAAAATACAAACTGAATAGTCAAGACCTTGTTGATGATCTGACAAGGATCTTGGAGTACTCATCTTTAATGATCTAAGTGTAGAGCCTACTGTAACTACATAGCCAAAAAGGCGTTAAGAGTTGTTAACCTAATCTTAAGTAGATATTTCTCTGGTAATATTACACTAATAACTAGAGCATACAAAACATTTGCTAGACCAATACTTGAATACAGATCATCAGTCTGGAACCCACATTACATTATATTAACACAGTTGAGAAAGCCCAGAAATATTTCACAAGAAGAGTTCTCCACTCCTCTACTCGTTGTAGAATACCTTATGTCACCAGACTTGAAATTCTAGACCTAGAAAACCTAGAACTATTGCCGCCTTCAGTCCGATCTAAGTATAGTCTATAAAATCATACATTGCAATGTCCTACCTGTCAATGAATACTTCAGCTTCAACCATAACAATTCAAGAGCACACAATAGAGACAAACTCAAGGTTAATCGCACCCAACTTGATTGCAGGAAATACGACTTCAGCAACAGAGTGGTCAATGTCTGGAATACTCTACCTGACTCTGTGGTTTTTTCCCCAAACCCCAAAAACTTTAACCTTAGATGTCTATTATTGACCTCACCCCTTTCCTAAGAGGTTTGCAGGGGATGTGCATAAGCACACCAAGGTGCCTACTATACCTATCGTATTGTTTCTTTTATTTTTTATTTTTCTTATATGTGTCCATGTATTCATAACTATGTTTTTACATACCTATTATCTTGTAAGCAATTAACAAAGTAAATAAATAATTAAATAAATTTCAAAGAAGAGAACTATTTATGTCCCTCTGTCTTCAAAGTGAAACAGATGGTGAACAGATACCTAGAACTTTCCAAGAGGAATAACTGAATAATTCAGTCAACTAAAAATTTAAAATTAACTAAATGATATTCCCACTTAGGATTTATCAATGCAGTAATAAAAGAATCAAATAATTATTTCCAGATTTAAAATGTGAGACTTGGATTTAGTTGTGAGGTCATTCAGGTCCTCAAAGAATGAATGGAAATTACAAAGTCCATGCATTCTTCCCTAGCTTAGATTTCTAATTCTGCTGAGGAAATAATTCTTGCTATCCATCCAAACATTCTTACTTCTTTTTAAATGTAGCTCACCTTCAACTTACTACTGCAATCAGGACTCACCACACCCAACTGGGAGTCACCACACCCAATTGTATAACCATTTTTACTGGGACGGTTAAGCAAACTACATAGTCATTAAGTGAATCACATGGACATTAAGTAAATCTGGTTTTCCCCATTGATTTTGCTTGTTGGAAGCTGGCTGGGAAGGGCATAGATCAGAATCATGTGACTGCAGGATGCTGCAACCATCACAGAATCATAGAATACACAGGTGGTGCAATGGTTATAATTTCAAGGATGGATTATATATCACTTTTTAAAAATCTTAACTTCAAACCATCGTTAAAGAAGTGGGTGTAACTCAAGGACCATCCATAATGGTCAAAATGATTTAAAAAAGCTTAGCTATTTCAAGGAACTCTCGGAACGGTCTGGAATTCCCCCACGTTGTATGTTTACCATGAACCCTCTAGGACAGGGGTGTCAAACTGGGTTTCTTTGAGGGTCAGATAAGCATTGTAGTTCTCCTCTGTGGGCTGGCCGCTGGGGAATGAATGGACTCCTCCTGCAGCACCCTGCTGGCCAAACCAGAGCATGGAAAGGTCTCGCCAGGCCCCCATGTGGCCCATTTTCAGCCTCCATGGCATCCTGCAGCACTTTGGTGGCCGAAAATGGGTTGCAAACCCCATTTTGGCTGGCAGAAGCACTGCAGGCCAGTCCTTTGATATTTCCAGGCTAGCCCTGTGGGCCAAATCTAAACACCCCACTCTGGCCTGGGGGCCTTGAATTTGACACCCCTGCTCCAGTGGTGGGATTCAAATTTTTCTACTACCGGTTCTGTGGCCGTGGCTTGGTGGGCGTGGCAGGGGAAGGATACTGTACAATCTCCAGTCAGAGGCGGTATTTCCCGGTTTTCCGAACTACTCAAAATTTCCGCTACCGGTTCTCCAGAACTGGTCAGAACCTGCTGAATGCCATTTCTGCCCCGCTCTACGATTTACATCTTAATATAGGGAGTTCCCTCACTTAAACAGTAAATCAAGGGCCTCTCTCATTACTGACTCAGAAAACAACCGATGGATAAAAAGAAAAATATCTAGAACCACAGAATGTTAATTTATTCTCTTGAATAAAGCTTATAAATGTTACATTGTAGGTATTTTGCAATTGCTTGGGCAGTGTAAAGCACTTTGTAGTTACTAACAGGTCATACAAACAGGATGGGACAGATATTTAGCGCAAAGGAGCATAATTCACACTTAATTTCAATGTATTGAGATTTTTCCATCTCTTGGACAATAGCTGACTCATGTTAGAAGCACTGTTTCTGTCAGAAGCATTATTTCTGGGATTTTAATTGCAGCAACATGATTATTTTTTTTTAAAAAATGTGTTTATTTGTAAGCTCTGTTTGATCATTACCAATGCTGGAATATTTCATCTTCTTGATTGTATTCCATATCGGATCTGACTGCTGATTAAACTGTCTGCTGCACCTCTTCATGTTGAACTATCTAATGAGTACTAATGACTAAGTTCTGATCCCATACTAGCAAAATGCCTGTCAGTATGATTCACACTGTGTTCATGGGGAAACCAGATGCATAGACTGCGAAGACTTTGTTTTGGACTGCCAATTATAGACACAGCCAGATTCAGATAATGAACTCAAAATATTTGCTGCAGTGGTAAATCTTTCAGCAAAGAAACACAAAACACACTCCAAAATAAAAGTGTACAAAGCAGGCATAATAGCTTACTTTGGTAAGAGGCCTGAGAGAATAATCTCACATTCAAGAAGATTGGAATATGACATATGCAATAGGTGCGATGATAGATAGATAGGTAGGTAGGTAGGTAGATAGATAGATAGATAGATAGATAGATAGATAGATAGATAGATAGATAGATAGATAGATAGATAGATAGGTAGATAGATAGATAGAAACAAAGAGAGATATTTGTATATACAATAGATAAGTAACCAGGGAGAGAGAGTGTGTTTTCTATATATAGTAGGCAGATAATATAGATAAATTTAGGCTAGGTTAGATCAGATGAGACTGGATTAGATTAGATTAGATTAGATTAAATTGGCAGATTTATATCTATCTACTATATATATAGTAGATAGTTAGGCAGGTAGTTAAGTAGACAGACAGACAGGAGGATAGAGAGAGAGAGAGAGAGAGAGAGAGAGAGAGAGAGAGAGAGAGAGATGGTACATAGAGATGTATGTACAGTACAAGGTTGCAAACAATCCATCCACAACAGCCACAGGTGGAATATTCATTTTGAACATGTTTTGTTACAAGGGCTGTCTCTTTTACCTAGCCCTGTTTATCTCTTTGATTAACTGATTCCTCCCTCCCTCTCCCTCTCTCTCTCACTTTCTCTCTCTAGCAGAGCTTTACTTCCTTTGCTCTTTTTAATTTGCAACATGTGGCTGGATTTAGGGCCTTGCCTACCTCAGGTTCTAGTTCAGTTACTCATCCTGCATCTTCCTGTAGGCAGGCTGACGCTCAGACTAACCACGTTTTTTCATTTCTAAATCTGAAGGCTCAGACTGATCCTTAATAGACACCCCCATTGTAACAT
This sequence comes from Laticauda colubrina, assembly GCA_015471245.1. Lineage (NCBI taxonomy): Eukaryota > Metazoa > Chordata > Lepidosauria > Squamata > Elapidae > Laticauda > Laticauda colubrina. The sequence continues at coordinate 14,416,789 of BLBF01000055.1, read as the reverse complement.
TTTTCTGATTATAAAGCTGAAGAAAAAAAAAAGAGTGAGAGGAAAGCTATTCATTCTTTTCTTTTCTTGGGAAAAAAAATGCCTTAGAAGCACTGGCAATCCTCTAGAATAGCCTAGTTTTTGCACACCTAAGTATCCATTTGAATTACCAAGTTCACGGCGGGCTAACTTTTATGTAATCAAGTAGAAAACTTTTCTTTAAAAGAAAAAAGGACTTGGAGGTTGAAAGGAAAATGGCTGACAGGGCCAAATAATTTCTGGCCCTTTTAAAAATGGTTATGGGGGGGGAGGGAATAAACTATAAAGCAGATGTATTAAAACCAGTCTGAGTTGCGCCAACTTTACGAAGGCAAGATTCACTAGTGAGAGAACACAGAAAAATTATGAACAATTCACTCCTACCTCTGCAAGCTGACCTTCCTCATTTATCAACTGGAAGACTCAAATCCAGGAAACCTCCAATGGCACTTGCACAACATCTGCCCAACAGCTTTAACATTGACTCCCGATGGAAAGCCAAATGTGTTGCTGAAGACCCAGTCTTAGAAAGACATAAATGACTCCACAAAAAAAGGTGCCTGGCTTTGAACTACCACATCAGCCATGGATAAACTTGAAGAGGATTCACAGCTCATAAGGCGTCTGTCGGGACTCTCTATAAATGGGGCATAGTATCCTTCCCTCAGTGTGACTGCAGGGTCCCCCATCAAACTGTAGATTACACTGTGATCAGCTGTGACCAGCTTTATACACGGTGGCCAGCTTTACAAAGGCAAGATTCCTCAATGGTTAGATGGCCTCGACATTGGTATTTGAACATAGATCTTTTAAAACATATATATTTGATTGGGTTCTACGAATCTACATGAAATGTTAATATATATTACTGGTCCATGCATGACAGGAGTGTCAAACTCGCAGGCTGCAGGCTGAATGTGTCACATGCTGGCCACACCCACCCCAGTGGTGAGATTCAAAAGTTCCCACTACGGCTCTGTGGGCGTGGCTTGGTGGGCATAGCTACAGGGGTGGGATTGCATGACTTGCGCGATTGTGCACACGCGTTCAAGTGAAAGCAGTAAAAACTAAGCTACTGCGTCTCTCAGCTGTTTAGCACAGCCATCTGCTCTGCCGCACCAAATAGCTGAGAGGTTAAAAAGGACCTAGGAGCAGGGACAGGTGGGTGGGCCCAACTGCAGAGTGTCGGAGAGGCCCGAGCGAACCAGTTCTCTGCCAACTGATGTTTGGCGCTACCAATACACTAGAACTGAGCTGAACTGGTAGAATACCACCACTGGCCCACCCCCATTTTAGCAAAGGGGGGAAAGTCACAATACATCACGTGATGACAATGTGACACCATGACTTTGACACCACGGTGTACGATATGCCATATGCTAAATAAATAAATAAATAAATAGGGGGATAAGTAGAGTTGGCAGAGTCTGAAAGGGAAAACTGGTTTAGTCATGATGAAAGAAGGAAGATAAGAATCGGTGAGTGTTCCCACTTATAAGAAAGCTCTCCCTGAACCTCCACAGAGCTAATCTCTCCAATTACAAACCAGAAGTTTTATGAATTGATGTTTAGAACTTCTAAGCAGTGTCAAAAGGACATTTTAATCCAAGGGGAAGTATTTTTTTCTTTTTGGCAGAAACACTATCAAAGCCCCACGTGGAAACCTCCTTCAGTCTGAGAATTTGGCTTTTTCAAACCCGCCGAACATCAAGGTCCAAGAAATCCTATCTCTCACAGCCTGAGTTCTGCTTGTTTTTATAATATGGCGATGACACACTGTTTGCCTTTCCCACGGGGTGTTTGTATGGATCTCCACAGAGTGAAATAATACAGGAGAAGCACTTTGAAAATTCAAAGACATTGCAAGAACCAAGGCCCCATGAATGGTGAAATATGAGCTACTTAGGCAATATTGAGGCTGGGGTACAAAAATGCAATGAAATCGGGAGAACATTTCCTAATAGTGAAAGCTCTACCTTTCTGCTGACATCTACACATAGTCCTCGATTTACAACCATTCTTTCGAAGTTACAACAGCACTGAAAAAAAGCGACATGACTTTTTTTCACACTTACAATCATTGCAGCATCCCCGTGGTCACATGATCAAATCTGGGACATTTGGCAACTAGCATGTAGTTGCTGTCATGCCCCAACATATAACTTTTATATACTGTTGTTGCTCTCTAGCACCATCTAGTGGCTGAAAAGACAAATACCAAGTATATTGTTTGAAGCTGACTGCACCCCATTACCCATCAGCCTACACTCTAAAAACAAATGCAGCATGGGAAGCCAGACTCCATTTCCTTTAGCATTTGGAGAAGACAGAAACACAACAAAGAATCCATCTTAATCTATGCCACATGGTCATCCAAGGACAAACCCACATCCCACACACAGAGCGTCGCTAGTGAGATTTAAATTGCTTGTGTTTATAAATTGTTATATTGAGCAGTAACTCAATACTGTTTATCTTGTATTTGGTTCTCATTGTATGTATCCCTATTTTTCCTAGTTTCACCATATCCTGTTCTTTCAATAAAGCATCCAGATCTACACACACATTTTATTGGAGGATAGGTGGTTTTAGTTGCATGTCCAGCTGCACACAGACGAACATTTAGTGAAGACAGAACAGTCGCAGTGTCCTAGGATTAATGTGATCATCCTCTGCAACCTTCTGATAAAATCAACAGGAAGCCAGATTCACTTAACAACCATGTTACTGACTTAACAACTGCAACGATTCACTTAACAACTACAACAAGAAAGATTGTAAAATAGGGCAAAACTCACTTAACAATGCTCTTGCTTAGCAATGAAAATTTTGGGCCCCTCTGTGGTTGTAATTGAAGACTACCTATAGTAGTTTTTGTAAATTTTTTGCTGTCCAGATCAAATTAGCCTCTACCAGTTGCATTTTCAGGAATCATCTAGTAATGATTTTACAGTAGCACATCAATGTACCCAAGCAGAGTTGAAAAATAAGACTAATAAACAATTCCAAAACTAAACAAATTAAACAGTTATTAGGAAGAACTTTCCCCATAAGATTTGCAGGGGTAAAAATGGCAAGTGATATCCTGTTGTTTTTTCATGCACAACTCAAAAGTTTTGGCTTCCTAGGCTTAAGAACTACACAGAGCAGTTATCAAGATACACCTAGACATTTAGAGGGAATCATTAAAATAGCCCATCACAACATGCAAGGTGCAGGGCTGAAAGAGCTGGTGAAATAGGATAGGCCAGGTTTCAACTTCCAGCAGAGAAGTGAATTTTGGGAGATCCTGAGAATGATAATCAAACCAGAAATGCAAACCTTTTGAGATTTTTCCCCCCTGCACTATTTTTGACATTTGCATTCCTTGGAGATTGGCAGGCTCATATGTGCATTATTTTAAGCTTTTCCCAACCATTCCTTTTTGTATGGCAAGTCAGAATCTGCTGAGTATAACATTGCTGTCTCGCCTGTAAACCTGGATAGCCATTTCAGTCTGGCCAAGGACCCAGTTTCATCAAAGTTCCTCGCTTGGGAGAGGCTGGGAACCAGTCGGTTCCCACACAACCTGGCATTAGAAGGAGCCTTAATGAGCTGGCAGAGAATGGCTGTCCTAGACTTTCATAACAGGGACGTCTTGGCCTAACTACAAAGGGTTATTAAAGTTTAGAGCAGGGATGTCCAATCTTGGCAATATTAAGATCTATGAATGGCTGGCTGGGGAATTCTGGGAGTTGAAATCCACAGATTCTAAAGAAAAGTTTAGAGAAAAATCTGCCCTGGTTTCGAGGAATTTGGGAAGTTGAAGTCCCCAGGTCTTAAAATTGCCAAGGTTAAATGCAAGAGATTCCACATTTAAGATAGTATTAATATATCATATAAAAATACAGGTAGTCCAGTGGTGGTATGCTACTGGTTCAGCCAGGTTCGGTCAAGCCGGTAAGCGCCGATGAGCAGCGGAGACTGAACCAGTTCTCTCTGCCACTCTGCTGTTGAGCCCACCACCTGGGCTCCAATACTCACCTTTATTCCCTGCTTTTCAAGTGCAGCTGCTTTGCACGGCACAGCAGAATGCTACACAGCAGCTGTTGAAGCAACCGGGAGAGTGCAGGCTTGCAGGAGGTGAGTTGGACTGCCTCTGCACCTGTGCAAATGCCTCTGTGCCTGTGTAAAGTGCGCGTTTGGCATGCGCGCACACACAAAGTGTGTACACGTGCGCAAAGCACGTCCACCAAGCCACGCCCACTGAACCGGTGGTAAAAATATCCGAATCCCACCACTGAGGTAGTCCTCAAGTAACAACCACAAGTGAGCCCAAAATTTATTTTGCTACATTGGTTAAGTGACTTTTTTTTTGTTCCATGTTACGACTTTTCCTACCACAGTTGTTAAGTAAAACACTACAGCGGTTAACTTAGTAAAATGGTTGTTATGTAAGTTTGGCTTCCCCATTGACTTTGCTTGTCAGAAGGTTACCAAAGGGAATCACTTGACCCCAAGATATGGCAAACGTCATAAATATGAGCCAGTTGCCAAGTGACCAAATTTTGATCAAGTGACCATGGGGATGTTGCAAAGTTCGTAAGTGTGAAAACTTTTCTTTACATAAGTCACTTTTTTCCGTGCTGTTGTAATTTTGAATAGTCATTAAATGAGGACCATGTAAATTGAGGACTACCTGCAATCACGATTCTGGTTCTGAATAGTCATACACTTGTCTCTTAAGGACTTCCTGAAAAAGCCAAGTCTTTGCCAGCCTTGGAAGACCATGAAAGTGGGAGCCAGCCATGTCTTGACAGGTGGGCTGATCCAATGACCAGGATCCCCCAAGGAGAACAGTCATCATATGTCGTCTCACTGCCCCATTCCAGGAGAGGATATTCAATAGATACTCCTTGCCAGTGGTGGGATTCAAATTTGTTTTACTACCGGTTCTGTGGGTGTGGCTGGGTGGGCGTGGTGTGGCTTGGTGGGTGTGCAAAATCTCCATTACCTCCCCACCCCACTAACCTGCTTTCCAGCTCCCTTCTCCTGTACAGGGCAACACAAAAGAAGACCCAGCCAATCAGCTGTGACTTGGTAGGCAGAGAATAGATGGGGGTGGAACCAGTCAGAGGTGGTATTTGCCGGTTCTCCTAACTACTCAAAATTTCCACTACCGGTTCTCCAGAACTGGTCAGAACCGACTGAATACTACCTCTGCTCCTTGCCAATCCAGATTGGGTGTTCAGAATCTACTTGACCAAGGAAGTCTCTTAGATACTTAAATTCAAGGACAATGGGGCTTCATAACTGAAGAACTGCATTAACTAACTGAAATTTCCAAGCATTCTTCAAGGGACACCACATTATTTATATATTTAGTGTTTGGCATATCATACATGGACAAGCAATATATGTTAACATTTCACCTAAATTAGTAAACACAGTGAAATATAAATCTTAAAAAGATCTATGTTAATGTCAAATATTAATGTCTATGACATCTAACAATTGAAGCACAGCATTGTTTATATTAAATATATATATCAGATACTCGATCAATATATGCCACATGTAGAATGAATTACATGCATTACATTTGGTCATATCCTGGAATAAGCTGCTTTTTGTATTAGCAGAGATTTAGTCTTGAAGAGCCTGGTGCTCTTGAAAAGTCTGGCTCACCCTAAATTCAGATGTTTTTATTTTTATTTTGAACTGTCAGCCACCCAGAGTTGTTTGTTGAGATGGGCAGCTCATCAACAGAGTTCATTCAACAGAAATCACATAAATATTTAAAAAATAAATATCCGAACTATTATTTATATTCTGGGCATTTTAAACCCTCACTGGATTGTTTTTAGTTCAATTGCTTTGAGGAGGTTCCTCCTCCCCTTCCTTCCTTCCTTCCTTCCTTCCTTCCTTCCTTCCTTCCTTCCTTCCTTCCTTCCTTCCT
>BLBF01000055.1:14384212-14406310 GCA_015471245.1 Laticauda colubrina | reverse complement strand
GGATGGATGGATGGATGGATGGATGGATGGATGGATGGATGGATGGACGGACGGACGGACAGACAGACAGACAGACAGACGGACAGACGGACAGATGGACAAAAATAAATTTTATGTGGCAGTCTGTCCCACTGGCTGACAGCTCATACATTCAGGAAGTTCTTCCTTGACATTTGGAGACTAATGAAGAAGCAATGCTGAACTGAAGACAACTACACAGGGAATGAAGACAGTGATTGTGGCAGAAGAAAGAGTTGGCTGAAAATAGACCAGCTTATTGGAATTCCTCTCTGGACAAGGAAAAGGACTCAAATCATCCACACTCCATATACAGTACTCCATAAGGAAAACATAAAACAGTGGCCTCTGAAGAATGACCACAATTTAAGAGCTGAGTGACCACAGTTTTTGCCCAAGGTGCAGTTCGGAGCCTTTTAACAGACATTGGATTTGCATATTTTCTCTCTTAATCCCTCCTGGGAATTACTTGTTAACAGGTTTTTTTTGTTTTGTTTCATTTTTGGAAAATTCAGAAAGGCAAGTTTCATCATACTGGGTGAGTCTGAAAAAAGTTTTATGCAAGTTTTAAAGACAGAAATATTTTTGTTTTGGCATAAACAGCAAAAGGGTAATTGGAATGTTGATTTTGAAAAGTTATAAAAGGATTAAGGGACCAGATAGAGTTGAAATAAAACTTTGTAATGAATTACAAGAACCCTTCTTATCAATTGTTTTGAATTTTCTAAAAAATATATATGAGGGATTGGAAACTAATTATAAGAAACCATCCTGTGGGAAAATGATGTTGATTAGAGAAAAAACATAAGTGGATTTTGAAGGTTGGGTTTTAAAGGGAACCAGAAAGAAATAAAGGTTATAATGAAAGGACAAGAGGCTCATTAATACAAAATGGAACAAAAAATTCTAATTGTGAAGACTTCAAGGATATTTGGGAACAAAGCATGCAGATGTTTCTCTCAAGATTGTCTCCCAGTATAAAAATGGGACTTAAAGAGGCTATAAACAGATCTCATTGGACAGAACTGAGTTGATTCAAAAATGGATAAGAGGCTACAAGAATAATATGGAACAAGAAGTTACATAGGACTTATAAATGAAACCAGAGGATGTTTTTAATAATTAAAAGGGATGTACAGATAACAAACCAGAAGTAGGCCAGGATAACCTCTTTGTTTTGGATTTAGAAATGAGAACAGTTTTGAAGGAGTTTTTGAGAAGAGACAAAGAGAAACGTAAAAGAAATCAAAGACTGGGGCATTGTTTTAAAGGAATTAAAAACCGAAACAGTTAAACAAATATAAAGTTGGGTTATTTAATCAAGATATGTCTGTCTCTGTGTACATTGTTTTTGATAACACTTAATGGATTTTTGCTATCCAGGACCAAATGATGAGGCTTTAAAGATCTGTCTATAATTGGCTATACATAAGAGAAATGATATGAGAAGATGGGATTTTTTTTTGTTATATTTTTACAGGAAGTGGTAAAGGAGGAGAGGGGAAGAGGAGAAAGGAAAGGAAAGTTCATTTTATTAAGGTTAAAATCTATATGTTGTTATTCCTGATAATTCTTAATGGACTTTTGATGATTATGACTGAATAACAGAGCGTTAAGAATTTGTTTATTGATAGGAGATGAGATATGCGAAGAAGAGACCTTTTATTGTAGTATCAGAGGTGATAAGTTATTGAAATTGTACTTGTCTTGATGAAAACCGAAGACATTTCTTTATATCTTTTTCTTTACTATATTTTCCTCTTTTTTTGTTTTCTTGCAGATATTTCATTAGCAAATGGATAATGTTACCTACTTTGGCAATGAAACATCTGTAAAGAGAAAAAACAAAGCTCAGTGAACACCACAGGTCATGCTCTACTTGCCATATCACTGGATTTGCCCTTCCTTTCCATGGGCTAGGTTCATACCACATGTGGTTCAACATGTTTGGGAAATCCAACCACTGCCTTAGCACACTGTGGGATAGTCTCCAACAAAAAATGTTTATTGTGCATTAGAAACAATGAGTGCTACATTTCCTGCGTCGGATTAAGAAAGCAGACCTTTCTCCTTCTGTCCTGGCTACTGTTTACAGAGGCACAAACGTTTTAACAAACTGCATCACTGTAATGTTTGGTGGTAGCAGTGCCTCAGATAGAAAGTCCATACAGAGAGTGCTAAGGAAAGCCGAGAAGATTATAGGAAGCTCGCATCCTGTCATTCAAGATACTGTTTATAAACACTATGTGCTTCGAGTTCAAAGCATTGTTAGAGACCCCACACACCCACTTCACGGTCTCTTTCTGTTGCTCCCCTCAGGAAGGAAGTATCAAAGTATTTCTATCAGGACTATCAGATTCTGTAACAGCTGTGTTCCCTAAACTTGCAAGATTCATTTTTCTTGAACTAGACTGTTGTTTCTCTGTGTATAATATATGTGGGTATGTGGATATATGCATTCATTCATTTATTCATTCTTCATTTATTTATTTTTTTATTTGTCATGTTAATGTAGTGTATATTGGAGGTTGTGACCCTTTGAGAGCTGCATGCAACGAAATTTCAGTTTAATGTATGCCAATTAGCATACATTTAAAGTGACAAAGTTATTTTAAGTCTTAGTCTAAGTTTTTTGAAACACAGAGTTAGGGTCGAGTCAGTTGTGTGAGATCAGCCATGTAATGAGAAACAATTCCCTAGGAATATTATTTTCTCCAGCAATGTTTTGATAGCCTCAAATACATTCCAACCTGGATGTTATTATTATTCTGTAAGTTGTGTGTATTGAAGCCTTGTATTTGGTGTATAGAACCCTGAAACCCTTTTATTTTTGCCTTTCTATAACAAGTCCAGATCTAGATTTTTTCTTTTTCTTCTTCTCTTTTGGCTCTTTTTGCCTCAGAAACAGAAATGCAGGGAGTCATTTTCATGGTATAAGTCACTCTTTCTGAAACATTTATGAGGTGATGGTAGGATTTCAGAAGCTTACAAGTTAGGAAAGGCAAATATGGATGATTTTTTAGTTATTTAATTTCCAACCTTAATTTTCAGTGAAAGGCTGACTGAAATGACATCCTGCTTTTCCAAAAATACAAAGCCCAAAACCAGAATAAAACAAAGATAAAGATATTGATGTGTTACTTCAAGGCCTGCAGGCTGGAGAAGCTATATTTGTCATTAAAGGTACATCCAATAGTGTACACAGCCCTTGAATTCAAGATGTGGAAAATAGAAGACAGATCTTCCAAAGTGACATAAGTGAATGGTAGAAAGTGTGATGGCATCATGGGTCATTATTTCATTCTGCAAATGATATGATATACAGAATAATAGGGTTGGAAGGGGCCTTGGAGGTCTTCTAGTCCAATCTCTTGCTTGAGCAAGACACGGTATACCATTCCAGAAAAATGGCTGTTTATTCTCTTCTTGAAAACTTCTGCTGACAGAGCATGCAACAACTTCTGGAAGCAAGTCACAGATTAATTTTCTCACTGTCAGGAAATTTATCCTCAGTTCTATGTTGTCCCTTTCTTTGATAGGTTTCTATCTGTTACTTCTTGTCCTGCCCTCAGGTGGTGCTTTGGAGAGTAAATCAAACCTCTTTTTGATGTGATAGCCCCTCAAGATCCTACCATGACACTCCAAGTTCTTAGTTAGATTAGACATATCCAGTTCTTGCAACTGTTTATCTTATGCGTTTCCCAAGGTTGGCCCCTGTGCCATTATCTAGACCAGGGGTGTCAAACTTGATTTCATTGAGGGCCTACATCAGGGTTATGTTTGATTTTGGGGGACTGGGGGGGCATGGCCAGGGTTGTGTGTGGCCAGCTTGACATCACTCATGTTGCAGGCGCCTGCGATGGCTTGAGCAAAAACAGGCTCATGAGCTTCGTTTTTGGCTACAACGGCCTCCTGCAACATTCTGCCAGAAAAAATGGAGCTGCGCACGGCCCTCCCGAGTTCCATTTTCACTGGCAGAGGCACCACAGGCTGGTCTTTTGCTGTTTCTAGGGCAACCTCACAGGCCAAATTTAAGCATCCCCCAGGCCATATCCGGCCCGCAGACCTTGAGTTTAACATTGATCTAGACCAGGGGTAGGGAAACTTGGCTCTTTTATCACTTATGGACTTCAACTCCCAGAATTCCTGAGTGAGCCATAAGAGTTTCCCCATCCCTGGCCTACTGGTTTTTCAGTTGTGGGGGAAATCAATTTTTGACTGGAATGGGACTGTTTAGTATACAAACGTAGGACATATAAAGAATATTTGTATATTAAACAGTCCCATTCCAGTCAAAATTGATTTCCCCGACAACTGAAAAACCAGTAGGCCAGGGATGGGGAAACTCTTATGGCTCACTCAGGAATTCTGGGAGTTGAAGTCCATAACTGATAAAAGAGCCAAGTTTCCCTACCCCTGATCAAGACCAATGTTTCTCAATCTTAGCAACTTTAAGATGTGTGGACTTCAACTTCCCAAATTCTTCAAAATGCTGGCTGAAGCACACTGGAAGTAGAAGTCCACACACCTTAAGCCCATGTCACACTGAACCAACGGATGCAAAGAGGATGTAAAACGGACAAAAAACCTTGCCATCCGTTCGAAAAAGCGATGTACTCACTGCCTCCGTCTGGCTTCCTCTCTATCCGTCCAGCATCCGTTTATGGATGTTTCATCCGCTCAGAAAATTTTGGGCTGCCTAAAACTTTTGCGCGGAAAATGTATCCAGTTCGTCCGTTCTGCATCCGCTACGCATCCGCTACGCATCCGTTCCGCATCCGCTATATCCGCTAGGCATCCGTTCCGCATCCGCGTAACTCCATCCGCCTGAACGCAGGGAGGAAGCGGAACGAATGCAGAATGGATGCCTAGTGGATGCAGCACGGAAACAAAGCGTTTAAAATGGAAAAAACGTTCGCAGAGGGGACCTATCTCGGATATTAAGGATGTCTAGAGGATGCCTAGCGGAAAATCTATACTGCCTATAAAAAGGGGGAGCAACTCGCCTGCATCTCACTTTCAGAACAGCAGCCCAGCGGTGCAGACCTCTGCAGCCTTCATCTGGCTCTTGCTCTTCCACAGCATCCAGTCATGTCCACCGTGGATTGTAACAAAGTCCTTTCGGCAGCCACCATCGTTCTGCAACAGTGCGAAGCCATCTGCAGGCTCTGTGAACTCTACTGCGAGAAGAAAAGGAGCCACCCAAAAAGAGTCTGGATCCGAAGATGGATCGGGAGAAGAGCAGAGTATGGACTGTACAACAAGCTGATGGTGGAGCTCAGGAACAAAGACACACGGGTGTTCCAGAACTTCATGAGGATGCCTCCAGCCATGTTTGACGAAGTTGTGGACCACCTGACACCCAGGTTGACCAAGGCAAACACCAGCTTCCGGCCCAGCCTGGAACCTGGGCTCAAGGTGGCACTCACTCTGTGCCACCTGGCCTCAGGGACCTCCTACAGGAGCATGCAGTACGGCTGGAGGGTGCCATCCAACACCATCAGCATTGTGGTCAGAGAAGTGGTGCAGGCCATCATCGAAGAATACAAGGAGGAGCTCCTCCAGTGCCCCTCCACTGAAGAAGGATGGAAGAAAGTTGCAAAGCAGTGGTATTAGAGGTGGAACTTCCCCCACACCGTTGGAGCCATAGATGGCAAGCACGTAGCCTGCAAAGCTCCAGCCAAGTCGGGGTCCACTTATTTCAACTCCAAGGGCTTCTTCAGCATCATCCTCTTCGCCATGGTCGATGCTGACTACAAGTTCATGTACATCGATGCTTCAGGCAACGGCTCATCTTCAGATGCCCAGGTATACAACGCCAATCACCTCAAGGAGGAGCTGGAACGCAACCTCATCATGGGCTTCCCAGATCCAGAACCCCTGCCCAACGACACACAAGATGTGCCCTACTTCATCGTGGGGGATGATGCCTTCTCCCTCACAACCTACCTCATGAAGCCCTACACCTCCAGACTCCTCACCCGTGAAGAGAGGATCTTCAACTACAGGCTGTCCAGGGCAAGGCAGGTGGTGGAGAACACCTTTGGCATCCTGGCTAACAGGTTCCAGGTACTTCTCACCACCATGCAGCATTGCCCAGAGACCATGAGGAGGATCATGAAAGCTTGCTGCATCCTGCACAATCTCATGCACACCCACTACCCAGTCTTGCAGAACAGGCTCGTGGACCTCCAACAAGGCAATGGGGACATGGAGCCTGGGGAATGGAGGCAAGGGCGAAACCTGATAGACACTGAGGATGTGCAAGGCCCCAACAGAACCTCACATGAAGCGAAGAAGCAGCGCAACCTCCTGAGACAATGGTGCAACTCCCCAGCTGGAGCAGTGGAGTGGCAAGACAGGATGGTAGATGCTTAATGGATGCTTCCTTCAGCCTGTCTCATCACACGGATGAGATTGGGCCATGTATGTTTGGTTGGGCTACAATGAACAGGGCGTTTAATAAAGAGTTGTGTTTATGTTGACATGTGTGGATAATTATTACATTATTATTGATAATAAAGGGCCGTAGGTGTGGCACCTGGGAGGGTGGACCATACAGTCCCACTATGCTTGCACTGGATGTTTATCTATCCCACAGCTATTACCCATCCCACAGGTATCCCTGCCCATCCCACAGGTATCTCAACCCATCCCACTGCTATCTTAACCCATCCCACAAGCATGCAAAGGCTTAAACCATTTCTAAAAGTTTCCACCAAGACTTTATTAAAAAAAAAAGAAATGAAGCAAGTGTGTGAATCATAAATAGACTTTATTAACAACAAGCTATACAACAAAAAAGAGTCTCTGGCACTCCTCTTGGTAGCTCAGTCCCAGGGGTAAAGGGTGCAGGTGCTGTGGAGGTGGCTGGTGCTGGAGTGCTTGTCATCAGCTCCTCCAGAAGCAGAAGCAGCAGAAGCGCCAGCCCCAGAAGAGCGAGCCCGTGCTGCAGAAGCCCCAGAAGAACCAGAGTGAGGGCCAGGGGGCGGGATGGTAGCCCTGTCCCTCTTGCCAGGGCTGGCAGCAGATGGCTGAGGCTTGCTGTGCTTCCGCATGGTTGTGGGGTTGCTGGCTGGCAGGGAGGCTGGCAGGAAGGCTGGCAGGGAGGCAGGCATCAAGGCTGCCAGGAAGGCTGGCAGGCAGGCAGGCACCAAGGCTGGCAGGAAGGCTGGCATGCAGGCAGGCAGGCACCAAGGCTGGCAGGCAGACATGAACCATGGCTGGCAGGAAGGCTTGCAGGGAGGCAGGCACCAAGGCTGGCAGAAAGGCTGGCAGGCAGGCAGGCACCAAGGCTGGCAGGCAGACATGAACCAAGGCTGGCAGGAAGGCAGGCACCAAGGCTGGCAGGCAGACCGGCTGGCAGCAAGGCTTGCAGGCAGGCAGGCAGGCAGGCTGACAGCAAGGCTGGCAGGGAGGCTGACAGCAAGGCTGGCAGGGAGGCTGGCAGGGAGGCTGGCAGCAAGGCTGGCAGGCAGACATGCAGGCAGGGCAGGCAAGGCAGTCGATGTGTCTGGCAGCAGGTCTTTCCTCTGAATGGCGACCTGTTTCCGAGCTGCTTCCGTTATATCCGTGGGGCTGACGCAATGCATCCTCCCCGCATGCGCAATTAACGCCAGGCATTCATTAGGCTTCCGCTGTGCATCCGCTGTGCATCCGCTGTGCATCCGCTGTGCATCCGCTTCATCCGCTCGGCGTCCGTTCAGCATCCGCTGTATCCGTTCCGCGTCCACTTCGCTGAGGCCCCCCGGAAGCCCTGCGGTTGCGCCATCCGCTCCCATCCGCTTCCATCCGCTGGGCTTCCATTCCGCATCCGCTTTGCATCCGCCCTGCGTCCTCCCCGCGTCCATGTTATCCGCTCCGGTTATGCAAATTTTTGCCCCTTTTGAGAGCGGATAACAACGGATGGAACATTTTGCTCGTCCGCTGTGTCCTTTTTGCATCCGTTGGCCAGTGTGACATGGGCTTTAAATTTGCCAAAGTTAAAAAATACTGGTCTAGATTAATTGATCAACTCTGTCATGATGGCATTTCTGGGAATGTTTTTCCCCTTTTGCTACAAGGAGATTTTTTTTTTAAATTCTATTTAGCCTGTTTCAGAGCATAATATTCTTAGAGATTTGCTCCCTTAAAATGCTGGGAAATTATGCCATAGAATTCCAGTAATAGTATTCTGAAAAAGCTGTAGGTATCACATAAATTTGGGCTGAGGGACTCCTGCAATTTGGGAATGCTGGTTGTTTTCTTCTGCTTTCAAAAATTAATACCTGTCAAAAAAATCACCAATTTTCTACCTTACAAGCAATACTGTATTTACTTTTAAAAAATCACACTATGATTAAGGTTTGCAGAAGTCAACAGGAATCAAGAGATGTCTCTGGAGGTTAATGCCTTGCCTTCTTCTTCTGAGTCACCAAAGGAATTGACAGGTAGCGTTCAAGGATATAATAGCAGATAAGGCTGCTCTAGCTATTTTTTGAGAGAATTTGTCCAATATGAACTAAGAACAAATGAACATTTTGAGAAGCTTCATGCAAAATATCAGGGAACAGCTACTCCTTGACTTATAACCACAAGTGAGCCCAGAATTTATGTTGCAAAGTGCAAAATTTGTTAAGTGAAGTTCGCTCCATTTTAAGTCTTTTCTTGTGACATTTGTAAAGTGAATCACTACAGTCGTTAAATTAGGAACACGGTTGTTTAGTGAATCTGGCTTTCCCATTGCCTTTGCTTGTCAGAAAGTCACAAAAGATAATCACATGACTTTGGGACACTGTAACCATCATAAATATGAACCAGTTGCCAAGCATCTGGATTTTGATCACATCATCGTTGGAATGTTGCAAAGATCGTAACTGTGAAAAATAGCAATAGCTATAAAGTCATAAGTCACTTTTTTCAAGGCTGTTGTAACTTCGAACAATTATTAAATTAACTGTCATAAGTTGAGGACTACCTGTACATGAATTTAAAGGCTAGGTCCCACTGACCAATGGACGCAAAACATATGCATAAAGGACACAGCAGATGAGCAAAATTTCGGGGGTGGCTCCATCCGTTGTCATCCGCTCCAAAAAGTGGTGAAAATTTGCATAAACAGAACAGAAAAGAACGGAAAAGAACGGACATGGGTAGTATGTAGCGGGGATGTTATGCAGATGTTCATAGGAAGCCTAGCGGATGTATATTGGATGCAAACCGTTCACTGTGCATCCTTTCTATTTCCGTGCTACTAACGCTGTGTAGACGTTCCGTGTACCCTTTCTTTCCTCCCTTTTTCCTTTTTCATCTAAAGCGGATGTGAATTGCGAGGATACCCAGAGGATGCAGAGAGGATACAACGGATGTTTAACGGATGATAAACGGACATAGAACGTTTGTTGCACGGATGTCGCGGATTTACATCATACACAGCGGAAAGTTCATCCGTTCACAAAGTTTTGTGCAGCTCAAAACTTCTTGTGCGGATGAAATTGCAGTGGATGGATGCTTGACAGATAGAGCATATGAAACATGTATGCAATGAGTACACAATGGATGCATAGCGTTTTCCAATGGATGGCAAGCTTTTTTTAACGTTTTACATCCTCTTTGCATCTGTTAGTGCAGTGGGACAGGGTCTTTAGATGCAGTGCACAAGATAAGGTTTAATAAGACTTTGATGAGCACCAGAGGTGGTATTCAACAGGTTCTGAGCAGTTCTGGAGAACCACTGGCAGAAATTTTGAGTAGTTTGGAGAACTGGCAAATACCATCTCTGACTGTCCCTGCCACCATCTGTTCTCTGTCTCCCAAGTTCCAACTGATTGGCTGGGTCTTCTTTTGTTGCCCTGCACAGGAGAACGGAACTGGAAAGCAGGTTAGTGGGGTGGGGTGGGAATGGGGATTTTGCAGTAACCTTCCCCTGCCTCACCCACCAAGCCATGCCCACCAATCCAAGCCATGCCCACAGAACTGGTAGTAAACCTTTTTGAATCCTACCACTGCAGTGGTGGGATTCAAATTTTTTTTGCTACTGGTTCTGTGGGCATGGCTTGGTGGGCCTGGCAGGGGAAGGACACTGTAAAATCTCCAGTCAGAAGTGCTATTTGCTGGTTCTCTGAACTACTCAAAATTTCTACTACCAGTTCTCCAGAACTGGTCAGAACCTACTGAATACCACCTCTGCACCAATGTACAGCACTACATTTTCCAACTCAGGAGCAAAATTTCATTTGAGCCAATCTCATTGGGACTTTGCAACTGGGAATATAGCCTCAAGCATCAACATTTGGAGCATGCAAAGCAGGGGTGGGGAATTATGGCCCTTTTATGACTGGAAGACTTCAACTCCCAGGATTCCTGGACTAACCATGCTGGCTCAGAAATTTAGGGAGTTGAAGTCCACAAGTCATAAAGGAGTTTTCCATTTCTGCTGGAAATCAATCTTTTAAGCAATGGATATAATCCCTCCTCTCAACCATAAACAACCAAATCATTCCACCCATGTATCTCAAAATATGATGTGTTTAAGCCTCTTTTACTCTGCAATGCTGTTTTGAAATTAAGCCCCAGCTGTGTGGAACATGACTGTACAGCTCAGCGGAGGAGTAAGGAACCATACAAAATATCTCAGGTTCAGGCTTAAGTCAATCTTCGGGCATAGTGTAGCACCATCTATAAACAGATGATCGTGGGCACAGTGAAAAAGCAAATCATAAACTATTTAATTGATTCTTGTTCATCCTTGTGCTATACTCTTTTCAGTTGGGGAACTTAAGGCCCTGTCCCACTGCACTTACGGATGCAAAGAGGATGTAAAACGTTAAAAAAAGCTTGCCATCCGTCGGAAAACGCTATGCATCCATTGTGTACTCATTGCATACGTGTTTCATACGCTCTATCTGTCAAGCATCCATCCACTGCGATTTCATCCGTGCAAGAAGTTTTGAGCTGCACAAAACTTTTTGAACGGATGAACTTTCTGCCGTGTACGATGTAAATCCGTGACATACGAGCAACAAACGTTCTATGTCCGTTATCATCCGTTAAACGTCCGCTGTATCCTCTCTGTATCCTCTTGGCATCCTCGCAACTCACATCCGCTGAAGCTGAAAACGGAAAGAGGGAGGAAACAAAAGGTACACGGAATGTCTACACAGAGTTAGTAGCACGGAAATAGAAAGGAGGCGCAGTGAACGGTTTGCATCTGATATACATCCGCGCGACCCCTTTCTTTCCTTTAGGCGTACGTGATGCATCCGCTTCATCCGCTATGTGTCAGCTTCAAAATTCTCCCCTGGAACCCCATCGGAAGTGTCATCTGCTTCCATCCGCTAGGCTTCCTATGAATATCCGTTTAACATCCCCGCTTTATACTACCCACGTCCGTTCTTTTCTGTTCTGTTTATGCAAATTTTCTCCACTTTTTGGAGCAGATGACAACGGATGGAGCCACCCCCAAAATTTTGCTCGTCTGCTGTGTCCTTTATGCATACATTTTGCGTCCGTCAGCCAGTTAGACTGGGCCTTTAGCAAATTTGCAGATGATACTAAGCTGGCAGGAATAGCTAACACCCAAGAAGATAGGCTCAAGATCCAGATGGATCTTGATAGACTAGAACATTGGGCCATATCTAATAAAATAAAATTCAATATAGAGAAAAGTAAAATCCTACACTTAGGCAAGAAAAACCAAAAGCACACATATAGACTGGGTGAAATCAGGCTCAATAGCAGTAATTGTGAGAGGGATCTTGGAGTCTTAGTGGACAACCAGCTAAATATGAGCCAGCAGTGTGCAGCAGAAGCCAAAAAAGCCAATGCAATCCTAAATTGTATTAACAGAGGGAGACAATCAAGATCAAGGGAAGTACTAATAACACTCTATAAAGCCTTGGTAAGACCACACCTAGAGTACTGCATCCAGTTTTGTTCACCACATTATAAAAAAGATGTTGAGACTCTAGAAAAAGTACAAAAAAGAGCAACAAGAATGATTAGGGGACTGGAGACTAAAACATACAATGAACAGTTGCAGGAACTGGGCATGGCTAGTCTAGAGAAGAGAAGGACCAGAGGACACATGATAGCGGTCTTTCAATATTTGAGGGGCTGCCACAGAGAGGAAGGGGTCAAGCTATTTTCTAAAGCACCTGAAGGCCAGACAAGGTATAATGGATGGAAACTGAACAAGGACAGATTTAACCTGGAAATAAGGAGAAACATTCTGACAATGAGAACAATCAACCAATGGAACAGAAGTTGCCCTTGGAAGTTGTGGAAGTGCCATTACTTGAGACTTTCAAGAAGAGATTGGACTGCTATTTGTCAGAAATGGTGTAGGGTCTCTCGCTTGGGTGGGGGGTTGGACTAGATGACCTACAAAGTCCTTCCAACTCTGATTACCTGTTAAAGGCATTGGCAATATCTGTATTGATCATAGTTATCTTCGCTACCAAGAGGGAACTTAAAACATAAATCAATGTCCTACTGAATAGACCCCTGGCCCATCTAGTCCACCAGCCTATGCTCACAGTGGCCAAGCAATTGCACAAGGAAGCCCATTTAGTTTCCCAGCAGATGGCCTACAGAGGTAGTCATGTGGCCATCAAGGTTTCATCCCCAGGACTTCCATGAATAGGTCCAATTTTTTTCTAAAGCCAACCAGCACCACATCTCATCGTATATACTTGTATTTGTACATACAAATGCTTCTTTTTGTCTGTTCCAATTGTCCCAGGATTCTGTTTCATCGGGTAACATCTGATTCTAACATTTTGGCTCTTTTCTAGTCTGAAAGTCTCCAAAAGACTTGAAATTTTGGGCTTAGACAACTTAGAACCACACCACCTTTGGTCTGACCTAAGCATAGTACATTAAATTATCTGCTACAATGTCCTACCCATCAGTGACTACTTTAGCTTCAACCACTACAATACATGAGTACACAATAGATACAAACTTAAAGTAAACCACTCCAAACTCAATTGTAGAAAATATGACTTCAGCAACAGAGTGTTCAATGCCTGGAACATCCTACCTGACTCTGTGGTTTCTTCCCGAACCCCCAAACTTTAACCTTAAGTTGTCTACTTTTGATCTCACCCCATTCCTAAGAGGTCTATAAGGGGTGTGCATAAGTGCACCAGCGTGCCTTCTGTCCTTGTCCTAATGTCCCCTGTCATTCATACCCTTTTCATGTAATCATAATCATGTTCTAATTATAGCTGTTATCTAATACATGCTTGACAAATAAATAAAATAAAAATAAAATAAATTTTTCCATGCAGAGAAGCTGCTCCAGTCCCTTAATCATCTTACTTGCTCTCTGCTGTGCCTTTTCTAGTTCCACTAAATCCTTTTTGGGGTATGGTGACCAGAACTTCAGCGAGAAGAGAGGATTTAGCATTTTTTAAAAACTTGGCCTCCCTAGGGCACCACAAACTCACATTAACCTTTGGGTTGAGTTAAATATGTGCGGATAGAAATGGACAGCTACATGTTTGGTCTTAATCAAATATCTTGTTCTTCCTTCCTACCCAATTTCAAATAGAGAGGACTTGGAGAATTGCTGCTGGTCAGCATACAGTAAGAGAATAAGAATTTCAATTATCTTCAGAAGTCATTTTCTGAAACAGATGGGACCAGTACAGCAGTTAAATTAAACATTATTTATGTTATTTAATTTAACCAAATTAAACCCTTACATTTCATATAATTACTGCCCACAAAATGTATAATTTTCTTCTCTATCAGGTTAAAAATTAGAATTTTGTGATAAGTTCTGGAAGGCCTCTGGGGATCACATCTAAGATTTGAAGGACCATATGGAATCCTACTGATGGTGGTTTAAGTGCAGTATTGCAACTCTACCCACAGCCTGGAATTCAATATTGATGGGGCACAAGATTGACTTAGCCTTCCATCGTTCCAAGGTCAGTAAAATGAAGGCCCAGGTTGCTGGGGTCAATATGCAAATAATGCTTCTACATTATAAACTGCCCAGAGAATGCTGTAAAGCGCTATGGGGTGGTATATAAGCCTAAATTACTATTACTGCAATCTCAACTTGTACGTTTCTGTTAGACAATAGTGAGGCTAAAGGAGATGAGAAGGACAGGCAGAGTTGGGGAGTTAAATATGTCATCATCAGAGTTAAGCATGTCATCAGCTTAGAGTCTTTGCATTCCGAGTCCCCGCCCAACCCCACTGAATTCTGTTTACCCTTATTTGGCACCAATTTAGTGTTGAGCTTTGGTCAACTAGATTCTTATGTATAGCCTTGAATAAATCTACTATGCTGCAGTCTAATGAATGAACTTGATGTTCTTGACCTAGGCTTCTCCAAAAAGCACTAAGCAGACTCTTTGTCTTGGCAAAATCCCTTTTATTAAATGAAGGTGAATTTCTTGCATTTACCTTCAGCCAAAGGCCTGGCAAACAGTCTTTCAAGGGTGCAATTTGGAGCACAGACCTTATCTAGCTTGGAGAGCTGCCAAGTAAATATTTTCAAACGCAGTGCTGACAAGGAAGGACTTGGCACAGAGTTTCTGAGATGCATAGACAGATCTTCACACTGCTGCAATGAATGAATTGTTTCCTGCAAAAGCCCACTCCTCTTTTGCTCCTCTTTTAATCCCTATGGGAGGGGCCATTCACCATCCACCACTCCTACATCGATCCTTAGTTCATAATTGTTCTGCACATGCGCAGGCTGGTAACCGGCTCCAGCTGCCTCTCCTCTTCACTGCTGTCTGACTCTGACTGCAGCTGGTAACTGCCAGACTGCCCTGGCCCCATCTCTGCCTCTGATATGCAGCCCTCATCTGAGCCTTCCTTAGCCTCCAGGACTGGCCCATGTTCCTCCCCAATCTCCTTGCCGTCCAACTCTGCTATCAGCTCCGCTAGCTGCTGGAGGCCCACAACACTTGATTCTTCACACCTGACAAAGGCCCAGAAATCTGATATCATGTAAATGACTCCCTAAGCCAGAAACCACATCCTGCCGAAGTTCCCTACTGCCTATAGTATAAGGCTGAATGTGTACCAAAATGTATTATTATTATCAAAATGAATTGAATTATTTTGTATGTGTACGTGGAGATCTTGCTCTATAGACAATGGCAATCAGGACTTCAAATATCTTTTCTCATTTACTGCAAGTTATATTACCAACTTAAACTTCCATTAAAAGCTCAGGCAATAAAGCACACTAAAATCAAAGGATATCATAAAAACTCCAGAATAAATAAAAGCGGGGAGGAAAAATATAGCAGCAGTAATTCCAATAAGACCTCAGCTCGGTATGAAGGAGAGAAACAAAAGATCTGTGTGTCTCCAAGGGCTCAGTGGAACAAAATAGTTTTAAATGAGATCTTCAAAAGCCAATATCAAGAAAGCTTTCCAATCTTGTCAAAGAATGTTTATTAGTGTGACGTAAAATATCCCCTGCATATAGAAAGCATGCATAAAATGAGATGTATTGAAGTGAGTCCTTCATGGCATCTTTGCCAATTTCCACGGGAGATTAACAGGGGTTATATGAAATTCTCCTGGCCTCTATGTCTTTGGCTTTGACATTTTTGTGGCATTAAACCAATTCCCCTTCGGCAGGCTTTATTTGCTTGCTTCTCCCGGTGTCTGGGCAGTGTTGAAACAAGCTTTACAAGATAATCAAGTTTGTTTAAACAGTAATGTGACATGTAATGTGGAAACAATGATCTCTCCTACCACGCCATGAGATCTTCAGCAAAACACACTCTTCTTAAATGAGGATGAACAGATAAGCAAGCAGTTTTCCAAGTTGGTTTTTTGTGCGGAACACTAGTCCTTTGTTCCTTCTTCCAGAAAAGAGTTGCTGGATATCATGGCCCCTCATTAAATTTGTTGACCCACTCATACCATTGCAAACTCTGCTGATTTGTTTTCCTTTAGGAATCGATAGGCCAACAGAGGTCAGGATGAGAAAAAGGAGGCAGTGATGAAGTTGTCTTACCAGACCTTCTCAGACCCTTCCTGGTGGAACCACCAATCCGGTTCTGTCTAATGTTTTAGTTAAACATGAGCTAAAACTTACATTTTTCCATAAATCTTCACACTCTCCAACAAAAGCATGAGTACATCTTTGCATCTACAACAACCTGGTTCTCTCCAGTGTTGTGGTTATAAGAATTTCTTGCCAACATGGACATTAGAGAACATTACATGAGCTTCTGGAGAACTTTATATGAAGAATTCAATAGACTAATTGTCTCACCTCCTTTGTAATATTAGGAGGAATGGGGAAATACGATGAAGCAGGGGTGGGATTCTACTGGTTCAGGCAAACTGGTAGTTCCAGTGAGCATTTGGCCCCGCCCACCCGCCCCTGAACTTTCCTGTGTTTTATTTTTTTGTTTTTGAGCTCAGCTGATTCATGTGGCAGAGTGATTTGCCGTGCATCAGCTGTTTTACTCACCGGGGATGCAGCAGAAAGTAAGTAATTGAGCTGAAAATGGGTTTTTTAAAATGTAGAGCATGTGCACGAAGCGCACATTTGGTGTGCATGCATGCTCACCAAACCAGTTGTTACACAGGTTGAATTGCACCACTAACCAGAGGGAAGCAACTACTTGGCCTCCAAATGTTGTAAGCAGCATCTCTGTACATCCATAATTTGTGTACCCAATGGTAAGGAATGCTAAAATTGTAGTTGACTAGTGTCAAGACAATTAATCTATGACTGGCCACATTTATCAAGAACTACTTTTCTGCATAGTGTTCAATCAGGTTAATTCAAAACATGATGAGCTGAGATACTGGGATGCTTTCGAATTCCTTGGCAAACAATAGTATAAATAGAGATGTTTTCCCCTCCTGCCAGTGCTTCTTCAACCATCATTGCTGTGGTGACAATGAGATAAAAGGAGGGGAGAGGGAAATCTAGAAAGGAAAGCCACTCCCTTTCTCTGCTCCATCATCTTTTCCATAGATCTGGACAGCTGGGAAGTGTGGTTCTCCTGTATTGCAAAATTTAGTAGCTCATATGGAACAAACATGAGAAGCAGTATTTTTTTGCAGCTCGATCCAAGTCAACTTTGAAGATAGATCTCTTTTCAAATTAAAGCTTGATTCACCACCATTACTTTTTCAGTAGCAGACACTCATTTCCCTTTCTTCTTTTGAGTATTCAGACAAAATGCTTTTTCCTGTGGAAGCCTTATTTTAGGATGTTCGTACTGATAATGCAGAACTTGAAAATATAATATTGATTGTTAGAAATGCACTTAGCAACTTTGCGAGGTACAAAAATGTTCCACGGCAAAATGCCAGTTCTTGATGTATTAATATGTTTATTTGTGTTGGATTTTGTCTTTGAATATTTGCCAGAGGCCTTCATCCAGTTTAAAAAATGTTATTTTGTTCCTAAGGGATTCACCGCAAATGAAAATTTCAGGTTTCTTAGGTATAAATAAACATTCCCCCTCCGTCCTCCGTGTTTTTCTTAGTAAGTCAGTCCTAATGATTCATTTTTCTCTTTAAAAGTTAGAATTCTCCCGAAAAGTGCATCCTTTTCCAATGTCTGCACTAAGGGTGTTACCAAGCTGGTTTGCTCTACTTGGTGAGAACCAGTTGCTATTTTTTTCCCCTAGGGAAGCACAGCTCTCAGGCCTTTGGCAGTGCTGGGATTCAAAAAAATTTACTACCGGTTCTGTGGGCGTGGCTTGGTGGCATCCCTTCCCACTAACCTGCTTTCCAGCTCCATTTTCCTGTGCAGGGCAACAAAAGAAGACCCAGCTGATCAGCTGGGACTCGGAAGGCACTGAACAGATGGAGGCAGGGCCAACCAGAGGTGGTATTTACCAGTTTTCCAAACTACTCAAAATTTCCGGTACGGCTTTTCCAGAATGGGTCAGAACCTGCTAAATACCACCTCTGGCCTTTGGTAAGATTAGATGGGGAGGAAAAGACCTATGATGAGGCCTGATGAAGCCAGCCTAGAAGTATTAGTGACAAGCCCAAGGAAACAAGGAAGAAGTTGTGTGTGCTCCATCACTGGAGAGTCAAACTCTAGGGTCTCAGAAGCCCTCCAAAGTCCCTTCCAACTCTATTGTTGTATTATAATTCTGACACTAGAAGTACTACTAAAGATTAGTTTATTGTTGCTCACCTATAGGCAGGAATTTTGCTATTAATCTATATAACTATTCAATATAGCCTGTGAAAGGTTACAGAGGCTCCAACTTCACCCTCTTCTTGCATACCAAAGATTCCAAACTATATTGTCCCAAGAGTCTTGTTCTGATCAAGGCTTCCTGAGACCATAATTAAGCACACACTTAGTTAAAATAACTCTTGTTTTATTTCAATGCTGGGAATTATGTTTATTCCCAACCTGTAATGAGTCCCAAACAGTCCCTCAAGAAAAGCACCCACCTTTCTCTCCTTTGAACTGCTGCCAACAACTAAAGTGCCAAATGAACTATAAAAAACCAACCAAAGTACATCGTCCACACAGAGCTTCAAGGATTAATCTGAATAGAATGAACGACTTTGCTTCTTGCAAAGGTTTCTTCACCTTTGACTGTCCTTTATATCTTATGGGAGAGGCAATAACCTCCCAGCCTTATTCCTGAGTTGCCCCTTTTGTCTCAGCTGCTCTTGCCTTCTAGCAGCTCTGTGCACACACGCACTGGAAATAGGTTTCCCTTGTTCCTCTGCCTTGCTGCTGCCAGGCTCTGAAGGCAGCACCCCACTCCCAGATGGTCCTGACCTCATCTCTGCATCAGATGCAGGACCGTCATTCGAGTCCTCTCCAGTCTCCCAGACTGGTCCTCATTCTTCCCCACTGTCCAATTCCGCTGCTGTCTGCACAGGCACAGGTGAACTACAAGAAGTCTATTCATTCTAGAGCATACTGTACATTCCATACAGTTGCCAATTTTATGTATATCTTCTAGGACTTTAGTGGAAATGTGATGCTAATAATGTTGTCTGCTATTCTGGACATCATGATAAACTGTTCCTGGTTTTACGCACTTGAACTGGGCCACTAATTAATAATAAATAAACCATGTTACATCATTACTTTCTTTTTTGCATAGGAGAAGAATGTTGCATATATACATATACTAACTGGATATCCGTTCTTCACGACATCAGTATATTTCTGGGCTATCTGGGAGAAATCCGGTTCACAATCCATTGGCTCAGTGGTAGTCAGTGATTGAAACACATAAGGGAATATCACTCCTGCCGCCTTGAGTCCAGAAGCAATTCCATAGGAGGAAGGCATAGACATTTTGGTGATTGTACCGGCGTTTAGTACTGTAAGGAGCCCCATATTGCTCCTGATTGAAGGAGTGCAACATCTGCCAGCTTGAACTGATATAACGGAATGTGAGGCAGTGATCAGACTATACAGGAGAAATCTGGTTCACAATCCATGGGTTCAGTGGTGGTCGGTGATTGAAACACATAAGGGAATATCGCTCCTGCTGCCTTAAGTCCAGAAGCAATTCCATAGGTGGAAGACACAGACATTTTGGTGAGATACTGACGTTTAGTACTGTAAGGAGCTCCAGACTGCTCCTGAGCTCTCCAATACCCTCTGATGTTCTGTCATGGAGAAAATTGATATATACATCAATATACCTCAGTGCAATACAAAGGCCAAGGGTCTTTTTCAAGAAGACCATGTCTGCTGCTGACTTTTATAGCTACATGATAATGGAGCATGATGGCAAAGAATGCTACCTACTGCTGTTCCACAACCTTGTGAGGCAACTGCCAATTGGAACAGAGTTCTTTTCAGGTGGTGAGGGGGAGTAGGACTCCTTAGCATCAGAGCATGTTAATTACTGTATTAAGAAATAGTAATGATCTGATGGTCATTTCAAAAAAATCCTTTTTTAACGAGCACCTAGAAGCCAAGATGTTTGGCTTTGAAACAAAATATGTTCCAAATTTCAAGTTTGTAGGCTTTATGGTTCTGGTGATTTTGTGATTAGTGAGTGGTACTTGGGTTTTATATATAGAGAGATTAAAGAAGAAAAAAGGATTCTATTTAGTTCATCCCTAAAACATCATATAAATCATATAAATGTAGCAGTATGAAAACACCAGGGCATCTTAAAAACTAGGCAATGAAATATACAGGACCTTTTTTTTTTAAAGAAAGAACCAGTTTCACAGGAAATATGTGTTAATCATTAATGTTAATAATACAAATCTCAAATATTTTATAGCCTACTCCATTGTTTTTCAGCCTTGACAACTTTATGATGAATGGACTTCAACTCCCAGAAATTCCCAACCAGCTCAGCTGTCTGGTTGTTGAAGTCCATTCATCTTAAAGTTGCCAAGATTGAAAAACAATGGCCTCATCTACCACCACCAGTCCAATGTAAGTCATGAAAGTATCAAGTTTCTTTCGATTCAGTGTTAAACATGCTTATTCAGAAATAGGTCCAGAGCTTTCCTGCCTTAAGAGTTTAGACCAATCTTGGACCAATTCTGTCGAATCACTATGATTTTTATGTTAGCAGCCAGGTTAAACCTGAAGATGTCCAGATTGCTCCTTGTTCATCATTTGCATTTGCAGTCTATTCCTTATGTTATACATCTTTGATATTTTTTGCCATCTAGGTTGTTTATTATGGTTTTCTGAATCCTTTTAATGTGGCTTTAACTCTGAGATGCACTTATTATTCCATGATTTGGTTTTTAATGGTTGGCATGTGGGTATTCTTTGTGTGTGTGTGTGTGTGTGTGTGTGTGTTTTGCACATAGAGAGACAACACAGAAATCCACAAGCTGCTTGGAGCACCTAACATCTTAGTATAAATAAATAATTTTCTTAGAGTTTTAGTATTAGATACTCACAGCCACACCATATAAGAAGTTTATTAACTTCAGAAGCCTATGTACCACAATTAATACTTAAACATTTGGCAAGTAAGTCATCTATAGTCTTCTGCAGAATTTGAAAATTGGCGTATATCATGCTTTTTTGGCATTATAACTGATTTACAGAAATAATTTCTAAGGTCTAAGGTTCCTAAGATGAGACCCAGAGACTGACTTGCCAACTTCTGCAGAAACCCCATTGCTTCAAGGGCCACAATTGTAACACTTTAGGCTAAGCTTCAAAAGGGAATAGAACCATGGCCCGATGGGGAGGGGGAGAGAAGGACTTTCGGAAGTTAAGTTCAACTCTGCATCCATTTCATCCTTAAAAGGACTCAAATAATTGAAAAGGACATAAAAGAAAGATGCTAGCAAGCCAAAATTAGCTCTGGCCTGAACTCCCAAAGGTGCATTTTCAGGCCAACTCCATGGCCTTCTCAGGTTTGTTTCCATAGCATATCTATTCTTTGAAGAAACTCCTTACAAATTGTTTTTTGAATGGTTGCAAGATCAATATGACAGGTTAGGATTTCACCCAAAGACTAGCAGCTGTTCTGAACTTTGTGTACCATACATGATAGTCCAGGCTAGAACCAAAACTCATCTCAGAAATGCTGAAAGAGTCCATGTGAGATCTTGGGGTTTTACTTCTTACACAAGATTTGGGTATTTTTTAAAATTATATATTTTGTAAAAAGCAGAAATACTTTTGGGAATGCAAAAATATGCTATCCATTGAATGACCCAACAGGAATGTGTATTCATTTGTTTGTCTCCCCGATGACACTTCCATTCTATTTCATAAGAACGGACAGAGTAAGGGAATTCAGAGATATCCCTTTCCACTATTGTGTGAGCTTTCATGCAGAGCAAAAAGAAATGTGTGACCCAAACAAGCAAGCTTGTCAAGGGAAAGTTACAGATATCTCTCACTGCTGCTAAGTAGCTTCTGCATCAGAGAAGGAAGGAAGCCAAAACATCAGGCGTCTTCCAAGAATGCAGTTGTTCCAAGAATGCCCCCTCACTTACTGTCCTTGAGCAAAGAAAATTGGGAAGGAAAACAGTAATAATGTAGGTTTGGCTCAGCAATTTTCTTTTTAACATCTTGTTGAATCAACTCGAGCAATGTCACTTGGGTGGGCAAATAGAGAAGGAAAGAGACAATTCTATCTATCTATCTATCTATCTATCTATCTATCTATCTATCTATCT
>BLBF01000055.1:14367034-14384202 GCA_015471245.1 Laticauda colubrina | reverse complement strand
TCTATCTATCTATCTATCTATCTATCTATCTATCTATCTATCTATCTATCCTCAAACTATCCACTATTGAGGCATGCATAAGTGCACCATCGTGCCTACCATTCCTGTCCTATTGTCCCCATTTATTCATACCTATTTCCTGTATTCTTACTCATGTTTATACTTATACCTATTATCTTGTAAGTGATTGACAAATCAAATCAAAAATATCTATCTGTCTGTCTATCTATCTATCTATCTATCTATCTATCTATCTATCTATCTATCTATCTATCTATCTATCTATACACAGATGTTATTCTCTTGTCACAAGACTCAATAGAGCTACAAAGACACATACAAGAGCTGTACAAAGCAGGAGAACTTGAAAAAGAGCCAAGTTATATTTAATAAATTCCCCAAAGAAAGAAAAAATATATATCTGGAGAAGAACTAGACATAGTATATCACTATATATACTTTTGCCAATGGATCTCAATGGAAGGTGACACAGCAAAGGAAATTGAACAGTGTGTTCAATGTGGGTAGCAGACATTCAGCAAGCTAAGCATAATTTTCAAGAGCAACCTCCCCCTATGCATGAAGAGAAAAGTTTTCGATCACTGTGTGCTACCTGCTCTAAAATGTGCTCGTGAAACATGGACACTAACCTCACAATTGATACAAAAGCTAAGAGTGGTGCAAAGTGCCATAGAAAGATACATGCTCGGCATCACAAGACAAGATAGAAAGACCTGAACATGGATTGGAGAACAAACGAAAGTATATGATGAGAGACCTTCCTGTCTGCAGAATAGTTGGCATGGTGGATACATTGCATCTTATGCTTGTTACAAAGAGAATTCCACTCTTAAAAGAATAGTCTTGATTGAAGGTTATTCCCTTTCAGCCTCCATACAATCTTCCCCAAAACTAGGATTGTTGCAAAATTTGCAGATGATTTCAGAACAACAAGAACAATCAACCATAGCCTGGAATCCAGAGTTGACCTTTGACAACATGTGGTGGCATTGCCTAATTAATGAATTAGGAATATAAAATGGAATCTTTGTGACAAAGGACTTGGAATAAATATCCAAATATCCAAGTAGAAAGCAAAAAGGGATAAAACAAATTGCAGAACTGAAGGTAATAGTAGGCCAAATTTCCACCTGGGATTAGACAGAGAGAGAAAACTTAAAAAATCAACATGTTAACATCTCCTGGAGTAATGGTTGCCTAATCTCTGAGATACCCCCACAAGGGTATGAAAGCCTCATGTGCACTATAGATTACCCAATCTTGCCTTAAATAAACCAGGAATTGGAAATGACAATTGAATACTAAAAGCAGGTTTCTTATCACCACCACTCTGGTTTCATCAAAGGCTTACATTCATCTCTTAAAGAGACTGGTCAAGTTATATTTCATGGCTTGTCAAAGAAATTGATTCCTTTAGTTGTGTGGAATTAACATCTCCTACAGAAAAGGCAGCACCACCTTTGATGTAATACTCTTTTCCCCCACACAAACCTTAGTTCAGTAAAAGGCCTTGCCTAGCTTCTAAGCTTTGATTAGGGAAACTCTGCATTTGGCATGAATTTCAAATTAAGATTAGTTGGTTTGCCTAGACATGGTCAGAAACCTAGTGGAGAAGTTTCAAAACTATGGAAATACTATGTTCAAAAAAAGAATAATCACTATTATTCTTTGGCTTTGAATAATCTTCAAAGCCAAAGAGTGCTTAAGTGACACTGCAGTGAATAGACTAGACATTATTTTATTTTTTTTATTACATCTATTGGCTGCCAAAGGCCGCCTCTTACCACAGGGTAAATCGATGTAAATCGACACTGCAGTGAACAGACTAGACATTATTTTATTTTTTTTATTACATCTATTGGCTGCCAAAGGCCGCCTCTTACCACAGGGTAAATCGATGTGGCTTACAGTGTTAAAAAGGATTGTTGTTGTTGTTGTTGTTGTTAGTTGTGAAGTCATGTCCAACCCATTGCAGCCCCATGGACAATGTTCCTCCAGGCCTTCCTATCCTCTACCATCTTCCAGAGTCCATTTAAGCTCACACGCTTCAGTGACTCCATCCAGCCACCTCATTCTCTGCCACCCCCTTCTTCTATACCCCTCAATCATTCCCAGCATTAGGCTCTTCTCCAGTGAGTCCTTCCTTCTCATTAGATTTAACAATGTTAATATTAGGTTTAACACTACTAAAAAGGATAAAACTATACAAAACCTATGTACAATTTGAATAAAATACTGTAAGGATCCAAATACTCAACCCTGACTAAAAGATGGGGAGGGAGGAAATAGGATGAGTAATGAGGGGGAGGTGGGTCTGTTATTAATCTAACAAGAGCCTTGAGGGTTCAGTGCTTAGAGTGCAGTTCAGCAGGCCACTTCTCCTGACTACCGGCTGTCTGCAATTTGGCAGTTCAAATCCCACCAGGCTCAAGGTTGACTCAGCCTTCCATCCTTCCGAGGTTGGTAAAACGAGGACCCAGATCGTTGGGGGCAACAGGCTGACTCTGTAAACCGCTTAAAGAGGTCTGTAAAGCACTATAAAGTGGTATGCAAGTCTAAGTGAAGTGAAGTGAAGAAGTAACAACCACCTCCAATGTGAAGTTTCCTCATTGCAGCCCAAAGCCAACTGATAGAGCCAGGTCCTTAAGCTCTTGCAGAAGGTCAGGAGGGTTGGAGCCGACCTCATTCTGAGGGGCAACATGTTCCAAAGGGCAGGAACAATGGCAGAGAAGATTCCTTCCCAGGATCCCACCAGCCAGAATATCTCAGTCAATGAGGCCTTCAGCAGGCTTCCTCTGCCAGCACGTGTGGAGATGAGATGGTTACTCAAGTAATTAGCAATGGCATGGATGAGCGTGATCTACCACTGCTATACATATCTAAAGTGGTGAGAGGTATAATCTCTTACTTATTTCACTTTATTCAATTATTTAGATCAAAATGAACAACTAGTGATACATGAGCACATATGGTCCTGGTGTCAGCATTCCAGAAAACCTCAAATGGCTCCAACAGAAGATCGGATATGAGCAATTAGATAGTAGCCTGTGCCTCTTCCTTTAGCTGCATGGTGTACATAATTCTTTATTTCTATATAATAGCTAAGTATGTAATATAGAATTAAGCAAGCTCTTATTTTAGTTACCAAAGGGTTATACTTTATGTCCTGTCCTTGGTAGGACATCGTGTTTTCTTCTCATCTTCCCTTCAATCAACTTTGAGAAATGAATGCTCTTTAATTCTGAGATGGTTTCCTTGCCACCTGGTATAAACAAAGACTCCTTAGCCTTGATGGTTTCATTTTTGGCAGAGCTTAACAAAGTATGCCTAGCAGAAGATAAGATGAACTTGTCCTTGGTAAACTCCAGCTAGACAAGACCTTCAAAAAGGAGGGTGAGTAATAGTGTTTCAGAGCCTATATAAGTTACTCAGGATTCCCATGGGAGGAAACTTGGATACAAACCTAACTCACAGTGCTTGCTGGTTTTGGAGGGATCCTACAGCTGTCATCTCTCTATTGCTCCCTGACCAGCCGAATGGAATATAGGATATTTCTTTCTTTGTCACTGTATTTCTCACCAATCTGAAATATTCATTGATAGTTCCCTCATGTTAAGTAACTATTTTCTTACACATCTGTGAAATAAAGCCTTTAGTATTCATTCTATGCAGTCATTGCTTCTGAATCCTCAAAAAACCTTGTGACCCAACCCTACTGGACTCCAAACAGGGCAATACAAGATGTCAGTGTGGCTTCAGTAATTCGCTATTGCCTTCTTCCAAAGCAAAATTAAAATAACAGCACTCCGGCACGCTGAGCTTGATTTTTAACTTTTGAGTCCAAATCCATCTTCTTTTCATGCCAGTTCTAAACCAAAGGCAAATGTTTCCAAATGTCAAGGAAAAAAAAACAAAAACACCTCCCCCTCTTTGCAAAAGCCTGCACAGCCTTTGGCAAGGAAAGCTTTATCAGTGTCTAACACAATCCTTTGGAGTACAGGTAGCTGTAACAGATCTGAGATTGCTTTCATAGCTTTGGACTGGGGGATTCATGTTTCCGTTTATATTAACGGAATTATATTCTGTTTATATTAACACAGAACACTCTCACCCCAGATAGATTCTTGAATCAAGAAAGATTGATACGCTGAGATAACAGACCGTTCCAAGTTATTAAATGAACGGTGGGATCTGTTTTCAGAGTACCTTTGAGTTAATCATTCAAAGCCAGCACATTATGTCTCCTTTGATGAAAAGAAGGACTAGGGATGACATGATAGCAATGTTCTGATATCTCAGGGCTTGCAACAAAAAAGAGAGATTCAAGCTATTCTCCAAAGCACCGAAGGGCAGGACAAGGAGCAATGGATAGAAACTGATCAAGGAGAGAAGCAATCTAAAACTAAGGAGGAATTTCCTGACAGAACAATTAATCAATGGAATAACTTGCCTCCAGAAGTTGTGAATGGTCCAACACTGGAAGCTTTTAAGAAGAGATTGGATAACCATTTGTCTGAAGTGTTGTAGGGTTTCCTGCCTAAGCAGGGGGTTGGACTAGAAGACCTCCAAGGTCCCTTCTAACTCTTGTTATTCTAATTATGAAAGCCCCCTCTTGCTGCTATCAATTCCAAAGGAAAATGCCTCAACAACAAATTGTTTACAGGGATCCGTATTAGTTGTCAAAGAAATCTGTTTTGTTTGTTTGTAGCTTCTGAAAGCCAATGGTGTTTTGCTGCAAAAAAAAGCAAAAAGAAACAAGATTCTCCAAACATACCAAGAGGCTCTCATCTAATTTATGATCCACCAATTCATAAGCATTCTTCCCCCTTTAAAAGGTTTGTGTTGGTGAAGCTGAATCCAATAGCCACCATCAACAAAAAGACACATTTTTTACCGATGTATTTCCAGAAATATTCTAGATCAAAAGGAGTGCTTTTTCTGGGCCATGAATTTTTGAATGACATACTCAAAATCACATGCCAAAAAGTGATGGAAGGAGCCAGAGCAAAATTAGATATAATGTATTTACTTTTCCATGTAATTAAAATTAAATCTAGATGATATGACTGTGCTCCATCAAAGATTTCATATATT
Organism: Laticauda colubrina; assembly: GCA_015471245.1. Classification (NCBI taxonomy): domain Eukaryota; kingdom Metazoa; phylum Chordata; class Lepidosauria; order Squamata; family Elapidae; genus Laticauda; species Laticauda colubrina. The sequence continues at coordinate 14,379,087 of BLBF01000055.1, read as the reverse complement.
TTCTGTTCAATTTTATAATTTGGTTACAATATTTAGAGATCCTTCTAGGATTTAGTCCAAGGATTTTACTGGTCATCTATGGCCCTGAGGTCTCAGATTGGCCACCTTTGCTGTAGACCAGGGTGGGGGTCAACTGGCTCAGGAATTCTGGGAGTTGAAGTACTCAAGTCATAAAGAGGCCATCGTTCCCGATCTCTGCTCTAGATAGTAATCCAGAAGAAGGGAATGTAACAATTCTAAGCTGATGATGCTCCCTGGCTCTGCCTTCTTTTTCCCCCACACAGTTCCCAGTATTGCCCAATCACTTTTTCATGGCCTTCATAACTCAATCACAGAAATTCTAGAGTTGGGTGGGGTCATTAGTTCCTTTGACTCCAACTTCCTGCTGTGGGCACGAATCCAAGTGAAAACAACTCCGGCAGATGGATATCCAGCTTTCTCTTTCCTCTATCTACACAGATGAGGCAACCATACCCACAAATCAGTGGTGGTATTTAAATTTTGTTACTACCAGTTCTGAGGGTGTGGCTTGGTGGGTATGGCAGGGGAAGGACACTGTAAAATCGCCACTCCCTCTCCACCCCACTAACCTGCTTTCCAGCTCCGTTCTCCTGTGCAGGGCAACCAAAGAAGACCCAGCCAATCAGCTGGGACTTGGCAGGCAGCGAATAGATGGGGGTGGGGCCAACCAGAGGTGGTATTTACCAGTTCTCCAAACTACTCAAAATTTCAGCTACTGGTTCTCCAGAACTTGTCAGAACTGAACACCATCTCTGCCACAAATCCCTTCTACCCCCATTGACATGCAGCCAGCAAATTCCAAAGAGTAAGCTCAGATCTAGTAACCCAGAAGTACTTTATGTGTGAACCAAGCTCTGACATGTTTTCCATTAAAATTCAGATGGGATTTTGAACTTCTTACCCCCCTTTCATTGCTGACTCCCTCACTCAAATTTGGGGGAATCCATAGACATATTGGAATGACATCAGCGTCTTGACTTTCTTTGCTAAACTACTGGATGCCAGAATCTTAGAAAATTCATCCTCCAGATGTTGTGCAACCATCCTTTCCATCAGTTAAGCTGGCTGGAGCTTCTACAAAGTATAATTCAACAGCCTCTAGAGACCCAAGTTTAAACACGAGCATAACTCTAATTTGAACACAAGTAACTGTGGAATGGATTTTGACCCTGATGTTTAGCATTTCGTCTTCCCCAACAAAACCATTTTAATTTTTAGTTCCTTAAACTACATTCATTATAAATAAACTCTCCACATTTCCAGAGTTTTGATTGGAAACATGGGCTTGGTTCATAAAGCATGCTAAGCCTTCATTCTCATTTCTGACTTAACATGTTTCATTCTCACTTAACATGTTAAGTGAATGCAAGCACGAACACTTGTTTAACAAGCTATGTTTTTTTCAGCTATTAAACCAGGTTACCAACTGGGCTCAAATATGGAATCAAGAGATTATTTGAATCTAATCACTTTCAGGTGAAACCTCTCCCTTTGCTTGTGGCTAAGTGTCACAAACCTCTCCCTTTGCTTGTGGCTTAGTGCAATGTTTCTCAAAATTAGCAACTTTAAGATAAGGAGACGTCAATTCCCCAGGCCAGCGTAGCTGGCTGGGAAATTCTGAAAGTTGAATCCACATGTCAGAGAGTTGCCATGGTTGAGAAACACTAGCCTAGTGTGTTATATCAGGTCAGAGGAATTTAAAATAATTACTTGAATAAATTCCATCTCCTTCTCCTTCTCCTTCTCTCTCTGAAAAACTGGCAGTATGTATTTCTGTCTTCTTTCCCTTGAAGTGTTTTTGATTTTCTGGTGCTTTCTGTGGATCTCCCCCAAGGAGTGGTGGTCTTGGCCCATGAATGCAATAGAAGAGGCCTTTGTTTTCCAGTTATCTGTCAGTTTCAAGGTAGTGTGGGAATATTGCTGGAAATATTTGGGTTTTGCAATGTAGAGAGGAAGCCAATATTAAATGTTGGCTCCCTCAGTGAAAGATGTTGACTATAAATCAAAAAGGCTTCTCTGTATGTCTAGAACAAGAAAACTCCACATCTTGGCTGCTGAAATGATAAGAAATGTATTTTCAGAGTGCTTGCTTTTCGTTTTCTTTTTTCCCCTTTGGTTATTTGTCTGAATCCTCAGAGAACCTTTGTAAACTTTCCAGTGCAGCTATTTTCAACACACAAGTAGCAGAACCATACGGAAGGTTGCTATATCTGGGCTGCGAAAAGCCAGATGACCGAGTAGAAGTTAAGAGGTGAAAATTAAGTCTCTGTTTTTTCCACGGCCCTTACATGACAACTTTTCATGTATAGCAGGGGTGTCAAACTCAAGGGTGGTTCGATCTGGCCCAGAGGGCCATCCTGGAAACAACGAAGGACCAGCTCATGGTGCCTCTGCCAGTGAAAATGGAGCTCAGGAGGACCGAGCTCCATTTTCACTGGCAGAGGGTTGCAGGAGGCCAGCGTAGCCGAAAACGGAGCTCGGGAGTCCATTTTCACTGGCAGAATGCTTGGGGAACCACAGGTGGCACCAATATGAGTGATGTCAAGCTGGCCACGCTCACTCCAGCCATGCCCATCCCAGGCCCCTGGGGTCAAACACAACCCTGATGCGACCCTCCAATGAAATTGAATTTTACACCCCTGATGTACAGGAATAGCAAAGCAACCCAGTTATCCAAGGTCTATAACTGGGAATGGAAAATCTGCCTTCCTCCATTACAGCTGGAATTCTCCCACTCACCTTTCAATGAGGCATCCAGACATTTCATCTGGCCATGATGTAATTAGTTTGGTTCTTGTTAACATGTTGTCTGAACTGTGGTTTATACCCTGTGATTTATGGCTGTAGCACGATGTCTGCACCCTGTTCTCCTTTGTGTACATAGGGATTTCATTCACACATAAGATCTTGTCAAATAGTTTTGGTTTTGACTTAGCACATGTGTAGCTTTCTCAAGAAAGAAACCATTCATTACTTTCAATCAGTGCCAATTCAAAACTTTGGCTTTGCATAGGTTTGTAACTCTTGGCTGTATCTATTTGTTAGATTCGAGATGAGACCTCACATTTCTTCTTAGAAAGCTTTCCCTCCAACAGTTTGTTCCCTACAACAAACACACAGTGAAATAGATTGGGTAGAATAAGACACACTATCTCAAATTAATCCAGTGAGCTTCTGTAACCAAGATGGACATGATCCTGAGTCTCCCAGGTCCTAGTCCCATCCTATATCTATAATACACTGATGCAATAAACCATGACAAATTCTATTTCATATTTTGAACATATGTTGCTCACATGTACAATCTATCCTTAGTTCTATAAACCTCATAACCCAAAATACACATTATCCAGAGGTGGTATTCAGCAGATTCCGACCAGTTCTGGAGAACCGGTAGCAGAAATTTTGAGTAGTTCAGAGAACCGGCAAATATCACCTCTGACTGGAGATTTTACAGTCTCCTTCCCCTGCCGCACCCACCAAGTCATGCCCACAGAACAGGTGGTAAAAAAATTCGAATCCCACCACTGACATCCTATCTACACATTCTTGTGTACAATTTGAGCAGGCCACAGTATTTCAAATCTGGTATGCTTTTGTTGAAATTTTACTGTGGGTTTTTTTTTTAATATTAATTCCCAGTAGAAGGAAGGATAGTTAATATCTACCCTCCTGCTAAATTAGAATGTTTCTTCCTTATTGTGACACTTCTTTTTCCAATGTGCAAGAATAAATGGAACAAATTACAGTACGTACAATTTTAGAGCCCACGCCTCCTGTTCAGTAATCCTGGGTGTGTATCATCCTTCTGAGGAAAAGGCCTGGTATTCCCATTTTTAAATAATAATAATAATTAGAGGCCGAAGGGCCTGGGGAAAATCATGTGGCTTTGAATCATGATGAATTCCCCCATTTTTTTTTAGGTAGCACAGCCAATCTTCTTGGGTGGCCATAAAACAAAATCAGCCCAAAGAATGTGGCACCTTGGAGCAAAGCAGGCTCAGCTGTGGTTTAGTATATACTTACTACATGCATTTTCTTTGGTGTACAGATACTTTCTCTGTCTGGTCAACAGGTGAAATGCAAAAAAACCCACAGGACATGCGAGTCTGAAACCAAAGTCACACTTTGAACTAAGTTGCGGCTTGTCAAATGAAGCATAACGTGTTGCAGGAAAATAGGAAAACAAACTAAACCATGCCAACTACAAAATAGCTTTTCACAAAGACTGAACCTTCTTTGCTGGTATGCAAAATCACAGCGGAGATGAGTTTGCACAACAATGCTAGGATGAAGCTAAAATTGGAATGGTAGTTTGTGGTTCTGAGTACCATGGAACACCCAGTTACTGATGGAGAACATTGAGGGATCCACGTCACCACATTCTGCTATAAAATGACTGGTCCAGAGCCAGCATTTGTGATTTGTTCACCTATTTAGGGTGAGGTCCGTTACTAAAGAGCAAAGATCAAAATATTATATTGATTAACACACTCCGTCTTTTCAATTATTCATTTTCATTCTTGCGATTTTTTAAAATGTACTGGAACTTCTTCTGGGAAGTTCCTCTGTCCAAATCCCGTAATTAAATATATTATGCACCAGGAAAAAATTGTCTTCCATCTGGCTAGATTTGAGTTCCTTTGACCGGCAGACGCTCTCAAGGGTTTCAGACAGAAGCTCTTCTAAGAAAGAACTGTAAAACTCAATGGGAAGACTGCCTTGCAACAAACCATGCACTTCACTGCTGAGTTATGGCCTCTCCGAAGGAGGGAAGCTTTCCTCCAGGCTCAGCTACAGCTTGCTTGCCAAAAAGATTGGCTACCATTGCCTTAATTTCATCCAGATGTAGCTGCTCCAGCGCTGGTTGGCTGAGAAATGGATGAAAACTAAAGCACAGGCACACAGACATTCTCTCTTCGGAGTGTTTTCCTGGTTGCCTTGCATTCCTTTTCCATCCACCCAGAAGTTGTTTTGGAAACTCTCAGAGGAGTTCCAAGAATAACCTCCCTTCCTTCTGTCTGATAAAATGTCACTTCTGGCTCAGAAAGTGGGAAAAGACCAGGGGTGTGGGTGGGTGGAGAAATCCTGCCTGGATTCTTATGCAAGATTTGGCTTTTCAAGACCCAAATTTCAGTTGACTAGGTGGGACCTGTAAGAGAGAAGCCCGGATTAAAAGAGAAGGACAAGTACATGCAATACTGTTAGTCTTGCTATCTTGGCCTCAACTTCCAGCATCTTCCTCCGAAGATACAACACTTGTACTATGAAGCTGTTGGCTGTAACTAATTCAACTTCTTCCATCAGCAGCAAAAAAGCACACAGTGCTCACCAGAGAAAATCCTGGAATGACATTCAGGGCCGATTATTTGTTCAATTTATGTCAATTTTGTCGTGCTGGTTTTCAAATGCCAACCCATTTACATGGCTTCTGCATTCCCTGGCAGTGGCTCCTCAACATTGAAATGCTATAACCACAAAGCAATTAAATTCATCTTTTAAAAAAAAAATACCATGGTTGCCTTCAAACAGAACGCAACCCCCCAAATCATCAGTGTCTTCAGGCTATAGTGATGTCAAAGCAAGTAAAATGGCAGCAGCGGTATTGCAATCCAAGCCATAAGCTTGAACTGTGGTGCTAATGTCACCCTCTTACTTGCTTTATCTCCTTCTGTGGTGGCAGCTGCCCCAAAATATAGATTAACAAAACACAGCTATGTTCACATCACACATGATACCCAAATGAATTAATCCATATGGTGTCTTCCTGTAATGACTTGGTTCACACAACATGCCAAACCTTTCTCACAATGTGCTGAACCACAAAATGCTCAAACCTTTAAAGCTATATTTGTGTGGTTTTAAAATCAGCCCATGAGAGTTACTTTCTAAGGCAGGGGTCTTCAAACTTGACAGCTTTAAGACTTGTGGACTTCAACTCCCAGAATTCCTCCCCCAGTCATGTTAGCTCAGGAATTCTGGGAGTTGAAGTCCACAAGTCTTAAACTTGCCAAGTTTGAAGACCCTTGGTCTAACCCTAACCCTAATCCCAGGAGTGGGATGCTACCGGTTTGGCCGGTTCTATAGAAGCTGTAGCTGCAAAGAGCAGCTGACACCAAACTGGTTTGGTGTGTGGCCCACCTGCCTGCCCGGGGTCTAAGCTGTCCTTAATTCCCTGCTTTTCCCTCCTCAGCTGCTTTGCACGGCACAGCTGAGGTTGAAAAAGCAGGAAACAAGAGGATCTTCAAAGGCTGCACACCCAAGTGTAGCGCTTGTCAGCTGTCCAGGTGGCACAGCTTATGATTTCTTGCAAACACTGCACACAGAATTGTCCCCAGTTCGGAGAACCGGCAAATCGCTCTACTGGCTGGCCCTGCCCCTCCCTGCCCACTCACTCCTTACCTGGCATGCAAGCCATCCAACTTGTCTGGTTTGGTAAGTTGCAATTTTTCCTTTTCTTCCCTCAACCATTAGCTGTTCTGCTCTTCCAGGAGATTTAGATCAGCTAGAAAGCAGGATATCATTGGATTTCTTGCTTTCTAGCTAATCTAAAAGCAGAGCCGAACCTTCCTTAGGACTGAAGCTTTTCAGTGCAGACTCAGGTAGCCGATTGCAGATAGATAGAGATCTCTAAATTAATCTGTGATTCTGTGAGCAACTCAATCTGCCTGCCTGCTTTGCCTGCTTTTGGGTAAAAGTTGCTCATTTTTATAAAAAAAATTCAATATTTACATAAATAATATTTTCATACAAGCAATGCCCACCCAGTCACATGACCACCAAGCCATGCCCAGTCAGCAAGCCACGCCTACCCAATCATATGACCACCAAGCCACACCTACAAATTAGGCCACTCCCACAGAACCAGTTGTTAAGAAATTTGAATCCCATCCCTGCCTAACAAGGGACTCTCTTTCTTTTATCACTACAGCACACATCTTTTGAAACTTCACCCTTCAAGATTAAATGCTACTATTTCCCTTTTCTTCTTCAAGCTTTTGAAATTTAAGCAGGATTTTCCCATTAGCAAAAGCCTTGGTTTACTTACCCACTTGAAATCACAACCAGGTGAGTTCACACGTCTTTTTACATCAAAAACTACAGATTACATACCACAATGACAAGATTCCTACCACATACATTATATGATTTTATGCAATGTAGACTTAACTTCAAGCTAAAAATGTAGCACGGAAGCAAAAGGTAAAAGGTGGCAATAAAGAACAAATTATTCTGTAATTACCAGTAACTTTTTTATCCTTGGTGATGGGTGCTTTGGTGACATAAGCAAATCTCTTTTTAAAAAAATCTAATGGTGGCTGATTAAAAAAAATGTGAATATGATTGACTTTATTATGCTCAGAACCTTGTTTTCCATTCAGTAAATGCTCTCTGTTCTTCGCAGTCACATATACAAAAATAATTGGTTTGTTTTTCCTTGATTCAACTCTGACCATGGCCTACACCAAGAGGCTGGAGCCAAATCTCATTAAAATCAAACAAATAACCTTCTTCTATCTCTTCTGGGCTCTTGCCCTCTAGGCAATATTTCTAAGTGATGGCAGCCATGGACAACTTTATCAGCCTGTGCAAAAGACTGTGGAAGAAAGGCAAATCCAGATCAAAATACTTTCGCTAAAAGCCCGGAAATGTTGACTAAAGCTTTTATTTGACAAATGAAAGAAGGAAAAAGAGAAAGACAAACAAACCAGGTCATCAAGGATGTCAGAAAACCAGCACTATCAAAGGACTCTTTGTTGAGCCTAAGAGTGCATAATCTACAGGGTCAAATGGACAAATCTGAAGCAATCGTGCCTTTTGTCTTGCACGGAAGGAGACATTTTTCACACTGCAGGATGGTGGCACTGAGCAAAAAGTGTTGAAAGACAAATAAAATTCCTGGAAGTGCCTGGAACAAGCAATGCTAAAGGTCTTAAAAGACTGGTTCTGATGAGTCATCATAATGTCTTATTTTGGAGCTGGAACACATTCATAGATGGCATCAAAAAGCACGTTCTGTGTAGATACAGTAAAGCAGCTTTACAAAAATGGAGCAGCTTCCTTTTCCTAACAGAAGAAAACTACTCAAATACTTTCCAATTGTAGAACTTTTAAACCAGAGTGGAAACTGGCAGGACTTGTAAATTTGACACTGGGAATTACTTGCATTCCCAGCCAAAACTCATCATACACAGTTCCACAGATAAGAGCACGCTTTTCAGTGCTGTCGAATGGTGCCAAGAAATAGAAGTCCAATTAAGGCTAACATAAACCAAACCAAAAATCTATAAAAAAAACAATCAGAGTGCAGAGCTTCATGAAGGACTCAGAAATTACTGAACTGCTTTGCTTCCTGCAAAGCTCTTCATCATTGAGGACTGACTTTTATCCCTTATGGGAGGGGCAATCACCTACCAACCTTACTCCTGAGTCGTCCCTTCTGCTTCAGCTGCTCTTGCCTTCTAGCAGCTTTGAGCACATGCGCTCTGGGAACAGGGTCCCCGGGGTCCTTTGCTTCGCTGCTGTCAGACTCCGAAAGCAGCACCCCACTCCCAGATGGTCCTGGCCCCATCCCTGCATTGGATGCAGGACCCTCTTCCAAGTCCTCACCAGACTCTCTGACTGGTTCCCTTTTGTCCTCACTGTCCAATACCTCTGCCGTCCATACCAGCAGCCATTTGAAAGCATGCAAATGCAAGTAGATTAATAGGTACCACTTTGGTGGGAAGGTAACAGCATTACCTTCAGTGTACAGCCATGCTGGCCACATGACCACAGAAATTGTCTGCAGACAATGCTGGCTTCCTCAGCCAAGAAATGGAGTTGAGCACCGTGCCCGAGAGTCAGACATAACTGGAAGGGAAACCTTTACCTTTGTAAGGTAATTTATACCTTTGTATAAATGCAAACAAACCTATCCATAGGTACATGGGCTGGCTAGGCCTTCTGGGAATTGTAGCTCCAATACATTTGGACACTACCAAACTGGGGGAAGCCAGCACATCTACACCTGACCCAACAGCAGAGGTCGTACTCAGCAGGTTCTGACCAGTTCTGGAGAACCGGTAGCAGAAATTTTGAGTAGTTTGGAAAACTGGCAAATACCACCTCTGACTGGCCCCTCCCCCATCTATAATGTGCCTCCCAAGTCCCAGCTGACCGGCTGGGTCTTGTTTGGTTGCCCTGCACAGGAGAACGGATCTGGAAAGCAGTTTAGTGGGGTGGAAAGGCAATGGGGATTTTGCAGTATCCTTCCCCTGCCATACCCACCAAGCCACGTCCACCGAACTGGTAGTAAATTTTTTTGAATTCCACCACTGCCCAACAGGACAATTCTTCTTTCTTTTTTTCATTGAAGGAATATAAAATATTGGCAGGGAGAGGCTCAGGAAGAATCGTCTGAAGTCTTTGTTCCACTTTAAGAAGCGGAAAGCATTTTCCTACTAGTTCTGCTCCAACTGTTTTCTATTTCAAATTGATAGTGCTCTTTTTTTAATAACTCCAACTTGAGAACAGACTATGACCAATGTGCCCTGAGGGATTTTGTAGGCCTGCTTTTTTCAACACATTTGTGCCTTTTGGTAATCCCAGTGATGAATGTTTTAAAAAAAAACAAATAACAAAAAAAAACCACCCCAAACTGCCTGCCAGTCTTGATTTCTCTGCTAATCCTCATTTCATAAATATGCCTATGGGCCTTGATCCTTTTAATTTTTGGCTTGAAGTTTCTTTTTGGACCATTTCTCTTGAATACGGCAAACAAGTTATTTATAATTTCCTGGCAATATTTCGTGCTCTAACAGAACAGGTTCAGGAGGGAACATTCAATAGTCTGCTGAGGTAATAGCTTGTTGCAGAAAACACCAAAATGTTTGCATGGGAATGTCTTTGGGTTTGTATGCATGATTTAAATTTTGCAGGGACACCAATGCAATTCACCCAAAGTGCAGGTGCTCCTGCTGCATTGTGAATATTTAGTAATTTCATCGAAATCAGTTATTAATGAACCTTATAAATATATTATAAAGCAACCTAATGCTCAGTTATTAACTTAAAACTCTCATTGCTGCATACAACTACTTAGAATTTCCAGTGTGAATAGAATAAATGTAATATAGACATTTCTGCAGAACTAAAACATGGCCTTTTAAAGCAGAAATGGACACTTTTCATCCATAGGTTTGTGCAAAGCCCACCAACACTTCTTTTGTAGCCACCTAACAGGAGCCCCGCAATTTGGCACTGAAATTTGGAAGCAAAACAGCCAAATTTCAAAGGCACCATTTCAGATTATCTGGGAGGATTTCAGAGTAGGTCTTGCCAATGGTAGAGTTCCCAGTGTCCTCTTCCCTTTCGAACTGTAATGGGTTGGGGGGGAGGGGGGAAACATACTCTGTCTAGCCCTGTGATGGCAATCTATGGCATGCGTGCCAGAAGTGGCATGCAGAGCCATCTCTACCAGCACGCGAACCGTCACCCCAAATCAGGTCCACTGCGCATGCGCACGCCTGCCTCCTTCAAGCCCGCTAATTGTCGGGTATCTACCGTGCATGTGTGAGGAGCGGGGAGCGTGAGAGAGCCATGTGCGCATGTGCAGAGGCATGGGGAACACACGGGGGGTTGTGTGCACATGCACAGGGCCCGGGGGCGTCACATATTCATTGCATTATGGGTGCAGGCACGCTTGCATGCGCACACATGCACTTTCAGCACACGACGACGAAAAGGTTAGCCATCACTGCTCTAGCCTATCCATCCTCCTCAAGTCCTAGGCTGCCTGAAGGCATCTGCTTGGCTAGACTAAATTAGCTATCAGTATGATCCATCAAGCTGCTTGACTAAGGCCTGGATGGGACCATGTTAAACAACTGGCAGTGCCAGCAATGTTCTTCACCAGCTCTAGTATCACGTTGAGGGTTGGTCTCTTTGCTTATTTATGGTACTAACATTTTGATTGCTGATCTCATTAATCTCAGAAATAATACACATATCAAACAAGTGGAAAAATGAAGCAACGGGTCCTCCTAAACTCCGGTTGAAGAGCAAATCCATAAATTTTCAGCAACTGCTGCTGGGTTGCATTTTACAACAGTCAACTGATTTAAGGTTTATCACATTAATTTCTCACCCTTCCAAACAGTGGCTCTCAAGCATTGTAAACCAACATGCTGCTAGGATACATGAGCCTCCAATGGTTTGCATAGTGAAACAGGCTGTTTGTACAAATTAGACTCCAAAGCATCATTAACCACCTTCTAGGATGAGTCTGGCTACTTTCTTTTGAGGGATGATCTCTATGTCTTTAAGGGTTGCAAACATTTGAGCATGGAATCATGACATTAACGGACTGAATGGTTCTCATAATTTCAAGCCATTTTCTTGAGGGGGTCTTTAAATGAAAATAATTAAGTGATGGGACAAAATGGGATTTAAGGGACAAAAGCAGTGTTTTGTATGTATGTGCTTTTGTTCCAGAAATCCCCGCAAATCTCCAAGGAAAAGGGGGAATCTGGGTATCAAAAGATAGTTGTCCAGTTCTGTCAAGGATTTTATGAATTTGGACTACTGTATAGAAATATACTTTCAGCCAACAAGAATCAAGTTGGAGGTTAAGAAAAGAAAGCAGACAGGCAGGTAAGAAGGAATCAGAGGTGGGTATTTAGCAGGTTCTGACCAGTTCTGGAGAACCGGTAGCGGAAAATTTGAATAGTTTGGAGTATTGGCAAATTCCACCTCTGACTGCCCCCCCCCCCATCTATTATCTGCCTTCTGAGTCCCAGCTGATGGTCTGGGCCTCCTTTTGTTGCCCTGCACAGGAGAACGGAACTGGAAAGCAGGTTAGTGGGGTAGGAGGGAATGGGGATTTTGCAGTATTCTTCTCCTGCCACTCCCACCAAACCATACCACACCTACCAAACCATGCCCACAGAACCGGTAGTAAAAAAAATTGAGTCCCACCATTGGAAAGGAGGGAGGGAAGAAGGAAGGAAGGAAGGAAGGAAGGAAGGAAGGAAGGAAGGAAGGAAGGAAGG